>LR812526.1:35493383-36093383 GCA_903798195.1 Danio kyathit | reverse complement strand
AATGTACGCCTTTTCACTTTAATCGTTTTGCTGTGTCACTGTTTCTACCTGTTGTATGGTCACAAAGCACTAAAAAGGGAAAAGGGATCTGATCGGAGTCGCCAGTTTGTAACTGGGGTCTGCATAAACTCTGCAGTCTTCATAAACAAGATAATTATATAACTTAAACTCAAAATAATCATTCATTTTCTTTTCGGGTTAGTCCCCACAGCAGAATGAACCGCCAACTTATCCAGCATATGTTTTACACAGCGGATGCCCTTCCAGCTGCAACCCATCACTGGGAAACATCCATACATACTCATTCACACTCATACACTACGGACAATTTAGCCTACCCAATTCACTTACACCACATGTTTTTGGATTTGTGGGGGAAACCAGAGCACCCGAAGGAAACCCACGCCAACACAGGGAGAACATGCAAGCTCTACACAGAAACTCCAACTGACCCAGCCGGGGCTCACATAGCAACCTGCTGTGAGGCGAACGTGCTACTCACTGCGCCACCATGCAGCCCATACTCAAAATAATCTTCCTCCTTAATTTATTTGACAAGGAACTTTGTATTGTAGTGGATAACACATTTCTAACGTTCAAGTACATCAAGGCACAGTTTTACACCTGTAAACTTTAAAGTCAATTTTTTTGCCCTCCGGTTAATTTAAAATAATGTTTTCCAAGTGATCTTTAACAAACCAAGGATTTATTTTTCAGTATTTCCTGTAAAAAAAAAAAAGAAGTAATAATAATAATAAATAATAAGTATTTTTCTTATAGTTTATTTCTTAAATAAAAGCAGTTTCTTATTTTTAAATATACAATGTTAAGGTCAGCATTATTAGCCTCCTTAAGAAATATTTACAGTATATTTTTGATTGTCTACACAACAAACCAGTTATACTATAACTTGACTAATTATTCTAGCTGTCCTAGTTAACATAACCTAGTGAAGTCTTTAAATTACACTTTAATCTGAATACAACTATCTTGCAAAATAACTAAAATATTTTGCACTGACTGTCACCATGGGAAAGATAAAAAAGTACTTATTAGAAATTAGTTAGTTAAACTATTATGTTAAAAAAACGTGTTGTAAAAAATCATGTGTTGAAGACTCGTATTATGTCAGTACTGACATCTAAAATGAATGAAGGCAAAACTAAACGAGTAGAATATTACTTTCAACGTGACTGAAAACTAAATTTGATCAATGTGTTACATCTGTTCTCCGGTACTGGCCGACTGTTTGTAAATTCAAGACTGCATTTCCTAACGTAAAACTATACACTCAGCTTCTGATTAATAATATGCAGAGCCGAGGACTTCCTCTATTAAAAAGTAAAAAAAAAGTCTAATATAATCAACAGTGGACATTTTGTTTCACAACATGAACATGACTGAAGTTGAATCTTTTTATTGCCCGTGTTAATTTGGGGGTTAACTTCTGAATGCGGGGAACTATTGCGCACAGAGGGAGCGCGCGTGAAGGCAGAGAAAAGGAGTGCACGTGAGAGCGAATGCGCGTGACACCTAGAGCGCGCGAAAGAAGCTCCAGTCATTTCTCCGCACGTTGCCGCCAATGGCTGATATCCGTGACGTTTTGACCATCTTTTACAGTCTATGGTTTTGACACAAAAATATCTCGCGGGGCCGTCCGCTACGCCACTGGTTGCAACCAATGACTGTATAGGTATGGGCAGTTCGCGTCTGCAATAAAGAAAATTCCACTAGGTTGCAAGTCTCCGTTGCTAAAGCATGTAGTTTCTTTCCTGTAAGATACTTGAATGACAGGAGGCAGAAATGTTCGGAGACCTTTTACTGAGTAAATGTAGCACAGAACAGAACATACAACTATGGCCAGCACTCCCAGTCTAAACTGACTAACTTCCCTTTTTCCAAGTGGGTTTCCTTCACATGCCCCTCCCCGTCTTTGCTCTCTTAAAGGAGCTTCACTTATTTCACATTATATATAGCCAATACACTACACCCCTTTTCCCCAGTTCACAAAGTCTGAAAATCTCTTTGGGGCTTGATGCTCTCTTACAGGGTACCTCCTAGAATGAGGGGACTCTGACATGATCTCAGCCCCGGCAATTTCCTCCTCAGGATTTTTTATCTCCATTGCTGGCGGCTGTAAATCAGACGTTTCAGTCCCAGAGGGTTCTGGTAGAGAGACGGTGCAGCCCTCTGGCTCAGGCCCGGGTTGGCTCCATGAGGGTGTCACCCTATCTAACAGCTGATCAACGTGCCGTCTGTGCACTTGCCCGTCACTAGTTTTCACTCTGTATGACAAGGGGCCTGTGACATCAGTAATGACCCCTGGCATCCACTTATTAGAACCCTTGGAGTAACTTCTCATGTACACCAAGTCATGTGGCCTAAACACTCTGACAGTGCCATGGCCCTTTTCAGCATTCAGCTCCAGTTTGCGAAGCATATCTTCTCCATGGTCAGGATGTAAACGATCCAGGGCAGTGGTCAGTCGCCGATTCATAAGCAACTCAGCAGGACTTTTTCCAGTTGATGAATTTGGTGTGATATGTTGAGACAGCAAGAAACGAGCCAGACGGGTTTGCCAGTCACCCTTGCTGATGCGAGACAGGGCCTCCTTGGTTGTTTGCACCATACGTTCAGCTTGGCCATTCGAACTTGGATGATAAGGTGCTGTAGTGACATGACGAATGCCATTGCGGTTCGCAAACTCTTGGAACTCTGAGGATGTGAAGGCAGTGCCATTGTCTGAAACTATTACATCGGGCAATCCATGTGTTGCAAAAAGCAGCCTCAGTGTGTTGATAACTGCTGACAATGACATAGAACTCATCAGGGATACCTCCAGCCATTTGCTGTGTGCATCCACCACTATGAGGAAAACTTTGCCTTGAAAAGGACCCGCAAAGTCAATATGCAACCGGGACCATCTTTTCGTTGTCCACTCCCAAGGATGTACTTTTGCTTTAGTGGGTGCATGATGTGACATCTGACAGGTTCTGCATGCCTTGACAACTTCCTCTATTTCTCCATCCATGCCTGGCCACCACACATAGCTCCTTGCAAGCCCCTTCATGTGTACAATGCCTGGGTGTGCATCATGTAGCATAGCCAGTACCTCCCTTCGAGCCGAGCTGGGGACCACCACGCGACTTCCCCAAAGCACACAGTTCTTATGCGCGGAGAGCTCATGCCGGCGCGAGATGAATGGTCTAAACCGGCTATCGGGTGTCTCTGCCGGCCACCCATGTAGTACCCAACGTAACACCCGTGACATGACAGGGTCCTTTAGCGTACAGCTGGCAATTTTTTCAGCATGCATGGGTGCCTCTGGGACCATCTCCAGTAGTAATACTTCCAATGGTGGAGGTGTAGCAGCATCAGGTGCGGGTAGAGGTAAGCGACTCAGAGCATCAGCATTTCCCATTTGCTTTCCAGGCCTATAGCACAACTCGTAATCATAAGCTCCCATGATCAAACTCCAACGCAGCATCCATGGTGATAGGATGACCGGCATGGGCTTGGAATGGTGTAAGAGTCCAAGCAGGGGCTTGTGGTCTGTAAAAATCACAAAATGGCGGCCTGCCAGATACTGGTGGAATTTTCTGACAGCGAAGATTACTGCCAATGCTTCCTTATCAATCTGCGCATAATTTCTTTCTGTGGTTGTCATTGTTCTGGAGGCAAAACAAATGGGCTTTTCCTGGCTATCACGTTCCAAATGAAACAATAAAGCGCCGAGGCCATAGGGTGAAGCATCACAAACCACTGCTAGTGGTTTCTTCTCATCATAATGCGCCAACACCTTATCTGTTTGCAGCAACTGTTTTGCCTGAGCATATACCATCTCATGCTTTGCTTCCCACCGCCAAGGGGCTGACTGGTCAAGAAGACGATGCAGAGGTTCCAGGACGGTGGCCTTGTTAGGGAGAAAACAGCTGTAAAAATTAAGAAGTCCCAAGAAAGCCTGAAGCTCTGTCTTGTTCCGTGGAGATGGAGCCTTTTGGATGGCATCCACTTTTTCACATGTTGGTTTAATGCCATCCTTATCCACATGAAATCCTAAGAATTCCACTTGGTTTGCTGCAAAAATACTTTTCTCTTTTTTTAGTCGCAAACCCGCCTCCTCTAGACACTTTAATACATCCCTTAGCCGTGCATTGTGTTCCTCCATAGTCTTGCCTGAAATTAGGATGTCGTCCAGGTATGGTTGGACACCTGGGATGCCTGCAAGCAAGGTATCCATGAATCTTTGAAATATTGACACAGCTGTTGACACTCCAAACTGTAAACGTCGAGCCCGGAAAAGTCCGCGGTGAGTGTTAATAGTCAGTAAGTCGGCTGCTTCATCATCCAACGGGAGCTGTTGATAAGCTTGTTTCAAGTCAATTTTTGTGAAAATTACTCCTCCTGCCAGTTTTGAGAACAGTTCAGATGCTGTAGGAATAGGGTACACATCAGGTTTTACAGCGGTGTTGACGGTACAACGATAATCTCCACAAATCCTCAGACCCCCATCTTTTTTTGCTACAGCCACTATGGGTGTGGCCCACTTTGCATGTCGCACAGGTTCAAAAATCCCTTGAGCCACCAATTTATTCAGCTCTTCATCAAGCTGTGTTCGTAAAGCAAAAGGAACTGGACGGGCTTTGAAGAAACGTGGCGTTACCGTGGCATCAATATCAATTGAGATAGGGGGCATTCTGCAAACCCCAATGTCCTGAAATACCTCCGCATATTCAGTCAGTATTTCCTCCATGGCCTGAAGCTGCACTCTGTGCACCCCTTCAACTGATATCCCAAGGGCATCAAACCAGTCTCGTCCCAGCAGACTAGTGCCCTGGCCTCCAATAACGAACAAAGGCAGTGTGTTTTGTGTCCCTTTGTACAGCACTTCCACAAATATCCTCCCTTTTACTTCCAAAGTTGCTTGTGACCACTGCTTTAACACTCCGCTGTCTGCATGCAATTCAGGAGGCTGAGAGGGCCACAGTGAGTGATAAGTATGCTCACTAATCAAGGAGCATGCTGCTCCTGAATCTACTTCCATTGTGTGTGCTTGTTTGTTTAGTATCACCGTGGCCAAATATGGCTTATGCCCCCGTTTTTGTGATTTGGCAGTTGCGCTGAAAACAGGGTACTCATTTTGCTGGTCATGAGTTACAGTGTGTGTAGGTCGTTCTGCTGTGACACCGACTGCCTCTTTGTTGTTATCATTTCTTGTCTTGGTCAAACACACTCGAGAAATGTGTCCTCTTTTTTTACAATAATGGCATACAGCAGTGGAAAATTTACAGGTTTGTGGAAAATGCTGGCCGCCACATCTGTAGCATGGTTTGTCACGGTTTTGGTTTTCACTTGTTGTCACTTTGTGTGCTGATGCATGTGTATGTGTTGCATAAAGAACGTCATCTTGAGGCAGTGATTCATGCTGTTGCTTACGAAGTAGGCGAGCATTTAACAATGCTGTTTCTGCAGCTAATGCCCTTTCTTCTGCCTCTTTAAATGTGAGAGTAGGTTCCGCCAGCAGGCGTCGCTGCAGCGCTTCATCCAAAACTCCGCATACGATTCTATCACGCAGCATGGCATCTAACTGATCCCCAAAAAAACAATGGACAGAGAGACGTCGAAGTTCAGCGATATAGTTAGAAATGCTTTGATTAGGCTTCTGCTTACAGTTATGAAAGTGAAACTGCTGAACGATCTCTGACGGCGCTGGGCTGTAATGGCGTTTTAATGCAGCCACAATGTTTGCATAAGTCACTGTAGAGGGCTGCGTTGGGGCGATAACAGAACGTAGTGTGGAATATGTTTTTGCGCCACACACACTAAGCAGCACAGATCGTCTTTTTGCATCGTCCTCAATATCATTTGCATGAAAAAAACATTCCAGTCTTTCTATATACTCTTCAAAAGAATTGCTTGAGCATTCATCAAACTCTTCGATACGGCCGAGCATCGACATGACTTCAGCTTTTACTTTCCGAGCTGCTCTTTAACTTATCTGCACACAATCTGTCCGAATCCGCTCGTCGCCAGTGTAAGATACTTGAATGACAGGAGGCAGAAATGTTCGGAGACCTTTTACTGAGTAAATGTAGCACAGAACAGAACATACAACTATGGCCAGCACTCCCAGTCTAAACTGACTAACTTCCCTTTTTCCAAGTGGGTTTCCTTCACATGCCCCTCCCCGTCTTTGCTCTCTTAAAGGAGCTTCACTTATTTCACATTATATATAGCCAATACACTACATTTCCGTCGACAAGTTTACATGATTTTGAGGTCAGACGTAGAAGAAATAAATACTGCTTTCAAATTCAGAGTAGACGGGTTTGAATATGTGATCTTTGCAACGACTGAAAATATGAAGTGTTATGGCTGCAAAAAAGAGGGGCATTTAGTGCGCGTTTGCCCCGAAAGAGCAAATGAAGCAAGCATAACAAACGCAAATGTTTCTCTAAATGAAGATGAAAATCAGGATATTACTGCAGAGAAACAGAAAGTGATTGACGAAAATCCAGAAATTGTTGAGAAAGAGGATGAAAGACAAAATAGCGGAGAAACAGCGAAACCAATAAATAATGAAGTGATGGAAGTTGAGCTTGATGAGGTGGAGATTGATCTCTTTAGAGAAGAAAATATTTTTAAAGTACCAGCAGTGAAAAGAAAATCTAAATCCTGTGAAAAAACAGAGAAGTCAAAGAAAAAGGCACAAAATGAGGATAATATACAGAGCTCTGAGATGTCCGATTCAGAAAGTGAGCAAGAATCTGTTGAAGTCATGCAAGATGAAAGTGCTTATAGTCTTGAACGAATGAAAAACTTCTTACAGCGTACAAAAGGGATGAGAAATGTTGAGGTGATAGAATTTTTTCCTGATATATCTCTGTTTATTGATTCAGCAAAATTTCTAATGAAGCAAAAAGGTGAAGAATGCTTATCAAATCCAGAGGTATACAGGTTAAAGAAAATTGTGCAAAAGGTACTGTAAAAGTCCATCTATTAGCCCAATGACGAAACTAACAGCATGGTCGAAGGTTAAATGCATGTAAGTCTTTTCCAGTGTTTCTGAAAAGAATTCTGTTATTTATTAGAGTTTATTTATACTCATTTTCTAGCTCCGAACTTTATCTGACTCCATTTTTAAGTGATCGTAATATTTAGACTGTATTTCTAATTATAGGAACGGATCACAATAATCATTTATGACTTAATTTAGAGTTTTGATCTATCTGTTCCCATACTCTTCAATTTATACGTTCATTACTGGCCAATCCGCCGCACAGAGTTCCACGCCCCGGGTTTTGCGCTTATTCTCACGAGCAGTATTCCGGCACTCTGAAATTAGTCAGAGGATACGGGATGAATTAATATTTAATTAGGCTGGTTGTACAATACTAACACATGCCAAAAGAAACATCTCACTTAATTCAAGATCCGCACTTGCTAGTTCCAGTGGTTAAGGAATTAAAAGATCTCTATAATACCGCGTGCCATACTGCGTGTAATCTATAGGTCTAATAACTTCCAAAATTATGCCGATCATAAAGGTAGCGAAAATGACTTCACATAATCTACTGGATATAAAAGATTTCAGGAGAATTCAGAATGAGTCAAAACTTAACATTTTATTCGTCAGGTAAAATTGTATAATGCCAATTATATAATAAAACAATCATCAAGCCAATTCAGAGATGATATCTGTAACAATATAACATCCATTAACTCAAATATAGATTACAGAATTAAAGATGCATACCTGATCAGAGAAATACATTGCAGCACCAAATGAGTTGCTGCAATGGGGGTCTTGGCTAACAAGATCTCCCCTGAGCAGTTTGACACCTGATCCTTATATAGTCAACTGAGAACAAACAGTCATAAATTCAAGACAATAGAAGCGTCACAGAGACTCTTGCCTGGCTACTTTGAGATGTTAATCATCTCTAGAGAGGGGGGAAACATCTGGCAAAGATTATATCAAAGTCAAAAACCAAATCAACATATAAAAATGAAATATCATAGTGAAATTAAGACCACTTTACCAATCACACAGAGACATTTAAAATGATACCAAACATGAATACAGTGCTATAACATATATCATATTAAAACCTTGAGCATTTTATCTGGAATGTGCTCTGATGAAGAAAAGGTCAAGAAGGGGCTTGAGGTGAAATGAGAGGGGGATCTTTCTCGCATTACCCCCTGGAAAGACGGAGTCCGGTTGGCAGTCCACACCTATGTTTGATGTTTGAATGGTCAATAGTAATTAAAATAGAACAGTTGGACAGCTGTAATCCTGTAATCCTTATCTTCTTAGACTCGAGAGTTTGTTTTTATTGCATCTCATGAAATTCCATATCAGCTCTCAGGATCTGACATAGAAAAGAGGTTAAAAGCCATCTTACAGTACGTTCCCAAAAAGCACAGAATGACTCACAAGAATAATTTGATAACATGCTGCATATTTTTTTGCTGTTTTTTTCTCCACATCATGAGCAGCATTAAAATTGCATCACTCAATGTCAATGGGATGAGAAATGTGAAAAAGAGGATGCAGATATATGAGTTAATTAAATTAAAACAAATAGACATTGTGTTTTTACAAGAGACTCACAGTACAAAAGAGGATGAAGTTGACTGGCAAAAGGATTGGGAGGGAAATATTTATTTTAGTCACAAGACTGCTGTTAGTGCTGGGATAGCTGTGTTGTTTTCTAAAAATTTCTTACCGATTTCTTGTGACTCTTTTGAAATAATAGAAGGTAGAGTGCTTAAACTGGTTGCAAAATTTGAAAACATTACTATGGAATTAATAAATGTCTATGCTCCTGTTAAACCAATAGAAAGGATGTTGTTTTTAGAGACATTGTCTAACAATCTTAAACATTGTGAAATAGGAAATATTGTATTACTTGCTGGTGAATTTAATTGCACATGTTATGACGTTGATAGAAATCACATTGAACCTCATGCAGCGTCAAGACACAAATTGTTACATATAATGAAATCCCACCAACTTTGTGATATTTGGAGGAATTTTCATTTTAAAGAAAAACAATACACATGGTCCCATATTAAGGAAAATTATGTTTCATTGGCAAGGTTGGATCACTTTTATTGCTTTAAGCATCAATTGCAGTGTTTTAGATCTTGTGAAATTTATCCTGTTGGTTGTTCTGATCACTCTATGGTTGAAGTTTGCATGTATATCAAATCTGTAAAGTATAAGAGTGCATATTGGCATTTTAATAGTACATTGATTGAAGATGCTTTTTTTAGAAAATGTTTTTTTTCTTTTTGGTTAGGGTGGAGAACTCAAAAATGCAATTATACTTCTATACAGCAATGGTGGGATATTGGAAAATTAAAGATACAAGAACTATGTAAGCAGTATACTTTTAATGTCACTAGGGACATCATACAAAATATAAAAAATTTAGAAAAAGATATTGCAGAACTTCAATTTTTGAGTGAAGTTCATGGGGGCCAAGGTCAAATGCAGTTACTTAAGAATAAAAAAAGTGCACTAGCTGATCTGTTGGACAATAGAGCTCAAGGAGCGTTGGTTAGGTCGAGATTTCAGAATATTTCTGAAATGGATTCCCCTTCCAAATTCTTCTTTAGTCTGGAAAAGAGAAATGGCCAAAGAAAAAATATTCAGTGCTTACGGTCTGTAGATGGAACGGATTTGACTATGGACTCGGATATTCGGAAAAGGGCTGTGAGCTTTTATAAAGAGCTATATGCCTGTGAACATGTGGAAGACCAGTCAATTAATCAGTTCCTTTTAGATCTCCCACAAGTGACTAAGGAGTCATGTGCTGACCTTGTGTATCCTCTAACTACAGAGGAACTTTTTAAGGCATTACAAAGTATGAAGAATGGTAAAGCTCCAGGCCTAGATGGGCTGCCTGTGGAGTTTTACAAAGCTTACTGGTTCTTCTTGGGTGAGGACTTGTTGGAGGTGTTAAGCAACAGCTTGAGTGAAGGAAAACTGCCTGTAAGCTGCAGGAGAGCAGTCTTAACACTACTCCCAAAGAAAGGTGACCTCAAGGAGGTTAAAAACTGGAAGCCAGTGGCCTTGTTATGCACTGACTACAAGATTTTATCAAAAACGTTGGCCAATAGACTAAGAGAAGTAATGGGACAGGTAATTCATATAGATCAATCTTACTGTGTGCCCAACAGGTCAATAGTGGACAACATTTCATTGATCAGAGATGTGTTTGAAGTTTCTAAAATATTTGGATTAAAGGTTGGCTTATTGACTCTAGATCAGGAAAAAGCATTTGACCGGGTCGAACATCAGTTTTTATGGAACACTCTTGAGGCTTTTGGATTCCCAGTTGTTTTTATTGACATGATTAAGGTGTTGTATAGTGATATTGGAAGTATACTGAAAATCAATGGTGGTTTGTCTACTCCTTTTAAAATTGATAGAGGGATACGTCAGGGATGTGCATTATCAGGGATGCTCTATTCAATATCTTTAGAACCTTTGTTAAATAAAATTAGAAGAGAATTGGAGGGTTTTAAATGTGAAAATCTCTTTCCACCAGTAAAACTGTCAGCGTATGCTGATGATATAATGGTGCTAATTAATGGACAAAATGATATAAATAAGTTAGTTGATATTGTGACTAGTTATGGCAAGTTTTCATCTGCAAGAATTAATTGGGGGAAAAGCGCAGCATGTCTTGTGGGAAAATGGGAAAGAGAAAAATTGGTTTTGCCAGGTGGAATGAGTTGGTCAAAAAATACATTAAAATATCTGGGAATTTATTTGGGGGATGAAGAAACTAATCAAAAAAATTGGGAAAATATATGTGATATTGTTGATGGAAGACTAGAAAGATGAAAATGGTTATTGCCAAAAATGTCTTTTAGGGGGAGAGGCTTAATTATAAATAATTTAGTTGCATCCTCTTTATGGCATAAATTATCTGTTTTAGAGCCACCTGCTGGAATTTTAGAAAAAATACAAGCCAAATTGATAGACTTTTTCTGGAATAAATTACATTGGGTACAAAGGGCTGTGCTATACCTTCCAAAAGAAGAAGGTGGACAAGGTATTATAGATTTGATGAGTAGAAAAGCAGCTTTTAGGTTACAATTTGTACAAAAATTTCTTTATAAATCAGATGTATGTTGGACTAGCTTAACGAGTTGTCTTTTAGGTAAAGTTGGTGGATGGGGTTTTGGAAAGAACCTTTTTCTGTTGGACTGTACTAAATTTGATTTAAAGTGTATATCTCCTTTCTATGAGAGTGTTAGAAGAGCCTGGTGCTTAGTGAAGAATAAAAGAATGCTGTCTCATAAGTCTTTATATTGGTTTTTAGAAGAACCACTAATAAATGGTGCACGCTTGGACCTTTGTGATGACAAAACACCTGGTTTACAACAGTTGCTTTTTAAGGCAAAAATGACAAAAATTAAAAACTTTATTGAAGTGGCGGGGGATAATCTGGACAATGCCAATGCAATCGCTCAAAGACTGAATATAAGATCAACAAGAAAAGTTCATCATTTGCTCAAAAAACTAAGAGAGACATTGAGTCAAGAAGACTGGACTTTTTTATCGTTACGAACAGTGCCAAATATGATGGATTCTTTTCCAAGTTTGGTCATACAACAAAATCTTTCAGGAATGGAGAATTTCTCACAGAGTTTAAAGATTTCAAGAGACATTGTTTTTGATTCAGTTGGAGGCAAGATTTTGTATAAGATTTGTGTAAAAGTGATAAACAAAGAAAAATTACAGTGTGTGGATACACCATGGAGAGAACATTTAAGTGTTGATAGTGATGTTATGCCTGTTTGGAGTTCATTTTACAAGCCACCATTGACTAAAAATGTTGGAGATCTTCAGTGGCGGGTGTTAAAGGGTATTATTGCAGTTAACGCTTTTATTTCAATACTGAATTCAAATGTGCATGATAAATGTCCTTTTTGTGATGAAAGAGAGACAATTTTTCATTGTTTCATGCATTGTGAAAGGCTGGGATGTTTATTCAATTTATTGGAGTTTATTTTTCTTTCCGTTGATGAGACATTTACAAAAACTGTGTTTGTGTTTGGTTTTAAATATGGAAAGGAAGAAAAAGGAAAAGGCCGTCTGTTAAATTTTATATTAGGACAAGCAAAAATGGCAATATACATGAGTAGGAGGCACAAGATTTTGTATGAGACCAATTATAAAGTCGAACTGGTTTTTAAAGGGCTTATAAGAGCAAGAATAAGGCATGATTTTAATTTCTATTTGTCAATGAAAGAGTTGGACAAGTTTGAAGGCATGTGGAGTGTAAAAAATATGTTGTGTTGGGTTGAAAATAACGTATTGTTTTTTGATGAAAATATTGTGTGATTTGGAAATATGTTTTTGTTCAAATCAATGAAACATGTTATAGTTTAAAATATTGTATTAAATAAAGGTGTATTAAAATTTCAAAATTTCTCTTTCTCTCTCTCTTTCTCTCTCTCTCTCTCTCTCTTTCGCGCGCATATAAAGTAATGCAAAAACGCAGCTATAGAAAGCGAAAGCACAGTATATAATGAGCTGGATCAGTCTATTTAGTTAAAGGTTTTGTGAACAGGTCGCATCTCTGTGGGTCTGCAGCAGCAGAGCATGCGAGTCTGTGGCAGTGTTCGTTTCTCACACACACAGAACCGGGCCGCTGAGGTAAAGTCTTTTGTGTGGGAAGCGCAGGTGTTGAATTGGGTATCGATCACACTGGATGCACCATGATATGCCATGACCGAATTGTAAACGTTTTCTATGAGGCTCGCACGATGTGCGATACGCCGCCATTCGGTGCCTTGCGTTTCTTAGCAGCGTATACAAAACAATGTAAAGATCGCTTGACGTGAAGTAAATAAAGCAGTATAGATGTGCCGATGTTGATAGCGTTAGCGTGTGCTACCGTCACAATATATTTCTATCGTAATACACCATAACTTAGCGTGAAGAGCATGCTAAATCTTTAAGGGACTTTGCCAGCAAGCAGTGTTGAAATCACGTGGGCTTTGCTTGCTGGCTCTAGACACTGCTGGATAAAATAGCTGTAACGGAGTTTAGTGTGGAACAGACAGCTTATGTCGGAGATTTTTAACGCAGTCCGATAAATTTATTTGGACTGACATCGGACCAATTTCCGATATCAATATCGGATCAGGACATCCCTATTTGAAACATCAGACTTTTACAACACAAACAGCTTCAAATGTGATTTCTGAAAAAGTATAGTGGGCAACTTTAACAGTACTTCACAAATGTCACATTTTGAAGCTCACAGATGTTGATGTCACTTTTGCAATTGTTAAATTCTGTTAGACATTTTTTAGACATCTTTCTTTCTGTTCTTTCTCTAAAACTCATAGGAACCCAACTAGTTTTAAATGATCAACATACATATATATTTATCCATGCAGTAATTATTAGTTTATTTAATTGGAGTTACACTAAACGCGTTGATTGGACTGTATGTTTACTAAACATGTTGTCCTCTCTCTCTCTCTCTCTCTCTCTCTCTCAGACTGCAGATGGTGTCTATCACATCTATGATGAAATGGTGATAGACAAGTCACCTGTAATATATTCCACTGTGCAGTACTTTGATCCTGCAGCTCAGGATGATGCAAACACTCTGTATTCACTCATCACACCTCACACAGCATAAATGACGATTCTCTCTAAAAGGACACACTTGAAACCCTGGTATCGTTGATGGCACGTGTGGTCAATGTGCTAAAACAAGAGTGCCAGCTAACATCCTTCTGAGGACACGTGGGTCAAGTTGTGAAACAGAGCTACATCTTTTTAGACTGATGGAGTTTATTATTACTGTTAGATATTTTTTAATGGATACTTCACCCAAAAAGGAAAGTTTACTCGCCCTCAAGTGGTTTTATAAGTATCCTTATTCTGTTGAACAGTAGCAAAGTAGTTGAGTAGTAGGAAAATTAAATACTACTGAGACCAACAGCTTCCAGTTTCCAACATTTTTCTAAATATCGTCTTTTGTGTTCAACAGGAAAAAACAAACTCAAACATGTTTGTGTGTGAAGCGAAGGTTGAGTAAATGAAAACAGAATTGACAGTTTTGAGTGAATTAACCTGTAATTGCAGTGTTTAAAACTTGTCTATTCTGAATCACTTCTGAAAAACAAAAACAAAGAATGAAGACAGAGCCACAGAATATGACAGGATATTTATTTACAGTCAGTTTGCAATAACATCAGGTTGTGGTCAAGGCCTGTGGGATTAAGTGTGATGATTTGAGGCAGGGCGATTCATTCCGCTGTGATGACCTTAGATTAATAAAGGGACTAAGCCAAAAAGAAAATGAATGAGGATTTGGGGCAGTGGCGTGCAGAGACCTTTTGAGGGTCAGGAGCATGAACCCAGTAAACAATGTTATGTTTAATAGACGTCTATTAGATTTTCACTTACAGCCCAAGTTTAGCCTTGTTTTAGCCAAGACGACTTTGTCTAGTCTAGATGTCTATTAGATGACATCTTTTGAAAACAAAAAATTCTTGCTGGGAAGGAGCATTATTAATGCTTTTAAATACACTGACTGACATTTCTGTTTAATGCGACAACATTTAACTGATTAAAGATGTGCTGCAGAAAGCATGAGATCATGAACCTTCAGATTAAAATCTTAATATTCTGACAATGTTTGCCAAGCTTGTTGACACGGGGGCACCGGCCTCCCCAGAACCAGCCCACCCCCCACTGACCCTTAGGCCTACACCTTCCTCTAGATGGACAAAAAAAAAAATCACTATAAATGTGGGGGTGCAGAATGAGATAACACTTCTTGTGTTCTTCTATGTATTGCAACACAACTAATTATTATTGGTTACTTCCAAATTTCCATACCTGTAATATTTACCTCCAAAACACACTGACTCATATTAAAACATTTCACTTTCTGCATTTGAATTAACCTTTGAGCTGCTATCCAAGAAATTTTATCGAAGTCTGAACAAGTGTCATGGCTATGTTTCCATCCAAAAATGCAAATGAGCTTTATGCGCAAAACTGGATTATCGCATGAAAGATGTGCGGATAAAGCTGCGTTTCCATCCAACGACTACGAGTCAAAGCGAACAAAATCGTCACTTCCTGATTAACTGGCGCCAAATATCAACAGTAAAAACTGAATTTGCTGCAGTAGGAGAAGCTGCGCCAATCTTTTCTTTATCTAATAAATGACTTGCGTCTCAGAAGGCAATCCTGACATGCAGTGAACGCACGGTGACGTTTGAAGGTGTCAGACGCGGAGCACAGACACTGTTGATTCTGGATGTCATTAATGACATAATAACACTAATACTTAAACGGTAAGGCGTTTTAGAATGACAAAAACAACATTTCAGATGGTTTATAATGTGCTCAGCCTGCTGGTTTGTCCATTTACACACATTTTTATAGTCACATGACCTTTTTTTTAATGCGCACACTGGAATTTGTGCGGTAAAAGTTTTTCCATCGCAGTTTATGCGCATCTTTTCTTATCGAATAAAACGTTTATCCTACTTTTTTTATGTGCATTTTCAAAATTTATGCGCATCACGGCATTTCCATCAACCGATTTCTTTTATGCGCATATCCAAACTGCACATAAAAATAGGTGGATGGAAACATAGCTAGTGTCATCACTGAAACGGTTTGGGGAAGAGATCTGAAACTGCTCTGATAAGCATGCACATATAGTTCCTCGCAGTTTAATATAGTTTTGGCCACACGTAGTTTAAAAGTGGCCATACAGTTATTTATATGCCAAAGCAAAGGGACAGTTGCTTTATTTATTTTGCAACTAAAACACATAAGCCATTTGCAAAAGGTTCCATTGTTTGACCACATGCACCACAAATACTCTGCAGCAGTCTCAGACCTGAGTGAAACATAGTAACTTGTGTGCCACACAGGAAATGGTGTTCAAAATGGTGCTAACGTTCAACATTTTGGTCATCAGACAAACAGGTGGCTAAATTTGCACCATTTGGCATTCGCATCATCATAAGAAAGTTTCACATTCCAGAATGAACCTGTTCTTGAGCTGTTTGTTCACAGTAATGCACAGCTGTAATGTAACCTAATGGAAAGTCTCCCTTAGGTGGATCAGCCAAACTATACACTATCACTGTCATTTCTGCAGAGAGGAAACAGGAATCGTCCATAGCCTGACAGAAAAAAAAAGAGAAAGATATAAGATGATTTACAGCAAACATACACAAATATACTCCAAAAATGCTGGGTTATTTCAACCCCATATTGTGTTCATATTTCAGCCAAATTTGGGTCGGAATTTCCAAGCATTTTTTGAGTAAGTCAGCTTAATTTGGTGTGTATAAATAAATTATCTTTGAGACACACAGAAGCGTTTCCATACCTTGAAGTCTGGTGGATCTGTATTTTCAGTGGTGTAATGTTTAAAGCATCAACATGTGAATAATAAAATCAACAATGTAATAATGTTAATAATAAAAGTTATACTGGATCGTTAAAACGTAAGAACAACTTAAAGTATAAAAATCTGAGTAATTTAAAGCATGAACACAGAAATAAGTTTGGAAACAAAGCATTGAAATTAATTAATTTTTCTTCGGCTTAGTGCCTTATTCATCAGGGGTCGCTACAGCAGAGTGAACCGCCAACTATTCTGGCATATGTTTTACGTAAAATTATGTTTTGCATTACATTCCTTCCACTTTTTGTCCAGGGTTGGGGAAAGAAAATGACAAAATAAACTAAAATTTAGAATTTACAAGGAAAAAAGAACAAATTAATTAATTAAGTAAAGGTTAAATAAACAAAATTGAGGGAACATTTCAGTCCTCTGCCTCAGAAATGTTAAACAACCACAAGAGAAAACTTAAATCTTTTATTCTTTTGTTTTCGTTAAATAAACAATATAGGAAGCATAAATCTTCAGGAGAAGGATTAACCAAAACAGGAACTAACTTAGTTCTGGTAAAAGAAAATTAATAAAACAACAAAGGCTTTCCTCAACTCCCTTACTATGAATAAACACAGTCAAACAGGTACAAAAATAAAAATGGCACCCTCTCCCTACAGCTTCCTTTTGTAAATCAAAAAGTCGGACACAGAAACAATATAGTTACCTTTTAAATACCAAACAAAGAGTATTAATAAATCATTCAACTAAGAAAGCAAACACTGCCTGCAAGTTCCACAACACAAGGCAAACAACAAGTTTCTTCAAAAGACAGAAGTTAAATTGTACCCAATAGCTCAATAAACTTCTCACATCAAACAACAGGTCAATACCCAAAAAGCATGCAACAACCACAGATCTGGAGCAGGGGGAAAGCGAACCTCTCCTTGGGCTGAGGCACACTGCTCTTTTGTAGTAGCGTGTCACTGCAGCACGCACACAATGATGAGCACCACCGGGGCCTAATCAGCTCTACCTAGCAAGCAGGCAGAGAGAGGCAGGAAGAGTGAGAGAAACACACAACATAACCACTCCCATGGGCAGCGAACACACAATAAATAAACAATAATAATAAAAATATCCAAGGGATGTAACACAGAGGATGCCCTTCCAGCCACAACCCAGTACTGGGAAACACCCATGCACTCTCGAATTCACACATGCACTCATACACTATGGCGAAACCGGAGGACCCGGAGGAAACCCACACCAACAATGGGAGAACATGCAAACTCCACACAGAAATGCCACCTGGCCCAGCTGGGACTCGAACCAGCAATCTTCTTTCTGTGAGGCAACAGTAACCACTGAGCCACCATGTCGCTAAGCATATAAATGTTTAATATAATTTAATTTGTGTTTTTAGTAATGGTTTTTAGTAGTAGTACTTTTTAGTAGTTACTCTTTCATTATAATCAACTCTTCGTCAGTTATTGAAACAGTTACGTAAATGCTGTTAAAGTTTTAATTAGTGCAATCTTACATTTGGACTTTGAATTCAATCTTCTGTTGTCGAGAATCACTAAAGCCACAAGAATCCAGCAACCCAGTAAAGACAAAACACCAGCACAAACCACGGCTACAACAGCTGGAAAACAATAACAATTATTATTAGAAGTAGTAGTAGTAAAGTATTCCATGCTGAAAAATGTATGTTGTGATCAAATAATCTAATGTCAAGACAATTTAAAACAATAAATTGATTTTAATCATTTTAATTACCATTTACTGTTGATGTAAGAACTCTGAAAGCAAAATAAACCAACAGGTACGGTATAAAAAGATGATTTACCAGAGCTGTTAACTAGAGGAGTGAAATCTGATGACTGGACTGTGGTTAATAACAGTTTATATGTGTGAGAATTATCTGAGAGAGATAAAATATCAGAATTACTTGTAAAAAGTTACTTGTAAAGTCTTTTATTAACATTATTTTAAATTAAACATTTCATTGTTGTTTTAGATGAAATGTCAAAAAATATCTTGATGGGTAAAAGGTACCTCTTAGGTCCTGGATGGACTCTGGAGATGTGAGAGTTGTTGTATGAGTGTTAGATGTTATAAGTATGTTTTCAGTGGTGTGTGAAGGTCTGCTCACAGGAGCTGCTGCGAATGTAAAAACAACAAAAGGAAGAGGGGTACACCAGTGACTAAAAAAACAACACCAGGAGAAACTGTTTTGATATCTATTGAATAAATACAGTGTTCAACATCCGATTTGCATAGTTACCCACCTGGAGTGACAGACAGATGAACTTTCTTCAGTTTGTCAGAGAACCATTGATCAAGTCCACAGTAATAAACACCAGAGTCTGTGAGTCTGAGCCTTCTGATGGTTACAGTAAAGAACCGTCCACTCAAACTATCATACAAAGAGTATCTTCCATTTGTGAAGACCTGATCAGTTTTTTCACTTTTAATCAAAACATTTTTACAGGGTTCACGGCAGAAGTACTTGGGTGTATTAATATGATTATCTGGATATGAACATCTGATCTCCACCTCTCCACCCTCTGTTCCCACATAAGCATCTCCATATTTCATCAACACTTCAGTCAAAACTAGAAATAAAACACAGTAAAACTGATGAACTCAATATGTGTTAAACTGACAAACCTTTCACATAATCCCTTTATTAAAGAAACAGTAAAACATCTCCAGACATCATCAATACTTCAGTCAAAACTACAGAAAACAGTAAATTCTTTGTCAGATTAAACAGAAACATACAGAGAAACACTCAGCCTTTTAACAGCACTGTTCTGCATGCTATAAAAACATATGGACTTATCATAACAAGTTACTATCCCTAAACCTACCCCTAAATCTTAACCCATGTAAGAATCTAACCCATAGATTTAACCCAACAGTTTGTTATAATTATAATGTACATACAGATTGCAAGTTATAATAAACATACAAGTATTGTATACAAATACTGTAAAATGCAAAATCATCAAACAACTACACACAAATTATATACATTTGAGTAATAGTAGTTTATCAGTATAAATTTCTAAATATTGAACACTCATATTGCTGGCCGAATTGAAATGATACTATCCAGGCGTGGCCTGCCTATCAAACAGGAATTGAAGTGGAAATGCATGCACAATGCAGAGAAATGGTAAAAAAAGAAAATAATAATAATAATGTTACCTGTGAAAAAGCATAGAATCTTCTGATGAGTTTTCATTCTTGAGTTTTCATCATATCCACCCTGAATAGAAAAATAATCTGTCTTGCAGACGAACTAGACCAAACAAATAACTCACTTTGTGAGAAAGAGGAAGAGTGTGTAAGAGAGAGAGAGAGAGAGAGAGAGAGAAAGGGGGGGGGGGGGACTGAAACCAAGCTCAACATTAACAAAGACATCGACAAAGTGTTAAAGTATAACTATAACAAAAAAATAACTGAATTTGACCTTAAACCAAACTTCAATTTTATTTGGACATAACAAACAGAACCACAACATTGGCAAATTAACTAATAAAACAGTAGTTTAAACAAAATCAGTCAAAATATCAGTAAACAGGACTTAGAAAAAGAGAGAGACAAAAAAATCCTGAAATCTTAACAAATACCAATTATGTAAACACTGTGACATGAATCAAATATGAGAAAAACTTTCTTCTTTTCTGCCCTAAATATGCCACGACAATAGAATAAAATTCAATGATTCATTCTTTAATCTGAACGACTCAGATAAAACTCACTATATACTCAAAGGAAGGCATGACTAGCTGCACAATATGTTTACACCATCCACACCATAAGAAATTATTCATTCACTGAATTCATTTCATTCATTTGCCTTTGGCTTAGTCGCTTATTTATCAGGGGTTGCCACAGCAGAATGAACCGCCAACTATTCCGGCATATGTTTTGCACATCGGATGTCCTTTCAGCCGCAACCCAATACTGGGAAACACTTATACACACTCTTACATTCACACACTATGGCCAATTTAGTTCATTCAATACACTTATAGTGCAAGGGGTGGCGCAGTGGGTAGTGCTGTCACCTCACAACAAGAAGGTTGCTGGTTCGAGCCTTGGCTGGGCCAGTTATCATTTCAGTGTGGAGTTTGCATGTTTTCCCTGTGTTGGTGTGGGTTTCCTCCGGGTGCTCCGGTATCCCCCATTCAGTCCAAAGACACGCGCTATTGACCTTATTCTTCAATGCGGAAGTGCGCTCGTTTTTGCGATTGTTTTAGAACTTTCGATTCAGTTGTCTATGGGTGAAATGACTAGGAATAATAAACGGCAGAAAACGGTCAAACAAGTGTTCATGACTATAAATAAAAAAATAGAATAATAAAATAAAAAATATCAGTTTGCAACATCAAGCTGCATAATGAGATGTTTTTAACGAATAAAAATGAATGAAAGTTAATGCGACAGGAAGTCTTAAGAAAAAGATTCCAATTGATGTGCTCGTATGTCAAAAATAAGGTGAAAAGGGTAAGCTAAATTGTCCGTAGTGTATGTGTGTGAATAAGAGTGTATGGGTGTTTCCCAGTGATGGGTTGTAGCATTATTTTAATAATCTACACTGACTATAACTGTAATGTCTATAATTATTATTAGAGGTATTGTCTGTTTGGTTCTTTTTTTCCTATTTCTCAATGATTTTATATTTTATTAAATTGATGATGTAAGTATATTCCAGATTTTATACATGGTTAATGCTATGGGAATAGTCAGCGCCAATAGCCTAGTGGTTAAGTGCGCCGACATATAGCACCATGGTGCTCACGGTGACCCGAGTTCAATTCCTGGCTCAAGGTCCTTTGCCGACTCTTCTCCTCTCTCTGCTCCCAATACTTTCCTGTCTGCAATCTCTACTGTCCTTTCCAAATAAAGGTGAAAAACCCCTAAAAAATGCTTTGGGAATATATGTAAAACAATGTCATGCCAATGAAGCAAACTGATTTTTAAATTGCGCAAGAGAGATTTCTACCAACAAAATGACAAACCAATGACAGTTTAGAGGACTTTTTAAATACAAAAAACTCAGGGCGACATGGTGGTGCAGTGGGTAGCATGATCTCCTCACAGCAAGAAGGTCACTGGTTCGAGATCCGCTGGGTCAGTTGGCATTTCTGTGTGGAGTTTACATGTTCTCCTCGTGTTTGTGTGGGTTTCCTCTGGGTGCTCCGGCATCCACCACAGTCCAAAGACATGCAGTACAGGTGAATTGAATAAGCTTAAGTGTCCGCAGTGTATGTGTGTAAAAGAGTGTGTATGGGTGTTTCCCAGTGTTGGGTTGCGGCTGGAAGGGCATCCACTGCGTAAAACATATGCTGGAAAAGTTGGCGGTTCATTCCAGTATGGCGACCCCAGATTAATAAAGGGACTAAGCCGAAAAGAAAATGAATGAATGAATGAATGAAAAAAAAGTATGACAAAATATGAGAAACACTTATGGAAATATATATTTTATAGATAATAGAAACTATTTATTTTATAAGAAATAAAATATAGCCACATCTCAAAAAATAATTTCTTAAAAAACTTTATTAAATTCTACAATTATGGCAAACAAAGCAGAATAATTGGAAAGTTTGGAGTTGATAATCCTGTGGCACTGCTAAGCGTTATTGATGCCCATATTGCTTTGATAGTGGCCTTCAGATCACCTGTATTGTTTGGTTGGATGTTTCTTATCCTCTAGAAAAAAAATACTCTATGGGGTTTAGGTCAGGCAAGTTGGTTGGCCAATGAAGCACAGTGAGTTTATGGTCAGCAAACCATTTAGAATGATTTTTGGGCTGTGGGTGTGACGTCTGCTGCAAGAGGAAATACCCATCTCTAAAAAAAGCTTGTCAGCAAAAGCATTAAGTTTCCTAAAATCACCTCATACATGCTGCATTGACTTGACGTTGGTTTGATAAAGTTGACCAATACCAGCAGATGACATGCACCCAAAATCATCACACTTTATCACACAGATCTTGACCACCATCTGATCCGATTATTGTAAACTGTATAAAAGTAATTCTTTTACATCCTGCAGCTTTGTCTTTGTGTTTTGTTTTTGGTCATGTTTTTCAGAAAAATTGGATGATTCAGAATAAACAAGCTTGCACTGCATTACCGGGTTAGTTCACCCACAACTGAAAGTGCTGTCATCATTTACTCAAACTTCACTTGACACAAAAACCTGTTTGTTTGTTTTTTTCTGTTGAGCACAAAATATATTTTGAAAAATATTAGAAACCAGTAATTATTAATCTCCATAGTATTTAATTTCCCTACTACTCAACTATTTTCCTTCTGTTCAACAGAATAATGATACTCATGAAATTTTGAAACCACTTGAGAGCAAGTAAATAAATTTTTTTGGGTGAACTATCCTTTTAAAAGAGTCTGGGAGTAATAACAAACACCCTCAGTCTAAAGAGATGTACCAAATATAAATGAATTTCTAATTTCTCATAAAATTGGATCTAGAAATAAGTCAAACAAAAAACTATTTTACATTGATAAACTGAAAGTGACACAACAGACAGGAAGTAGTGGAAAGCAGGGTTGTTCATTGAATGATAAAGCAAGTTGAGTGCAGATGAAGACTGCAATGCAAAGTCTTTGTCTTAACTTTGAGTTTATTGATGGTTAAATTGAAGCCATGATATGTGGTTGATGGTTGAATCATGACAGAAAGAGCAGGCTGTATTTTACACAAAGAAAGGGGCATAATTAATTCAACAGAATAACAGCTTAATTTCACAACCTGACCCACGTGTCCTCAGCAGGATGTTAGCTGGCACTCTTGTCAGTTTTAGCACATTGACCACACGGGTCATTAACAATACCAGAGAATTTCAAGAGTGTCCTTTTAGAGAGAATTGTCATTTATGCTGTGTGAGGTGTGATGAGTGAATACAGAGTGTTTGCTTCATCCTGAGCTGCAGGATCAAAGTACTGCACAGTGGAATATATTACAGGTGACTTGTCTATCACCATTTCATCATAGATGTGATAGACACCATCTTCAGTCTGAGAGAGAGAGAGAGAGAGAGAAAGGGGAAATTAAATTAAATTAAAGGAAACTGAAACCAAGCTCAACATTAACAAAGACATCGACAAAGTGTTAAAGTATAACTATAACAAAAAAATAACTGAATTTGACCTTAAACCAAACTTCAATTTTATTTGGACATAACAAACAGAACCACAACATTGGCAAATTAACTAAAAAAGCAGTAGTTTAAACAAAATCAGTCAAAATATCAGTGAACATGACTTAGAAAAAGAGAGAGAGAGAGACAAAAAAATCCTGAAATCTTAACAAATATCAATTATGTAAACACCATGACATGAATCAAATATGAGAAAAACTTTCTTCTTTTCTCAGTCAATCAACGTATTTAGTGTAACTGCAAATAAATAAACTTTACTACATGGAGATCATTTTGAAACTAGTTGGGTTCCTATGAGTTTTAGAGAAAGAAAAGAAATAAAGATGACACACAAAAATAATAGAAATTGTTTAGCAGAATTTAACAATTGCAAAATTGACATCAACATCTGTGAGCTTCAAAATGTGACATTGGGGAAGTACTGTTAAAGTTTCTCTTTATACTTTTTCGGAAATCACCATTGAGGTTGTTTGTGTAAAACCTGAAACGTTTCAAAGATCAAAGTGCATAAATAAAGTGACTGTTTCCACTGGTACCTCAGGCATTCAAAAAATAAAAATCAACAGAACAAAATCAAATGGCTTGAAACACTTTAACATTTACTGCTACTTCTGGCGACTTTCTGAAGTGTGGATCCAATTAACGTTACACTATCACATGATGAAATGTAAGAGAACTCATAAACGGAAGTGAGTCAACGCAGCTGATGCAGGCAGGTCTTGTGATAATGACAAACAGCGGCTGTAGTACCTCCAAATTCTACAACCCCAAAACAGTTATTGTGACAGGATAGAAAACGCAAATAAAAAAGAAAGTAGTGATTTCTAAACCAACCTGCACTAAATTTTAGACTTATGCTGTTTTGTTGAATGAAACCAGTAAACAATGTAAATGATATATGACAACACGATGCTGCGGTGCAAGAAACTTGTATTATTGTCGGCTAAGTGAACGAGTTGTTCATAATGGAGATTTATTCACAAACAAATCGCTCCCTCCATTAGAATCAGAAGTGAAAGCAGGAGGGGGGGGGGGGGGTGTTTTAGGACACGGATTAGATCAAATTTAACAGGGAGGGAGGATAATACATTTCCATGCACACAAACACATGCTCTTTGTCAGCAATGCCCGAGCAATCACTTATCCATCGATGTAGAACAGTGATAAATTTTTTTTTATATAATTTTATAATATTTAAATTAATATTAATATTTATTATAATTATAATTTAAAAAAATATATTTGCATACTGACCACCGGGAAAACTCCCGATCATAGATATATGTGTATATGTGTATATATCTCTGGCTCTGGATGGCCAGTCCTCCACTGCACCTTGGTCCCACATTCATTTCAGTGGATCGCTACCCTGTACTAAAATGGTGGCTCTATTGACGCATTCCTTCCAATGGACAACAACAGCATAGGCGACATCTAATGTAAATATCTATGTTTTCACAACACTTAAAGGATATTTAGGGACTGAAGACACCATTTTGTCCCATTCTTCCTGAAAACAAATCTTAAGGTGGGTAACGATACAGTGTCTTTGTTGTCGCTCTTTACACTTCATAATTTGCCACACATTCTCTTTTGGATTATTTGCATCAGTAGATTCATTCCCTCATTGAGATTCGAGTGGTCATCAATGTAAACCTCTCTCATCTGTCTTAAGGTGGGCAACAGTACAGTGTCTTTGTTGTCTTTCTGTGCACTTCAACATTTAGCACACATTCTCTATTGGATTATTTGCATCAGTAGACTCATTCCCTCAGTGAAATTCGAGTGGTCAAGGGTCATCAATGTAAACTTCTCTCATCTGCTAGACAAAGTGGAACACACTTCAAATTGACCTTGTGGATTCCCATGAGAGGAAGTGGCAAATGAAGTTCACAAATATGTCTAAAAGTGGAGTAGATATAGTGGGCTCAGAGTCGAAACAAATTGTTTGGAATCCTTTGAGAAATGAGGTGATGTGAAATGTACAGTAAATTATGAGAAAAAGTGTGAAAATAAAAGGTACCTCAGATTCATCTAAACCTATGGAGACATCTAAAATTTAAGCAGTTTGCCAGTAATATACATGCTTTTCTTTTTGTGTTGCTTTTGTAAATAGATATATTTAGGGCAGACGTTTGCATACCTGGTTTGGATCTGTTGAAGCTAGATTTCCAGTGACTGGAGGTTGCAAATCTGTAAAATGTCCATAAAACATGATGGTATTTTCTAACTCACCAGCAGATCACTGTTGGTTTTGATGTGTGTATATGAACTTACATCTAGACTTCAAATCTGATCTTTTCCTGTAGAGAAAGGCTAAGGCCACAACAACACAAAACACCAGCAGTGCAAGAACAACTGCACAGACTACAGCCACGCTGCCTGAAATAATAATAGAAAACCACCACATAAGAGTAAGTTTGAAGCAGCACGTGCACCCTTTCAGTTTAACTCTTGACGTATAGAAATCCCTAATTTAACAGGAATGCAATGCTGAATAAACTAACTATAACTTGTCTTAAAATACAGGTAAACAAAATACAATACCAATGGTTTCTTCAACATTTGGTGTATGTTTGGCTGTCTGGGTTGGTAATGAGGACTGCTCATCTGGATTAACACTTACTAAGAGATGAAAAGTGAAAGAAAATTATTTTTTTTTAGCGAATTTACAATCTGTTTTAAAAGAGATCACTGGTTTACTCAATGTTTACCTACCTGTAGATGTGACTGTTGTTGTATGAGTGTTAGATGTTATAAGTGTGTTTTCTGTAGTGTGTGAAGGTCTGCTCACAGGAGCTGCTGAGAACAAAACAGAAGGAAGAAAATTTAGGATTATAAAAATGTCTTGTGAAGCTGTGTGAAATTATTTAAAAATGAAAGCCAGTAGTGTCTATATATCATATCATGTTAATTACCCACCTGGAGTGACAGACAGATGAACTTTCTTCAGTTTGTCAGAGAACCATTGATCAAGTCCACAGTAATAAACACCAGAGTCTGTGAGTCTGAGCCTTCTGATGGTTACAGTAAAGAACCGTCCACTCACACTATCATACAAAGAGTATCTTCCATTTGTGAAGACCTGATCAGTTTTTTCACTTTTAATCAAAAGCTTTTTACAGGGTTCACGGCAGAAGTACTTGGGTGTATAAATGTGATCATCTGGATATGGACATCTGATCTCCACCTCTCCACCCTCTATTCCAACATAACTATCTCCATATTTCATCAACACTTCAGTCAAAACTAGAAATAAAACACAGTAAAACTGATAAACTCAGTATGTGTTAAACTGACAAACCTTTCACATAATCACTTTATTAAAGGAACAGTCATTATGAGACAGCTACAGTAAAAATGATCTGTTAATCTCTAAATAATTGAATGTTGAACCTCCCTAAATTTTCATGTAGTTCAGGCAAGATATTTTAAACAAACATACATCTGATGTAAAAATGATTTAATGCTTTATTACAAGTTACAAGTCCTATTATAGATCTTGAGAATATTCCACTTCAAATGTCACTAAAACTTCACATATTTTCTGTTTTAACACACACGTGCTTACCTTACAGGATTTAGATCAAGAAAGAAAATGTATCATATTTACCTGCAAGAAGAAACATAAATCTTTGATGGGGCTTCATTCTCGTTGTAGTCTCACATCCTATTCAAGCAAGACATTCTCTTTACAATGAAATTCAAAATAACAAAATGCTGTCATTTGTTTAGCATCTCTCACTTGCCTCCAACAGATAATGAGAAAGAGAGAGAAAGAGAGAGAGAGAGAGAGAGAGAGAGAGCTCTGAACAAACCAATCACAGATTAGCAGCGGGACTGGCATGTCTATAAAGACAAACTGCACACATTAGGTCAGAAAGGAAATGCTCAGAACAGAAGTGGCATACCCTCTGTAACTGTCAGTTTTGCTAGAAGATATTTGATTATACAAGCTTCTAGCACAAAGAGACAGAAAGTAAGCCAGAAGACATCCAATTTATTACATACTTTTTCCATTTACAATGTAAACAATAGTTGTGATTTGTATAAAAGTTCTTTATTTATCTTTATATTAAAGGTGCACTCCTTGAAAATAAAATTTTTTGGCCCACGCTTGCATTGAATAATATACTGACACAACTCTGATAAACAGTAATAATTAAAATAATAATGATAGTCTATGGATAAAAGGTCGACCAGATGGTTACGATGCCTGTTAAATGGTTAAATACTTTGATTGCTGGTATCTGCTTTGTTCATTCATTCATCAATTCATTGAAAAGCCATTTATATTGTATTGCTGTAAATTGACTTGTTTTCTAATTTGTTTTTTTCCTCATCTTATTTTAGCACTGAAACATGTAGACCTACTGGAACATCTGCATACAGATCAATCATTTCCTCCAATAGAGAAATTACTCTCAAACTGTGCTGCTAAGGGTTATACAGTTCATTGTCAATATTTGTAAACATTCTTTTATACCAGTGGCAGTTATTGCATGTAATTAAGTTTAGTTGATACTGACTGGTCAGTATGGTTGCTTTACATTTGTGATTAATACAGTATAAGTACTTCAATATTTTGCCTGGATCAAAGCCATCATGATGACACTAGACCCCCCTCCCCCCTCCGCCCACATGGAAGAAGTCATTGGTTTAACAACTGTGAAACTAAGAGCTTATTGTGATCAACTAAATGCAATTTTTTAATTATGTGTAGTTTACAGTGTTTATTTATTTATTTTTTTGCTGTACTTCCTTAAGTATGATGCTAATTGGTTGCTTTACATGTCAGTCAGACAGCCTTAGAGTGATCCTTGACTTGAAAAGCTGTGAAAGAAGAAGCCAAACTGACTACACAAAATTTTAATTGTCCTTCGACTGTCAAAGATAATAGCAGGATAGAATTGTAAAATACGGGATAATCCAGGCAAAAACGGGAGGGTTGACATGTATGAAGTGAACAGGAAGTGTTTGTGGAAAAACATTTTTGCGAGGGAACGCAAAAACTTAAAAAATATATGTATATTTTCCTATCACTGTTTTTCTTTTCTCCCACTCAGTTTTTTTCGGATGAGAGTCAGTACGTTGGGTTGGGCGGCGGAGCGCGTTTGCCGCCCTCACTATTGTGCCAAACTACTATTATGCCAGTGTTGTGTTGATGTTGCGGATGAAAGTCAGTTGGGTTGGGGGGCGGGGCGCATTTGCTGCCCTCATTATTATGCCGCCCTAGGCGGCCGCCTAGGTCGCCTCAATGGACGCGCTGGCCCTGATTGTGGCAGCAGTGGAGTCATTCAGGTTCCTGGGCACCACCATCTCTCAGGACCTGAAGTGGGACACTAACATTGACTCCATTGTCAAAAAAGCTCAACAGAGCCTGTACTTTCTTCGTCAGCTGAGGAAGTTCAACCTCCCAAAGGAGCTGCTGAAACAGTTCTACACCTCCATCATTGAATCAGTCATCTGCACACCAATAACTGTCTGGTTTAGCTCAGCTACCAAATCCGACCTCCGAAGACTACGTCGAATAGTTCGGACTGCTGCTGAGCGAATCATTGGTACAACCCTCCCTACTCTCCAAGAACTGTACTTATCCAGAGCGAGCAGAAGGGCTGCCAAAATCACTCTGGACCCCTCACACCCAGCACACTGCCTGTTTGAACTTTTACCTTCTGGTCGACGCTACAGAGCACTGCGCACCAAAACAGCCCGACACAGAAACAGTTTCTTCCCTCAGGCAATCCATCTCATGAACACTTGATGATAGTAATTGCGGAACCAACATCACTACCTGCTATACACTTTTATACACATATACACTTATTTAACAACACACTTTACATGCCAATTTGCAAATAACAGCTGCACATATTATGTTGTATATAGTAATATACCTGTACATACACTTGTCAATTTGTATATTTGCGTTCACTTTTTAAAATATATTTATTGTCTGTTTTTTAGTCCTGTCTGTAATTCTGTTGCACTGTAGAAGCTCTGTCATGAAAACAAATTCCTCGTATGTGTGAACATAACTGGCAATAAAGCTCTTTCTAATTCTGATTCTGATATTTTAAAATGTAGTGAATGCAAATATACAAATTGACAAATGTATGTAGAGGTATATTACTATATACAACATAATATGTGCAGCTGTTATGTGCAAAGTATTAGTAAGAAATACTACATGGATTTACTATTATATATATATATATATATATATATATATATATATATATATATATATATATATATATATATATATATATATATATACATAATACATATATTATAAATATATTTATTTATAAATACATAAATAAAAATAAAACACACACATAAGGGAAACCTATTATATCCTATCCATTAAATTTATGTCTTTTAAATATCTAAAAATTTCATTATTTACCTTTTTATCTCTTCTATAATATCTTTTAAGTAAAAGTTGGCTATGTTTAACTCTTTTAATTCTTCAAAAAATGATTTGTGCTGATTACTTTTTTTTGTACATTCCCTAACACATACAGTTTCAGGGAGACCACATATTTTACAGTTACCGTTTTCATGCTTTCCAATTTTAAATAAACATTTATTTAAAGCAGAGTGACCTATTCGTAATCTTGTTATTATAACATCTTTTTTTCCCCTGTTCATTATACAAATCCTTTCTATACCCACTTTTCTTTGAATTCCTTATAAATGTCTTCCCTTCTCCTCTTTGTCCCATGTGTTCTACCACCTCCTCTTTATCTCAGATGCAATCAACCCTTTTACTTCTCCTTTACTTAAGCTGACCTTAAAGTTGACACTTGGCTCTTTTAATGCTTCTTTTGCTATTCTATCTACCTCTTCATTTCCTTCTATTCCAACATGGGCAGGGATCCATAAAAAGCTGAATTTCTTTCCCATGTTATCAATTGAGTATCATTTATTTAATACATTGTATACAATATCCTGCCTGTCTGTTGAGTGTCCACTTTGTAAACTACACATTACTGATTGGGAGTCTGTACATATTACCACATTTTTATGCTGATGCCTTTTTGGTCCATTCCAGGGCCATAAGAATAGCAAATAATTCTGTTGAAAACGCTTATGTGATCTGTTGTTCTTTTTGATATTTCCACTGTTTGCTGAGGTATATACATTGCAGCCGCTGCTGCCTGATCTTGGGTCTTTTGATCCGTCGTGTATACTTGAGTTTTGTCTTTGTATGTTTGCTCCATGTATCTCTTTGCAACTATTTTTATTGGGATGTTTTGATATTTTTTGTGAATCTCATCATGTAGGAATATATATATTTCTGGCAATTTGTATGGGGATATTGTTGGCATTACTACTGTTGGAGTCATCTATTTCTGCTAATTGCATTTTCTGGGCTTCTTTATTTGCCCGCCACCCAAAACCGTTTACTTCTTTATACTACCTGCAGTCTTCTATGTCTTCATTGCTTTTGTGTTGCTTTAACCCATTCCTGACTGCGAGTGTGTCAGGCCACTGAGGCCAGCCTTCCAATCCGCGCGCACCAGTGACGTTTGCATCCGCGAGAGCGACCGGAGCGGCGCGATAGTAAAATCCTGCATGCTACTAAAGCCGCGGGATACGGGATACGGTGAGTTCAAGAATCCCGAAACACCACAATCTTATACGGTCTTTCACATTCAATAGTACTGTACAGAGAGTCCCGGGTTTTGGAATACAGTCGCTAAATAAAACCTCGCGTAACAAACATGCTAACTTGTTAGCGTGAGCTAATCAGACGCAGGCCGCGAGAGTGAGGAGACAAAACCCGCACTGCAGCGCCGATTACCGGTGCAATAAGTAGGAAACACCGTTGCGTCTTCAGGCCGTGGTTTCTCCTGCAAGAAGAAAACGCACGTCTTCCCGCCTTGTTAACGGTGAAAAGAAATAATCTGTGCGTATTTAATTGCATTATTATGTGGTTTATAAGATCGTGAACTCTTTGTGTTCATGTTTATACTGTGAATTGATATACATATGCACTTCTAGTATTGGTTAACGTACAGTCTTGCTCGAGAAGTGAACAAAATGACATTACAACTGTTATTGTAAAGGAAAATTGCATGCCTATTCTACTCTACAGCTATACAAGAGAAACGGCATGTGTCATGTTACAAATACAAAACAGTCGCATTATAACATTTAAAACGTTAATAAATCGTGAATTGCTGAGTAGAGACGTTGGTCATTGAGTATTCATTCTAACTGTATACCTGATGCACTTTTGTCTGTTGTTTTATTATGTTAAGTCGTTATGATTTTTAATTTCTGAAGAATAAGTTCTTTGTCTTTTTATCATAGTTAACGTTATTTCACACACAGTAAATGGATGTTTTTAAAGACATTTTGACGCTTTTGAATGTACTTCTAATTACTTTTTATCTTTCTAGAACGTTCTAAATTAATTGAAAATGTAAGTCATTAAAATACCACTTTCTCTCATTTATTGTATTACATGCCGATTAGAATAGCTGTATTTAAGGGTGTGATAAAGGAAATGCCAATTAGAGATGGCTCTTAAGAAGTTTTGATGTGTTGCTGCCAAGTTAAAGTCAGCAAAAAATCTTGACATAGTTTTGGTAAAATTTAGCAGTGTTTGTAAATCAATTATCCATGCACATCATTATTTAAATAGCAATGCTGCATGAAACTGATGTTAGGGTGATTTATCTTCCCCATTGTGATGAATATCTGTGACAAATGGCTTATCAATCAAGTAAAAATGCTAGATGCAATTAGTTTCTGTCTTTTGGAAATGGCTGAAATAATGTAGTCTGCTACTGGTCTGTCACATGTGAGTGACAGGTTGTCCTGCCTTCGCGGCATCACATGTCTCATCAGAGAAAATATGCTGTTGTAAGAGCAAAATGAAGTTATTGTCATTACAAAACTAAACATGAATAACAGAAAATATGTTACAAATAAATCATTTTTGGCCATCTACTGCAAAATTGTGAAAAGGAAAAAAATACTAATCCAGGCCTTATGGATTCTCATTTTAAATTATTTTGAGGATTTGATTAAAACAATTGCTTTAATTACTATTTATGTTAATCACAAGCACCTTGATTCAACATTCTAATATTTCTTAAAAATGAACGTGCCTTTACAATCAGTTTTGGGACAAAACCAAGACCCATTCTAATTCATTTTGTAAAATTTATTTATTATTTTTTTTTTAATATGATCACAATTTTCGTTTTATGCCAACTGACTTTGCTCAGTGTTCAGAATGTCCTAGTTTAGCCTCTTTGTAATGGCTTCAGCCTGAATGAAACGGTGCATTAGCATAGCCTCGGTTGTATCTGCATGCAGTAGATAAGCTGTTTGTTTGGCCATTTGGATGCATTTGCATCTTTGATCACTGTGGAATTTTAAATGCGTTCTAAATGATCTCAATAGCCCTGTTAAACATTTACTGGGAATGTACACTACTGTAGTTATGTAGTTATCAAACAGGGAGATCACGAGCATTAGGACAGTTTCAACTAGTTTTTAGCATTATAGTCTCCTCCAACAACTTTGAGACAATAATATAGCTTACTTTTTTAAATGTATGGCATTTGATGGACGTGAAAAGGCTTCAGGAAAATTTGAAGAGTGAGAATTGATTTTGTACATCAAAGATTGGATCAACTGATTAGTAATTTCAAGGGAGAAGGAAATATACAATATATTTGATTAAAGATTAGTGGTATTGAATCTGAAAAAAAAATATGATAAATATTGTATAATAAAACCATAAATGGACAAATCAACCACCATAAAAATTAATAGAAAATGTTGACACAAGGTGTCCATATTAAGAGCAGATTGAAGAAGATGGTGACTATGGTTTGACAGTAACAAACATGGTTAACAGTTATTCTTCTGGTACTATTCATTTGCTAACCACGTCCTCTAAAAAAAACATAAACCATTGATTGCTTTAAACTGCCATTTTACTGATGAGTGATATATATATATATATTAGAGGTGTGAACCTACACTGGTCTCACGGTTCGGTTCAATTCGATATCTCGGTGCATCACGGTGCATTGACGATTCTTTCCATACACAGTTTTATATTTTCTTTACAGCACAGCAGTTCTTGTATTAAAATGTATATATATATATTTATATGCTATTTGTAAAACAATTTTGTCCTTTAATACAGTCAGATATATAAACTGTACCTTTAAACAACACGAGCATTTTTAGACCATTTTGAGGGATGTTAACAAAAACAATGGTCCTAACGTATTTCCTGTTTTACATTTTTAATTTCCATTGCTTCTAAGAATCCAAAAAGGTCCACATATTGATAAATATTGTTATGACGACTGATAAAGTCAAGTTATGATTGAATTGCTTCTTGTTACAGTTAGGAAATAGTTTAAAGTCAAGCAGGAAATGTTCATGGGCCAATGACATGACCACATTGAAATGGTCTATAGCAAATAAACAAATATAAATATCCCGCTCGCTTTCTGAGCCTTGTCTACCAAGTTATTTCTTACACCCCTTTGATTGGTCACGCGCTCAACAGAAAGGGCTGCGATTGGCTCTTACACGCTGGCGCTCTACACAGATGCACTCATGGGCCACAGTGAGAGACAGAGAAATGGAGTTTACTTTCATTCTCTTAATCGCCGTGAAATAGGGGCTTTTGCTGTAAGTTTCAGTGAAACAGTGTTCAGCAAACACACACGCAGTGAAATTGTGCACATTGTGTGTTTTTCGTAGTTAGAGCATTGTAAATACTCGCGCTCGCGGCTCGCCTCCCTCGCCATAGTAAGCTACGGCGAAATAGCGCATGTGAGATAAATGACGTCAGTATAATAACCGGTTATGATTATTACTGAACCGATACCGAATTGTCCGCGTCTGCATCGCGGTGCACCGAAGAAACAATTAATTTTGACACCCCTAATATATATATATATATATATATGTGTGTGTGTGTGTGTGTGTGTGTGTGTGATGTAATCTTACAGGCCACCATGCGTGAATATAAGCTTGTGGTCCTGGGCTCTGGCGGCGTAGGAAAATCTGCACTGGTCAGTTCATCATTTCTGCATTAAATATTCAACATATTACCATTAGATACCATTTATAATATATCTGTAGTGTTTTCCTCTCTGCTCCTTAGCATTTATTTTGGACTGAATTAATGTTTCTTTTACTGCTCATCTCTTTTACAGACGGTCCAGTTTGTACAGGGAATATTTGTTGAAAAATATGACCCCACAATAGAAGACTCGTACAGAAAGGCAAGTAACCTTTTTAGTCTGAAATGAATACTTTACATAGACATAAACGCAGTGATAACATTTTACTTTTTTTATAGCAAGTTGAGGTTGATGGGCAGCAATGTATGCTAGAGATCCTGGACACTGCAGGCACAGTGAGTCTAATATGATGCATGAACTCTTCAAGCCAATTACTTAATTACTTTTGCATCTGAACTCAATAGATTATTGACTGCTTGTCTACAGGAGCAGTTCACGGCGATGAGGGACCTGTACATGAAGAATGGCCAGGGTTTTGCTCTGGTTTACTCCATCACAGCACAGTCCACCTTTAATGATCTGCAGGACCTGCGGGAGCAGATTCTGAGGGTGAAGGACACTGAGGATGTGAGTCGATTTGAATAAAAAAGAAACAAAAATCATTATTGTTTTGGGTGGTGATTGCTTGAACATATCTTTACTTTTTAATTCTAACAATATATAATGTTTTTTGGTATTTGGTCAAATATTTAATGAACCTCACCGCCCAGATAATGGCTGTTAATACCACGCAAAGGAAGAATTTAAAGTAGCTTTTTTTTTTAGAAGTAGTCTTCTCACACCTAGTTTGTCTCACACCTTGCTGCTTTACCAGAGCACCCGCATGTATGTGTGTATTTTAAGCCCCTGCTCATAACGGGTTTTCCATAAATTGCAGTTGTCTGTTTTCTATGCAAATCTGTATGAACATATTTAGCTCAGTTCCTAGAAAACACTACAGTATCACTTGTGCTCCACTCCTTTCTTTAAAAATATAATTAAATAATAAGATAATGATCATAATGTAATGCAATTTATATAAAATAATATGAGACAGTCCAAGCTAGTTAAAATAATTTGTCTTTTTTAAAAACTTTTTTTTTTGTGTGTTGAGTTTTTATTTTATATAATTTTTTCCCCTAACTATGTGCAAACACAGGTATACACATTGAATCTCTCTCTCTCTCTCTCTCTCTCTCTCTCTCTCTCTCTCTCTCTCTCTCTCTCTCTCTCTCTCTCTCTCTCTCTCTCTCTCTCTCTCTCTCTCTCAATTCAATTCAATTCAATTCAATAATTGCTTTATTGGCATGACAAATGTTACAAATGTTTTGCCAAAGCAGTTCTACAGTTTACATAAAAAGTAATAATAACAAAACAGTAAATAGTAGTAGTAGTTAAAAAAAAAAGAAAAAAAGGTTGATATATTCAGTATAATAATTAAATAAAATATCAACAATACATCATATTATTCAATATATCACATTATTATTCAACATATCACAGTATTATTCTTCAACATATATTATTATTCAACATATCATATTATTCATACAAATCAATACAAAAATAATAATAATAGATCAGAATAAACTGTCCATTTAACAACCAACATTTTAGGATAAAACAGTAATAAAAACAATAATAATCAGTATATTTACAATGATTCATTTATAATAATCTAGGTGTGTGTGTGTGTCTCCCTCTCTCTCTCTCTCTCTCTCTCTCTCTCTCTCTCTCTGTAGGTGCCAATGATCTTGGTTGGAAACAAGTGTGATTTAGAAGAAGAGAGGGTGGTTGGAAAAGAGCAGGGTCAGAATCTTGCACGTCAGTGGAGTAATTGTGCCTTTCTAGAATCTTCTGCCAAATCAAAGATCAACGTCAATGAGGTGAGTCAAAGTTCATTTGGCGTTTAAAACAAGCATTTGCACCGGATACACAGTGACTAATACTATTCATTTGTGTGTGTGTGTGTGTGTGTGTCTGTGTCAGATCTTTTATGACCTGGTTAGACAGATAAACAGAAAGACACCGGTGGAGAAGAAGAGAGCAAAAAAGAAGTCAAACTGTGTCCTGCTGTAACACCACTGCATCACTGCAGCAGCTCTGAGCCAGGTAAACGCTCACTGAATCAGCACGTCCATCATTAAGAACTCTCTTCATCCATGATCAATGAAAATTTAATAGAGTTGTTAATTGTACATACCCCTTTCTCCTATTTTTACATTCCATTACCTAATGCCGAGTTCAGACTGCATGAATTTCAAAGTAATCGTGTCACAGATGTTTTAACACTGCAAGATGGATCGGCGACAGGGGGTTTCACACTGCATGACTTTACAATTTGTAGAATCGCCAACAACTTTGTCTAAACTACATCTCACAACCAAAATACCTAGTATGTCTTTTGTTATAAACTACATAATGAGAAAGAAGCCTTTATTGGGGTAGAAAATGTACTTATTCGCTCACCTGGGTTTGAAGGGAATTAGCCATTTCTCCTCAACTCTTTTTCTTTTTTGACCCGGTTGTGATATCGCTCTGACACGTCAAACAAGCACGGGTGTTCCTGCCAAATTTCCACTAGTTTTTCCTCCATTTCTTCGGCCCAAATAAACTGAAAATTAGCGCTTTTGACTTCTCCCACAACCTCCCGCTGGCCTGCAGATACACATACTAGTGGATGCTGCTCTCTCATTGGCTGTAGGTGATTGCTAATGTTATTTTCAGTCAAAACACATATCACACGGCATGATTTGAATCACCGACAGCTCAAGATATTTAGCATGCCAGATATCTCACGGGTGTCGGTGACTCCTCTGCGATTTTCTCAGATAGCGTCTTTGATAGTTCACACTGTGTGATTGTCACTCACGTGAATGAGGACCGATTTGCCTGTGATTTTAGGCTATTGTCTGCGATTTCTCAAAACCTGTCAGCGGGTCAAAATCGTGGCTAAAATCATGCAGTCTGAACTCGGCATAAGGCTAACATTGTCTGACTAAAAATAATAATATACACAATTCATATCTATTTACTTGCATTATTATTGTTGTTATACCTATATTCATTCGTAGAAACTGATTGGATTTTATCTTACTAACAATGTAAAAAGTGATTAGTTAACTTTGTTTGAAGTTAGTAAACTCAATGCTATTGAAGTGATTTAGATGTCTTTACTTTAAAAAAAAAAGGTAAACCTTTGGCTTTAAGATTAAGTAAATGAACTGTGTAGATAATTATAACAATTAAGTCAACTTAAAAACGTGAGTAAACTCATAAGTGTTAAGACAACTTGTCACTTTTAAGGCAGTGGGTTTGCTCACTTTTTTTAAGTAACTAATCTTTTTTTTTTTTTTGGTGTAGATCAAATGGTACGCAATTAAAACAAATGGGCCACTCATTGAATGTAATATAAAAGTAAGAGATGACATTAGCCAGGACCGTAATATCAGATTGTCTTATCTTTATTGTAATGTCTGAAGAAAGCCGTTTATTAGTATTACCATTCATACCTAAATCTTTCTTCTTTATTTTTGTTTGTAGACTTTTATACACAATCAAATCAAATCCACAGCCACAAAATACACACCATTTGACTTTTCTGGACCAAAGAGCTAAAAAAATTTGCACTAGAAACATTTATCCTAGTTCAGTGTCTGCATTTATTTTTCCCTCAAAGGTTATTAGTGAAAAAATGTCTTTGTACTTGTTTAAACTAGGGTTGCATGCACTTGTCAACACTGCCATCTATTGTCGTTGCCATCTTTAGTAGTTTGCTGTTGTTTTGTCACTGTTTCTTTTCCAGCTGTGCACCTCGTGAACAAACAATGCCGTGCAAAAATATTCAAAACACACAAGCGGACTGTTTGCCCTTTATACATGTGTGTTTGTCATTATTAATTATTGTTTCCTTGCTCTCTCTCATTCTTTTTCAGATTGCCGAAATGAAGAACTGTTGCCCAGCTGGCCAACATTCCAGTTCCTCTCTACAGTTAATGGCCAAACAATCAATAAGGCAGAACACCACAGACTCCTCAAATATTACACAGACTTGACAGAAAATGAGAGATGCAGCCTCTGCCTTTTCTTCCAGAACAGTCTTGAAGGTTTTTTTTCTTGCCCCTCTTTTTGATTCTTGTTGTTTTTCTGAAGGATCTGTGTCTGAAGAGCTGAATCTCTGTCTGTGACATGGAAAAAGGGGGTTAGACTTTCTGGAAGAGGGTTCGGGACTTTCTTAACGCCTACAGAGAGAACTGGGACACTATAAAACTTGCTCATTAATATTTTTTGTCATGTTTGGACCTTCAATAATCATTTGTAAAGAAGAAGCCGTGTTCATCATTCATCAAAACATTTTTCCTGAGTGACTTTGAGCGCTCTCTGCTTTCATATTCCCCATAATATGCTTAGACTCTTATTTGCTTTCATTTAAAGAAACTGTGATAAATTAAAAAAAGAAAATGTCTTCTTTTCCTTTAGGGTGGCAAGGTTAAAATTAAAATAACAAGAAATTTGGATCTGTCTATCTTGAGGATAAAGATATATTGTACTAAAGAACATGCATTTTTTTTCAATCAAAATGACTTTAATTTTCCAGCTTTTTAAGATAATTGAATTTTAGTATATTTTCTTTGTTTTGTTTTTTTTCTTGGTTGTATTTTGCGGTAGGCTGTTGCTCAGCCTGGGATCAACCGTTTTGTGCCTGAGCAGGAGAAGGATGAAATCAGATCTATAATCTAGAGATGACTTCTCCGAGAACCGCTAAACCAATAACCAATAATCAATAGTCAGGCCTTGACACTTCATTTGCCAAGTTAAAAACAGTCTCGGTGTCAGATGTTTTAGTTTTATTGTTCTCCTCCATGGTTTAGTTGAGCATTTCAAACAAAGTGTCTGGCTGGCTTTTGATTTTGTTTTTAAAGTAATGTGTGCTTTATGATTTTTTTTTTCGACATAGATTTAAATAAATGTATTTCATATTGATTTGATGTTGTATGTGCATTTTTAGATCATCATTCCTCACTGTTTCTGTCTTGCAGAATCAGCGCTAAAGAAACACAATTCTACCTGACTTAACACCTTTACACAATGCGCCGCACAACTTGGGAATTAATCAAAATTTGTTGCTTGTTGAATTTTGTCTTGTAATGCGTGTATTTTTATAGTGCATTTATTGTGTATGGCCATACACCCAAAGCGCTTCACAATCATGAGGGGGTGAGGGGGGTCTCTCCACATCACCACCAGTGTGCAGCATCCACTTGGATGATGCGACAGCAGCCACAGGACAACTATAGGGGGAGTGGAGAGACTAATGGAGCCAATTCGGTCATGATGGGTATGGACCAATGGAGGGAATTTGGCCAGGACACCGGTGTTACACCCCTACTCATTATGAGAAGTGTCATGGGATTTTTAATGACCACAGAGAGTCAGGACCTCGGTTTAACGTCTCATCCGAAAGATGGTGCTCGCTAGCTACGATTCCATCCACCTATTTTTATGCGCATTTTGGATATGCTCATAAAAAATCTGGTTGATGGAAACGGCAAGTTTCATAAACTGCAATAGAAACACTTTTATCGAACTAATTCCGTTCATGTGGTTGTGTTAGGAGATCATTATAAAAATATGTGCAAATGGACAAACCAGCAGGCTGAGCACATTGTAAAACATCTGAAATGTTGTTTTGGTCATTCTAAAACACCGTAACCATCTTGGTATTGGTGTTATTATATTATTGATGACCTCCAGAATCAAGAGCATCTGTGCTCTGCGTCTCACGCCTTCAAACGCCACCACGCGTTCACTGCATGTCAGGATTGCAAGTCATTTATTAAATGAAGAAAAGATTGACGCAGCTTCTCCTATCGCAGCAAATAACATTTTTACTGTTGATATTTGGCGCCAGTTAATCAGGAAGTGACGATTTTGTTCTCTTGGACTTGTTAAATGGAAACGCTGCTTTATTTGCACATCTTTTATGTGATAATCCAGTTTTGCGCATAAAGTTAATTTGCATTTTTTGATGGAAACATAGCTACAGATAGTGTGTCCCCTTCACTATACTGGGACATTAGGACTCACACAGACCACAAGTTGAGTGCCCTCTGCTGGCCTCACTACCCCCACTTCAACCGCAGCCTAATTTTCCCATTTGGTCTCCCATCCAGGTACTGACCAGGCTCAACCCTGCTTCGCTTCAGTGAGAGTCTTGGGCTGCAGGGTGATATGGCTATGGCACTTTTATCTTTTATTTTATCTTGGATGAAATGCAGGAAAAAAAAAATTAATTCAGAAATTGAAAAAGATTTGATTTTTTTTTATTATTATTAAAAAACAGTATCTTAAGTAACACGTTAAATAGGTATAGCAATTATCACACATGTAAAGAGAATATGAAGATGCACATTAAATCAGGCAGGTATTTGCATTTGTTCATTTTGCATAGCAATCAAGCATCATTGCATAGGTTTCTCTTAAACATAAAGCAAGTGAACGCATGCAAAGATTTTATTACATAAAACACTTGTGCAAAAAATAATAATAATAATAATGCACCAATCAGGACTTTCTCATTGAGAGATCAACAGTAATCTCCTAAACTGATGGAAACCAGCATCAGCAGAAACTGGTTAAGTTCTCAAGAGACCTCACCGAAACAGAGTAGGTTTGATTGTTAAACACAAACAACACATTTTTTTTTTTGTCATGCTTATTTCAATCCAAACAAATCTCTCTCTCTCTCTCTCTCTAACTCACACACACACATATAGATGTTTCTTGTGGTGTCTTTGGAATCAGTAGCTTCTGGATTGTTAGACTTTAACAAAATCTCTTTATCTTTCAAGTTAAATGCTCAAAAAAGATATTCTCATGAATGGCCAAGCAAAGTCGTATTGTAAGAAATGTTCAATTTTCCATGATGCGTAAGAAGGGTTGTGTCAGTTTAAAACCTGAAAAAATATTGACCTATAATTCAAATAATCATATCATAGTCGAGGCGACGCAGTGGTGCAGTAGGTAGTGCTGTCGCCTCACAGCAAGACAGTCACTGGTTCGAGCCTCGGCTGGGTCAGTTGGTGTTTCTTTGTGGAGTTTGCATGTTCTCCCTGTGTTTGGGTGGGTTTCCTCTGGGTGCTCCAGTTTCCCCCATAGCCCAAAGACATGCGGTACAGGTGAGTTGGGTAGGCTAAATTGTCCATAGTGTATGAGTGTGTGTGGATGTTTCCCAGAGATGGGTTGCAGCTGGAAGGACATCCGCTGCGTAAAACATGTGCTGGATAAGTTGGCGGTTTATTCCGCTGTGGCGACCCCAGATTAATAAAGGGACTAAGCCGAAAAGAAAATGCATGAATGAATGAATATCACAGTCAATCTACAAATGTAGGTGTAGAGATATACCTGGGGAAAAATGGGAAAATTCTGTTTTTACAATTAATAGGTTTGTGTTTTGGTAAAACTGCTTATAAAGTCCTCTAAATTTAAAATAAAAATGTCATTTAAAGCATAAAATGACAATTGGTCAAAACAACCAAAAATAAAATATCAATGCTTTAACTTAAAAATGTAGTATTTGGTGGAATAACCCAGAATTCCAGTCCCTACAAATGCCTACGTTTAATATTTTGACCAATGATCATATGAGAAAAACTAAAAAAATAAATGTTTTTTATTTGAAATACTGAAGAAATATTATCAGTGAGTAGTTTTAATTAAATTGTCTGTATTTCGTGGTGTTGTTTCCAACTGGAATCCATAATAAATGTCTGACTGAGATGTATAAGCATTATATAAATGTTTTGACAATTTGCATGTACAAACATTTTAATCCTAATGTCCACTAATTATTACATGCCAATAACACTTCCATGTAGAATTACACCCAAACAGCTGAGTTGTAATCAAACACAGGTGGATGCTTCTCCACAATCTCCGCCCATCTGTCCATTAAACCCTCTGAACCCTGACAAGCCACACCCTCCTGCTGAATGGGCGTGGTTTTCTTCTTCATCCCTCTTGTTCTCCCCCAGAATGGCTTGCTGGAATCTGATTTGGCCTTTCTGCATGTGACCTTTGGTTGTTTACATACATCCATCTCTTCACCTTCTTGGTAGTGCCGTGGTCGAACGCGTCGCAGAACCCGTTTGAAAATGCTAGCAGTTAGTGAGAGTTTCTTGGAGAGATGGTGGGAATGAGTGTTAGATGATGACTCTGAGTTTGAGTTTTTGAAGTTTGAGATGTTCTCCATCTCACTTGATGCCTGGCCTCCAACTTCTGGCAAATCCAACCAGTTTCCAACCAAATCTGCGAACACATTGTCACCCAACACTAATGGCTGTCTGTTTCTGCTGTGGTTCATCAGGGAAGCAGTCCAATCGCTGGCGTCATCAATGGCGTATGAGGAGGAATTGCTGTCGGTTGAGTCATCCTGAGAGGAAAAAGACGAAGAAGTGCTTAAGCTTCCTCTGTGAATCCTTCTGTGTCCATGTGTCCTAGGAATATGGCGAATTTCTGCTGGAGAACTTGTGAGGAACAAAGAAGGTTCCATGGTGAGGCGAGTGTTGAAGCATTGTTGTGCGAGAGCTTCTTCTGGAGTGTGCGCTGCTCTTCTTGAGCTGTGGTTTCTCTGCTCAAGCATGGAGCTGGTGTTTGGATTGGCCTGGCTGGTTTGGTTGGAGATCTCCAGTTCGTCCAGTGCAGTCTGGACCTGCAAGAGTTTGAGCTCTTGGAGAGCACCGATCACTGAATTCATCTGAGCGTGGAGACCTTCATCTGACTGCCACAAGGAATCCTGTAAAGGGAAAGGCAAGCAGGAGAGCAATTACTATATGACATGATGAAGCAATTATAAATGAATTCTGTTGTGAGTGATGAATAATGCTTATCTCACGCTGAACAGTAATTATCAAAAATCAATAGCACGCCAAACAGTCTGCAATTTCCACCCCCTGTGCCATCAGAGATACCTGGCTCAGCATCTACTGAAGAGGATGCAGTAAATTGTGCTTACTGCGAGAATAAAGGAATTATTTCTGTAAAGCTGCTTTGAAACTATTTTGATGAAACTATTTTCTTTGTGTGGGCACCAAACTAAAAATTTGAAGTGAGAATGATTTTCTTGTTTTTTTAATTTATTATTTGTTTGTTTGTTTATTTATTCATTCATTCATTCATACATTTATTATTAATTTATTTGGCAATACTTGTTTTCATGGCAACGTTGCTATACATGTTCCGTGTAGGCTACACACTATGGTAATGACGATAAACGTTGCTGAATTCTCATAACACCCTGTAAAAATTATATAACAAAAATCATAACAAATTTTTTTGTTACTTTAAGTTATATTAAAAAGTTTACCAGGTTTCAACTATTTTTTAAGTTTTACAAAGTTTAACCTAATGTTTCTGAAATTGTTTTTGATTCAACTAATATATTTAAGACAGCTTGATTGTTATTTTACAGTGTAACAATCCATAAAGTACGTTCATCATTAATATTGCTCAGTACTTACACTACTGGTATAAAGTTTTGGGTCAGTTTTTTTTTCAAGAAATGATTCTGTTCATCAAGGTGGCATTTATTAAATGTAAAAAACTTTTTATTAATTTGTTAAATACTTATTTATTAAATATTTATTTATTACTTATTGTATGTAGTTTCAAATGAAATTATTACTCCAGTCATTATTGCTTTTATTACTATTACCATTAATAATAATAAAAAAAAAATAATAACAATAATAATTAATATTAGAGTGATTTCTAAAGGATTTTGATGAAATAAATGCAGCCTTGGTGAGCAGGAGAAGCTTATTTTAAAACATTTTAAAAACCTACAGACCCCAAACGTTTGACCGGTAGTGTACACTGTAACAAGGATCCTAAATAAAGTGTGAACTTTAAAGAAACATTTATAGCACTAAAAGGATCAAAAGTCACAGTACATTTACACTGTTGTAAAAAAAATAAAAATAATAAAATGTAGATCTTTATGTAAACAATGCTGATTCCTCTAGAAAAAAAAAGTTTTTTTAAGTAGATATTCTATGCATTCCAATATACTGCAAGCAATTATATTTTACAATATTTTTACTATTTATTTTTCAATTTTGCATATTTGATCAAATACATTTAGACTTGATTAGCAAAAGAGATTTTTAAAAACAACATAATTTTGTACAATGCATGAATGCTCCATTCAGACTAATGTATACAAATGACTGGATAAAATATAATAATTTATGTCCTAAAATTGTAGATTCATTTAATCTTAACTTTTGCTTTAATTTATGGATTTTCTGTATATGTCTATATATATATATACATATACAGTGCTCAGCATATATGAGTACACCCCCCACAAATCTATCTTTTAAATTCATATTTTTAATAGGAAGCTTTACAATATTATATTTGTGCATAGTTTAGTCGGTACTGAAGCCAAATCTGGAGCAAATCTATCAAAATAACTTGCGATAATGGTTCAAAAATTAGTAGCCCAAATTTATATGCTAATATAATATAAATGTATATATTAATATATAATGTTAATGTAAAATATTAAATACAAATTTTAAAAATAGCAAAAATCAAGAGAAACTAAAAATATATAAAATATTTATTTAAAATGTTGTTGTAATTTTCTTTTGTAATATTTAGATTGACTTTAAATGTATTATCCTTCCATTTCTAAAGATGTTCTGTGACTAAAATATTATTTTAATAAATGTATCTGTTTAATAAATCTGTTTTGTTCAAATGCACCAATATATATTACTCATTCACTGAGAAATGGATAAAAATATTAATTTTCAAAATGGGGTTGTACTCAATTATGCTGAGCACTGTAGTTGTCTCATTACAAAAGAAATTCATAGAACATTTTTGTTAAATGCAAAAAAATCAACCATAATTTCTGCTGTTAAACATAATTTATTTCAAAATAAAAAGGTGCTACAAAATCTGACAACATACATTTTCACTATTTCACAGATGCTCAGTTGTATTTATTTGAATGACTAATTTAAGACATGTAAACAAATTCCATTCACATTACACTACAAACAAATGCCATAAAACACCTTGTTTTCTTCTAGCAGCGAATAAAACCCCAGTCATTTTACCTTCTTTCCTTCTCACTGCAGTCTTCCTTCTCTCGCCTCACTCACCCTGTTTTCTGTTCCTTCTCTGCCTTACTAGTGTGATCGATCACCAGCCAGTCTGAGCACAGCAGCACTGGGGCTTTTCTACAGTAATACTGCGTCTCAAAGCATGATGGGAGATGTAGGAGCCAGAGGGCATGAGGCTGAAATGACTAGACTGTGAATCACAGATGAACAGTTGAGGCTTGTATTTTACTGTGTTTTAAGTGTTATCATTGTGTGATTTCACTAGTCTCCTGTGTGTCAGTTTCCTTTCGGATTTGCCCAGACGAACAGCAACATTAATCTGACATCGGTTACCACATCGGCTAATGATGGATGTGTTGTGAGTAACATCCTTTTGGGCCCGTTTCCTCATCTAGCACCAACCAGTTTTACACAATAGTTAACAAACAAATACTATTGGACTATTTATGAATCTTTTAATAATACAACTTTTAATTTCAGTTATTCCCTCTTAAATATAATGGTCACACTTTATTTTAAAGTACAATTCTTGCTATTAACAAACAATTAACTGATCTTGGCCTCCAAATTTGCTGCTTATAATAGTTATTAAGGTTGTAGTTGGGTAGGATTAGGGATGTGGAATAAAATCATGCCGAATAAACAGCCAATATCTTAATAATAGACTGGTAATAAGCCATTAGTTGTTACTGGTCCATTAATGAAACTGAAGTAACATGAACTAAAGTTGTATGTTTATTATCTAACATTAACACAGATTGTAACAAACACATTTCTCATCATTAGACGTTATTAATAGGCCTGTCACAATAATCAATATACTGAGTTATTGCACAAAACATGGACATGACCTTAATCATTTTTGGTGATACAATATATATATATCGCCCAACCATAAAAAAAAATATTCTAGCATGATTTTAGCTGATTTGGCTCTCTATCTTTACTGGAGGTGTCAGTGTCAGCAGTACCGCCGCTCCCTATACGCAGAGTACGCAGGCTGAGTAGGGCCTCAGCTCCGGAAGGGGGCACCATCTCGGACGGTTGCTCAAAAAAACAATATTAACATTTATTTAATAATATTAACATAAACTGAGTGTAAATAAAATGTATATTGTTAATATGTTGTTAAATACATAAAAAAAATTCATTTCATGACGAGCGCAAAAACAAACATGTGACGTAATTTTTTCCGTGTACGCGCATAGACGCGTACGCGCGGCGCGGTCCGGTCCACTATCTGTGCGGCTGCTAGCAGCAAATATTTATAACTGATGCAAGTTGCAGCTCTATCCCCGGGAAGACAGTCTGGAGCCGAGAAGAGAAAAAAAGTGCAAGATGAATCGCGTGCATCATTTTCAGGTTGTCACGATTGCAGGTTTGTGCGCTATCCAGAGAGTCTGTTTGATCACGTGGGTTTTGTTTTGTTTTTGTCGTCCACGTGTGTTTATGTTGATCACGTGTGTGTGGTACTCAGCTGTTTGATTAGCCAGACAGCTGAGACTCATTTCCGCGTCTATATCTGGGCAATTCCGCTAGGTTCCGTTGTCGGTTCGTTGCTATCTTTAATGTGTTTCTGTCTGTTCTCAGGACGGTGTGGAGTGACTGTTTTTCTGGACCCCGTTGTGCCTATCTGTTTCCCGTCCTCCCTTATCAGTTTATGTGTGACTGTCCTGTATCTTGTATAGTTTATTTGACACTGTCAATAAACTGTTTTACTTGCGATTGGATCCTAGCACTGATTATTATTCCACCGTCACAAAACGAACCGACCTGAACATGGATCCAGCGAGTGTGTCCCAACAGGTCTCTGAATTTGTCACACTCAGCAACGCAAGGATTGACCAGCAGGAGGAGGCACTGGCCACCACCGCTCAGGCCATTCAGACTTTGGTCGGTCAAGTTTCATTGTTGACCACCCAGGTTCAACAGCTGGCTACTGGAGCTGTACAAAGAGAGGTAGCACCAGCCCCAGTAGTGTTGCCTGCTCCAGTGTTTGCTAACCTCCCCGTCGAGCCTCGTCTTCCCCCACCGACTGGTTATGCTGGTGAACCTCACTTATGTCGGTCCTTCCTGTCCAAATGTTCCCTATACATTACGTTACAACCATCATTGTTCTCCACTGAGCAGTCTAAGGTTGCTTTTGTTATTACTCTCCTTTCCGGAAGAGCGGCTCAGTGGGGGACTACTGCCTGGGAACAGAAACTGCCTTGCTGCTCCACGTTTGAACTTTTTTCTAAAGAGCTCAAAAAGGTTTTTGATCGGGCCGCTTCGGGGAGAGAGGCCGCTCGAGTACTTGCTGAGCTCCGTCAGGGTAATCGGAGCGTGGCAGACTACTCAATCGAGTTCCGAACCTTGGCAGCTGAATGTGGCTGGAACTCAGAGGCGCAGTGGGACATGTTTCTACATGGGCTGTCGGATCGTCTTCAGGACGAGATCTACACTCTAGATCTTCCCAAGAGTCTGGACGAGCTGGTGGATCTGGCAATTCGGGTGGACGCCAGACTGCTGCGCAGAGCGAGCCGCACACAGAGAGGATATCCTGATCCAGCCCCTGATTTTCCGGCTTTGGCGATGGCGGCGGAAGTGGAGGTCGTTGACCCGGAACCGATGCAGGTGGGCAGATCCCGTCTGTCCGTGCAGGAAAAGCGTAGACGGAGAAACGAGGGACTTTGCCTGTACTGCGGGGGCGCGGGACATCGTGTGGTTTCTTGCCCGGTAAAAGACGGCACCCATCAGTAGGTAAGAGGTTACTGATGGGTGAAATCAATCAAGAGAAACCCTCTGTGGCGGCTACTTTACTGTCCGTTACATTATCATGGGGTTCCGGAAGCCAAAACACCCACGCCCTTATTGATTCCGGGGCAGAAGGGAACTTCATTGACTCAAGTTTTGCTTTCAGTTTTAAACTTCCGGTTATCGCTCTTTCTCAACCCATTGCAGTACGCGCCCTTAGCGGTCTTTCCCTTCCCACTATCACTCACTCCACTAAACCCATAAAACTTATTACGTCCGGAAATCACGTTGAACATATATCATTTTTTCTAACGGACTGTTCTAACACACCTGTGGTTTTAGGTCATCCTTGGTTGGTTCTCCATAAACCTCATATTAATTGGGGCCACAGCACAATATTTTCGTGGAGTGAGAAATGTCATGAGTCTTGTCTGGTGTCTGCTCGTTCTGCTGTGTCTTGTTCTGTGTTTCAGGAGGAGCGCATGGACCTGTCAAACGTGCCCAGTGAGTACCTCGACCTGAAGAGAGTGTTCAGTAAGTCTCGGGCTGCTTCTCTTCCTCCTCATCGTCCCTATGACTGTGCTATAGATTTACTGCCAGGGACATCTCCGCCTAAAGGCAAGTTATACTCTCTTTCTATTCCTGAGAGGGAGGCCATGGAGAAATATATTTCTGATTCTCTAGCGGCCAAGATCATCCGCCCCTCTTCTTCACCGGCGGGGGCGGGGTTTTTTTTCGTGAAAAAGAAGGATGGCTCTCTTAGACCTTGCATAGATTATCGAGGGCTGAACAACATCACGGTGAAGAATACGTATCCCTTGCCGTTGATGTCTTCAGCGTTCGAGCGTCTGCAAGGGGCATCCTGTTTCACGAAATTAGACCTCCGCAACGCTTATCATTTGGTCCGCATAAGGGGGGGGGGGACGAGTGGAAAACGGCTTTTAATACCCCCAGGGGGCATTTTGAATATTGTGTTCTTCCCTTTGGGCTTTCCAACGCTCCCGCAGTTTTCCAAGCACTCGTTAATGATGTGTTGCGAGACATGATAGATCAGTTTATTTATGTTTACCTGGATGACATTCTGATTTTCTCCCGTTCTCTCCAGGAACATGTGCAACACGTCAGGCGAGTGCTTCAGCGGCTGCTAGAGAATGGGCTTTTTGTCAAGGCGGAGAAATGCGTGTTCCATGCACAGTCCGTTCCCTTTCTAGGACACATTGTGTCGGTCGAGGGGGTGCGCATGGATTCAGAGAAGATTAAGGCTGTGGTAGATTGGCCAATTCCGGAGTCTCGTAAGGCCCTGCAGAGATTTCTGGGCTTCGCTAATTTTTACCGGCGGTTTATTCGCAATTTCAGCCAACTCGCCGCTCCTCTGACGTCCTTAACCTCCTCCAAGACTCCCTTCAGGTGGTCGAGTGCTGCCCAAGCAGCATTCACTAAACTAAAGGGCTGCTTTGTTTCAGCCCCCATTCTGGTGACTCCTGATCCATCCCGGCAGTTTGTGGTGGAGGTTGACGCGTCAGAGGTGGGGGTGGGCGCTATCCTGTCCCAGCGCGCAGCTTCGGACGACAGAATTCATCCTTGCGCGTTTTTTTCACACCGATTATCTCCCGCAGAACGTAATTATGACATTGGTAATAGGGAGTTGCTGGCTGTCAAACTCGCTTTGGAGGAGTGGCGTCATTGGTTGGAGGGTTCGGGGGTTCCCTTTATCGTTTGGACCGATCATAAGAACCTTGAATACATCCAGTCCGCCAAACGACTTAGCTCCAGGCAGGCTCGGTGGGCATTATTTTTCGGACGTTTCGACTTCACCATCTCTTACCGACCGGGTTCCAAAAACATCAAACCCGATGCGTTATCCCGCCTTTTCGATTTTTCCGAGCGCAATACGTCTCTTGAACCCATTGTTCCTCAGAGGATTTGTATTTCTGCTGTGACATGGGAGATCGAGAGCAAGGTTCGCACTGCCTTGGAAGCCCCCGCCCGGATGCCCACCCAGCCGTTTATTTGTGCCGGAGGAGATTCGGTCTGACGTCATTCGATGGGGACACTCTTCCAAAGTGGCTTGTCATCCGGGGGTGAGTCGTACTTTATTTCTGGTTAAACAGCGATTCTGGTGGCCAGCTATGGCACGGGATATACGTGGGTTTGTTTTGGCCTGTTCTGTTTGTGCAGTTTCTAAGACTTCTAATCGTCCTCCAGCTGGGCTCCTTCAGCCACTGTCAGTGCCTTCGAGACCCTGGTCACACATTTCGCTAGATTTTGTCACAGGTCTCCCGCCATCTGGTGGCAACACGGCTATTTTGACCGTTGTGGACCGGTTTTCGAAGGCTACTCACTTTATTCCTCTGCCCAAATTACCTTCTGCCAGAGAGACAGCGGATGCTGTCATTAATCACGTCTTTCGCATTCATGGCCTCCCGACAGACGTGGTTTCTGACAGGGGGCCTCAGTTTGTCTCTAAATTTTGGAGAGAATTCTGTCATTTATTGGGGGCGACTGTAAGTCTTTCTTCTGGTTTTCATCCTCAGAGTAACGGTCAAACAGAGCGGGCCAACCAGGATCTAGAGCGTATGTTACGTTGTTTGGTTTCTCAGAATCCCGCCTCTTGGAGTCAGCAGCTCCCATGGGTGGAGTACGCACACAATTCATTACCAGTGTCAGCCACGGGTCTCTCGCCATTTCACTGTAGTTTAGGTTACCAGCCACCAGCGTTTCCCAGCCTGGAATCCGAAATCGCGGTTCCCTCCGCTCACGCCTTTGTCCAGAGGTGCCGTCGCACTTGGAAAAGGGCCAGACAGACCCTCCTCCAAGTGCATGGGTGCGCGCACCAAGGCTAAAGCCGATCGCCACCGGTCTAAGCCTCCCGTCTACGTTGTCGGTCAAAAGGTGTGGCTTTCTACCAAGAATATTCCCTTGCGCTCCGTATGTAATAAACTTGCACCTAAATTTATTGGCCCATTCACTGTCACCAAGATCATTAGTCCGGTGGCAGTCCGCCTCAAACTTCCTCCAGCGTACAGGAGAATACATCCCGTGTTTCATGTCTCCAAATTAAAGCCCGTTTTTCATGCGGCCATTAATCCGCCCATGCCGGTTCCCCCCCCGCCGCGTCTCGTTGATGGGGAGACCGTTTATTCGGTTAAGCGCATTCTGGACTCGAGACGGAGGGGGCGAGGATTTCAGTATTTGGTGGACTGGTATGGTTACGGTCCAGAGGAGAGAAGTTGGGTTCCTGCTAGGGACATATTGGATCACTCTCTTATCGATGATTACAATCGCCAGGCAAGTTCTTCAGGGAGCACCAGGAGGTGCTCCTAGGAGAGGGGGTACTGTCACGATTGCAGGTTTGTGCGCTATCCAGAGAGTCTGTTTGGTCACGTGGGTTTTGTTTTGTTTTTGTCGTCCACGTGTGTTTATGTTGATCACGTGTGTGTGGTACTCAGCTGTTTGATTAGCCAGACAGCTGAGACTCATTTCCGCGTCTATATCTGGGCAATTCCGCTAGGTTCCGTTGTCGGTTCGTTGCTATCTTTAATGTGTTTCTGTCTGTTCTCAGGACGGTGTGGAGTGACTGTTTTTCTGGACCCCGTTGTGCCTATCTGTTTCCCGTCCTCCCTTATCAGTTTATGTGTGACTGTCCTGTATCTTGTATAGTTTATTTGACACTGTCAATAAACTGTTTTACTTGCGATTGGATCCTAGCACTGATTATTATTCCACCGTCACACAGGTAACTTCCATGAATCTGGAAAACATATTTTTGCTCGTTCACTAGTGAGGCTAACGTTTAAACTTCGCCACAACTGCACCAAATCTGCCTTATTTGTTGTTGTGTACGTTCAGTTTATTTGCTTTGCGGCTCTGCATTGTGCTTTAAACTATGACAGGACATGTTTTATGACTTTTCGCGTTTGCCCCTCTTCCCTATGTTGCTGGTAAATACACAAACTCAATTCTTTTAACAACTTGTGCAATACTTTACAGTTCTGTTTGCACCCCAGCTACATACACACGCACTGCACAATTATTTTCACTGTATGTATTATTTATTATTATATAGTTATTATATTATGTTATATAATTATATAATTCTTTGCAGTTGTTTATTGTTTTGTCTATTTCTATACATTTCTTATTGCTTCTGTTGTTATTACTTGTATCACTGCAATGACAATAAAGTCTCTTTAGTCTTTACATCAGTGGATTGGTGTGTTTTAGGCCGGTTTTTCATTTTTGTACATTACTAAATGAAATAACAAAACTGACTCATTCTGTAATTTCTGAAAGATCAATAATATAAAATCTAAAATTATATAAAAGCATGAATTCATTAATGATTATTTTTTCTAAATGTTAGAGTTTTTGTTTAAAAACACACTAATTTTAATACACTTTTTAATTCTTAAAAATCTCAAATGTCTTTGATTTATACTGACAGTCATTCAGTGTTTGTCACCATAGATTATAGTGCAAGTTAAATTCACATTTTGGTTGTAGTTTAGACACATTATGAAGAGTGCTTGACTAGCTCATTGTTTTAATGGTATGTCATGAGTTTTTCTCTAAATGACTAATTTCTTCTGTATTGTATATGGAGGTTCAATGCTGAAAATTGTCGCAAAAGAAGATGAGGTGGCCTGATCCAGCACTGCTCCAGAGGCACCAGCAGCAGCACAGGTACAGACACAGAGACAGGATGCAACCCTGAGGACCGCCCATCTCTACAGGTAGAGAGAGGGTTTTATTCCTTACCTTTTGTAAAGTTTGAAATTGGGAATGCTTCTGCAGAAGACATGTCAGTGTTTACTTTAATGTAAACTATTATTTTGTAATCAGAATCAGAAAGAGCTTTATTGCCAGGTATGTTCACACATACGAGGAATTTGTTTTCGTGACAGAGCTTCTACAGTGCAACAGAATTACAGACAGGACTAAAAACAGATAATAAATATATTTGAAAAAGTGAATGCAAATATACAAATTGACAAGTATATGTACAGGTACATTACTAATATGTGCAGCTGTTATGTGCAAATTGGCATGTAAAGTGTGTTGTTAAATAAGTGTGTGTATAAAAAATGTAAATATTTGAATGTTTAAGTTTAATTTTGAGTGTTTAAATTCACATTTATCCATATAAATAAATAAATACATGTTTAAATATATGTTTGTGTGTTTTTGTTCCTCTGTGGGGGCACCACAGTAAAATTTCGCATAGGGCACCCTTTTGGTCAGCAGCGGCCCTGAGTGTCAGTATAGTTAAAAAAACATTATTAAGTATTTCACTATAGTATATTTTTATGTGGGTGTCTGACAACTGAAAATAGATCTGGTAGCAAATATAACAGCCTCTGTTACTGTTTACCTTGCACTTTTTTGTTAACATTTATTATTATTTATTTATTTAGGATATGCATTTTCACATTCTGATTCCAATACCTAATTATTAAACTGTTAAAATGGCTATAATTATATGAAATTTTCTTAAGATAAAAATGTGTTCTTTAGTAGAGTGCACTTGCATTCTGATAATATTATATTGTCATTCAGGCATTATGTAATGAGTGGGAAAAAATGGTCTTAAAATGACAATAAAATAGTTTATTGCAGTATGTTTTGGTGCAATATATTGTGCAACAAAAAATAGATATCGTGACAGGCCTAATTATTAATTAATACATACAACTTAAGGTGTGACACATACAGGCAAAAGCATGCATTTTTATATATCTGTCAATTTTGAGATTTACTGCTTACTTTGTTATTACTTATACTACTGATATTACTATTGTTATTATTTGTCTGTTGTAACCTTTTTTGGATATTAACAGTAGGGCTTGGTGATTAATTGAAAAGTAATCGGAATTGATGTCCAGAACCTATAACGATCTATTTTTTCCAGTTCAATTTTTTTCAATTACTTTCCCTATACTGTGTGTGGAGTCACATGACCCCACTCTGTTAAGGCTGATATATACTTCTGCATTAAATGCACGGGTGTGGTCGCGTACCCGCACGCCTCTCAAACAATGTAACTTCTTGTTGCAAATTTGCACTGCATTGAAGATGATCGGAAGTTGTGCCAGAGATGCCTTAAGATGACATATTTGTATTACAATACAATTATTATTTACGTTAAAATATTTGTTTACAGAAGATTCAAGAAATGCACTGTTTAAAATATTATTTACAGGATATACAAGAGTTATTTTATTTAGATGAGGTACTGCTTATTTTCTACTTTTGAAACCATTTAGATTAATTAATTTTGTTTCCAAAAGTGCAAGTTAGTTATTTTCACTTTTTTATAAGAAAAAAGTGATTGTTGGTTTTAGGCAATGTGTGTTTTAATTTCAGTTGTTCAGTGTTGATGTTTAATAAATAATCATAGATGGTAGATAGTGTTTCCTTCAATTATTTTAAAATCAAGCAATGCACCCTTCATTCAAACATCTCTCACTGGTAATATGTGAGCATATTTACTGTACAAAACTTGTCAGTGAACTATGAGGGCAAAAAAATAAACAAATAAAATAATCGTTCATTAATGGTAATAGAGTTAAAATATTCAATTAACCCAGATTTTGATTTTAGGCCAAATCGCCCAGTCCTAATTCACAGTATTTTCTGGATTATGGAGTGTTAAAAACCCAAATTTTACTCTGTGAAAGCCTTTTATTCTAAAATGTAAGAAAGAATTCTGTGACTTTATTTAGCATTCAGATTATTGTGCTACAAAAGTATGTTAATAAGCACATATTTAATCAAATTTAACATTTTAGAACACTTGCAATACAAAAATAATACAATTCATTATGTAATTACGTTAACCAGCGGGTAAGTGTGGTGATAATGAAGTGTTTTTACCCTATAACGTTAAAATATATATATAAGGATTTATTAATCTTAGTTAACATTAATATATGTAAATATTATCAAATAAAAGTAAATGTACTGACAAACATCAACGCAGATTAATAAATACATTTAGTATAAGTTAGCTCAGTTAATACTACCTACCATGTGTTTCTAAAATAAATAAACATTACACTAAATTGATCAGTTGTTGTACAGTGTTGGACAAGCACGTTTTTCTGGTGGTTTTTATCTCATGCTAGTTTTTTTGTGTGCACGCAGACAGACAGTCAGAACTCAAATTTTAAAACATTACAGAAGACTGAATGCCAGCCAATCAGCGGCTTCGTTTCAAACAGCCGCTACCAATCAGGTTGCACCTTTCTCACGCACCGGCACGCTGCCAACAGCTGAATAAACGTCAACAACTCACCGCAAACAAAACAGATAGGTGAAGAAGAACCGAGCCGGTGAAACGCGCACAAATGTGTTTATAACGCGAAGATATAATAATTACTACACGTACATATCAAAGAATATTCTTATCACAGAACCACACCTGTGCTGTAAAAGTAAGTGCTGAAGAAGACGAAGAAAATCTCACCAGTTCGTTTCTTAGACGCTGAAGGTTGCTCTCCATGCCATCGATATCCGTTTTCCCTTCCTCCATGATTGCCGATATAACGTTACAGAATTAAATTATTTTAATGCTACAAGCAGGTTGATTGATTTAAATCTCCATCCAATTCGATGTCACCGCCGCTAAGATCTTTGGTTCCCTTCGCTTTAGTTTCTGGTCAGTGATGAAGTATGACCAGCATTATGTTAATATAATATTCCTTCTCCAGCCTCTGACATACTTCACATTACATATTCAGGAGACATCCGTGCCCCCGAGCAGAAGGAGGCACTGATATGGTGTAAAGGAGCTGATGATTTGGGAGAAAGTCCCTGAATGGGATTAACTAACGGTTGTCCGTCAACAAAACAAGTCTTACTTTCGCTCCAGTGGTCAGTTCAGGAAGAATGGAGGGTTCATGCATAACAATAGTACAACTTTAACTGTGCTTTGATTAGATTTTAGACGAGGGGAAGAGCCTTAGTCCGTGTTAGGAAACTGTTATTTTGTGTGTGTGTGTTTATATATATATATTATACATTTAAATATGTTTAAGATTAATTAATTAATTAATTCAGAGATTAATTCTTTTTATGAGATATATATTACTGACATAAGAGCCTATAGACAGTTTCAAGATTGGCCGATGAACATTTCCTGCTTGTTATCAAACTATTTCATAACTGTAACAAGAGGCAATTCAATCATAACTTACTGTTAAAACAGCTATCATAACGTTATTTATCAATATGTGGCTCTTTTTGGATTCACGGAAGCTATACAAATTAAAAATGTAAAACATGAAATACGTTGGGACCATTGTTATTGTTTACATCCCTCAAAATGGTCTCGAAGCAGCTTCTTCAAGGAATTACTAAGTTTTACTAAAATGACTAATTTACTAAAAAAATTACTAAAATGACCTTTTTTGTATTCTGTTACAATATTGTTATTACCATATGCATTCTCTACAAAAGATAGCCTTTGTAAACCTATTATAGGTTTCCTGTTAAGTCGTATTAGTATTTTTCATTATTATAATGTTATCAATTATAAGAAGACACCCACTAAAATGTGTTATATACCAAAAAATGTTTGTCAGGTAAATTTAAAACAAAAATTATGTTGCATATTAAAACATATTAAAAGACTATTTCAGCATCACACAGTGCAGCCCCAAAAATTTTAGTTAGATGTCATGTTAAATCTTTGTTTCTGTTACATCCTTGTTTTACCACTTTGTCAGCAATTAAAAAAAGTAAATATATTACAATTTAGCCTGATCACTTATTCATTTATATATCTAATTGAGAAGCCTACAGGTCACAATAAATAGCATTTTACAAAAGTTGTTTGAAATATCAAACCAGCCACCATGTGCCTTAAATCTTTTTTATTTATATAAAATCCCTATTGTAAAATATGATGGACATCTACAATGCTCAGCATAAATGAGTTTTGAAGATGAAGATTTTTATCTATTTCTCAGTGAATATGGGTAATATATTTTAGTGCATTTGAACAAAACAGATTTATTAAACAGATATATTTATTAAAATAATATTTTAGTCGCCAAATATATTAATATTTTTCCAGAACATATAAATTTGAGTGTACTAATTGTGGACTGTTATCATAAGTTATTTTGTTATTATATGCACATGTATAATATTGTAAAGCTTCCTATAGAAAATATTAATTTAATTGAGAGATTTGTGAGGGGTGTACTCATATATGCTGAGCACTCTATCTATCTATCTATCTATCTATCTATCTATCTATCTATCTATCTATCTATCTATCTATCTATCTATCTATCTATCTATCTATCTATCTATCTATCTATCTATCTATCTATCTATCTATCTATCTATCTATCTATCTATCTATCTATCTATCTATCTAGTTAGCTAGCTAGCTTGTCTTTCTTTCTTTCTTCTTTCTTTCTTTCTTTCTTTCTTTCTTTCTTTCTTTCTTTCTTTCTTTCTTTCTTTCTTTCTTTCTTTCTTTCTTTCTTTCTTTCTTTCTTTCTTTCTTTCTGTCTGGCTGTCTGGCTGCCTGTCCATTCATCCATCCACCAGCAGTAATTGTTAGTATTTTATCTTACAGTTTTTCTCAGTCGCTTTGGTGCATTTCTCACAACACTATTTACATTTGCACAACAGGTAATGCATTTCTCAAAACATTTAGTACAAACTGCAAAACCTAGTGGATAACCTGCAAAAGCGCGTTAACTTGCTCAAAATGGAGAGCTCATTCCTCAAAAGCAAGTATTGATGTCAATGAAAGTGTCAGTGTCATCAAGATGAAAAGTCCTGCCACCATTGTTTATGAACAAGATAGTCAAATGGCTTTGTCATCTTTTCATTATGACAGTTTACTCTGTACAGTTTAAATTTTTTTCCAATGCAAAAAAGTCAGATTTTGGTGCCACTTCCTGAAAATGCTCAAGACAGCACTAGCTATATACTATTTGCACAGCCATTTGAAAACTACAGTAAAGTTAGACATCACTGCATTAGTGAGGTATCTGAGTACAAGACACTGATATGTATGTTTCACATATTTACTGTATTTGCTCTTTACAATTCTAATTTATTCACAGCATTGTGCAAAAGAATAAACACACCCCTTATTTACAACAAACATAAACTTCCTTTGGGTAGAGCTGTGCACAACTGTAAACAATATTGCAGTACATATTGGAACTGAACCTACAACATACACAGGTCTGTAAAACATTCATCAAATTGTTCAATTTAGATGACATTTTCAGGGGAAAAAAGATTTAAAACATTTTATAAAATTAGCTTGACAGATTTTGACAACTAGTTCAACATTTTAGTGTGTAATGACTCAAGTAATGAAATGAGGACTATTAGTTTTATATGGAATGACTATTCAGCATTCACAAGTTTAGTTAATTTTGACTGACATGACGTAAGCAAATGATAATGTTACAAACAGCAGAGTTGTATGAAAGCAATTGATGCATTTCCAAATCATTTGCAAGTTGTTGGAAGAAATAAGAAACTGCTACTATGATGTGCACAAATGACTAATTGTTTTGAGAAATGCATTAACTGTTGTGCAAATGTAAATAGTGTTGTGAGAAATGCACCAAAGCGACTGAGAAAAACTGTAATTTTTATCGCTGGTTTACGCCAATCAAGTGAGTTTGTCGCCCTCTGCAGGACGTGGCTGGGTATTCCAGGCAGCGGTTCTGTATCTGTGCGCAGGAGGGCGCAGTGATTCACAGCTCCTGTCATTTATTCACCGTAGAAGAAACAGAACGTTGTCGCGATAGAAATATGGCGGCGTACGTGAAAGCAGCGCATGAGCTGCAATCCAGGACCCGGACAGATGATGTTTTGATTAGCGGCGGTGTCGAGTTCAGCTCTTTACTCCTTTCAAAACCCGTGCTTGAGGGTTTATCTGCTTCCGGTTTTCAGAGACCCTCTCCCATCCAGCTGAAGGCAATCCCGCTGGGAAGATGTGGACTCGGTATGAGATCCGAGAAAACTCCAATCAGTTGCAAAACAAGCCAAAAACCACTATGTTTTTATTAGTCAGAAAGCTAAAGCTGTTGTTTTTTGTCACATTAGTGTTATTGACTTTTAGAAATATAGTATAGTACAGTGTTGCATTAATTACAGCGACAAACTTGTTATTATGTGCACAATTTGAGATGTTCTACTACTAATAATAATGCTGATAAATATGTTTTCCTCTGTTTAGATCTTATTGTTCAAGCCAAATCTGGCACAGGAAAGACCTGTGTGTTCACCACCATCGCTTTGGACTCTCTTATACTGGAAAACACAACAACACAGGTAGTTATTATTACTTTACTATTGCGTTAATAAGTAGTGTTCACTATAGAGGTAAAGTTGGTTTTATATTCGGATATTCAGACTTTCTCCTTAATAATATAATTTCAGAAAAGTATTCTTTTCAAATTCTAAATAGGGAAATCATATTAGCAGCAAATGACTATCAAAGTACAACATCGTTCACAGTGAATTAAATAGTATTACTGTTGTTTTGAAGTCATACTTGCATGCTAATTCCAATCGAATATTCAAAGTAACATGGTAAACAATACAGAGACTGCTAAATGAACGAATGTGCGAATATAAAACCAACTTTACCTCTATGTGTTCACTCCTATATTTCTTACTTTTATAAAGGTTTCACTTTTACATTATAGTTGCAAGTAATTTGTCCGTCTCTGTTGTGGTTTATCTATCCATCTACATTGACTACAGTCATTTTCCACTAACAGTCTATTTGTACACCTTTTTGACTGTATTTTGAATTATAGATTTTTTCTTAGCATATTTATCTTCTTTTCCGTATTACTGTCAACAATGCTAATAGTATATTGTTTTGTTTATTGGAGTATGTTGTTGTATTTTGCACTGTCTGGACCCGGCACCTAAGCTTTTCACTCATCATAGTACACGTGCTGCTAATGATGTGACAATAAAAGTGATTTCATTTGATTTAACGGTCCATCAATCATCTATCCTATATTATTATTATTATTTTTTTTTTTTTAAAGATATTTCAAGTAATTTACGTTAGTGTGTGTCTGTTTAACAATAATGCACCATATCTGGTCCCATCAGGTGCTGGTTTTGGCCCCCACTCGGGAGATTGCAGTGCAGATTCATGCTGTTGTAATGGCTATAGGCAGTGCTATGGAGGGTTTGGAGTGCCATGTGTTCATTGGTGGTCGACCTGTCAGTCAAGATAAACAGCACCTGAAGAAATGCCACATTGCCATTGGGTCACCAGGTATGATGTAGTTGTTACAATATAGTCTGGTGAGATATGTTGGTCAGAATACATTTATATATTTACATTTCTTACTATTTGAACGTCTTTGTTCATGTTTAAACTTAGCAAGGTTAAACTTAATTAACAAGACTTGGTGGTCTTGTTACGTAGATGTAGGATTGTCACAATTAGGGATGGGATGATAACCGTTTTCAAGGTATACCGCGGTTTGGAAAAGGTTTTAAACCGCCAAAATTTTCTGCTATACCGCTCCTATGGCATATCTAAGATTTTTTAACACTTATTTATGTTTTTTTTTGTTTTTTTGTTTTTTATGACAACAGTAACTCCTGCAGAGAAGATATGCAAAGATGTTGTTTTAAATTGTGAAGAAATCTGTGTTTTTGAACTAATGAAAACAGCAGAAGTCAATGATTCATTTGAATTATTTAGCATGACATGTTTACTTTTCGAAAATATTTTAAAAGTTTCTCAGAATAAAATATATTGTGTTCAAAGGTGAAAAAAAGCTTTATTTTTTCCCCAGACATTTAAAAAGAACATATTTTTATGGCAGTAATCATAAAACCGTAAAACTGTGATATTATTGTCTATGGTTGGTTATCATATCGTTAGAATCTTATACCGGCTCATGTCTAGACACAATGAACCCTCTTCACAAGTTTAACGGTCATCAGCATCTTAAATCCTTGAAAGTTTTGAACATTTAGATTAAAACAAAAAACAAAAAAACATAGGTACATTTGTATGTATTATGTTGTCTTTACATCAAATAACAAAAGTTCTCTTTGTCTGTCGTTATCAGTCTCGAACATTTTTCTTTTCATTTTTCTGAAAGTCTTGATAGCACAATCATTGAGTTTTTCTTTTATTATTTGAGCAAATAGGATTGTAAAAAGAAAAGTGGTATTCTTTCATTCATTGCACGCTTAAGTTTACCCAATTATGATGACGTCTGCTCCTGAGAAACCAGGAAAATGTAAAAATGGCCCATTATTTGTCTAACAATGTGCAGGTAATGTTAGTCTTTTAAGGTGAGGAGATACTTGTTTTATATTTTAATTTTTTTGTAGGCAGGAAGACAATAAATGCACTGCTGGTCACAAGTCTAAAGACATTAAAGAGCCAAACAATAAAAGCACCAAAATAAAAAATAGTTTGACAAAAAGAGAAACGTCTATTTCCAATATTATGAAAATATTAAGATAAAATTAAGAAAGAACATGAGTAAAAAATGTAGTTAATTTAATTCAAGTTAATCAGTCACACTGTTTGTTTGTTTAGTAGTACTGTCTCAACCTGATGCCATTGTTTGTCCAGAGCACAGAAATATTTTGATGATATTATTGAGTCACATTGTTTTGTAAATATGATACTGCATATTAAATTAACATGAAATGAAAATATCTTTTTATTAATAATATTATTAATATCAAATCAATAAACAAGGTATTGAACCATCCTCTCCCAATGTTTTGTTTCACTATTGTGTTTGACTTTGGTGTACAATATCACAATACAGAGAAAAATATAATTTGCATCTTATATATTTATTTACAGTTTTTTTAACCTCATACACTTTTTCTTTTGAATTTTTTTTAAACTTGATTTGTCACATACAGTGATAAACACAGTATGATATGCAGTGAAATGCTTACACAACCACTCTTGAACTTAAAATAATGTCCACAATAGCAATAAGAATCAAAATTTTGGAGGAAAAGAAACGCAATAGAAAATAAAAGCAAATATAAAATATTTACAAGACTTTCAGTATAGAGTATGTGGCTGTAGAAAAAGTACGAAGTATAAAAATATGAGTATAATAGAGCTGTACACTACGCATTTAGGCTTCAGACTGCTAATAAAAGTCTTATGAAACTGGGTTTTATTACATGGTTAAACGTGGAAAGTTTGAAGGTAAATTGGAAGAAATAATAAGGATTTGTCTGGAAGAGTAATTTATTATAGCATTCTCTAATTCAGTGTGTGTGTGTGTGCTTAGGATTTTTTTGCAGTATTGATGAAGTGGTGTTGTATTCACAGGTCGTATTAAGCAGCTAATTGAGATGGGAGCCCTGACTGTGTCCTCCATTCGCTTGTTTGTTTTGGATGAGGCTGATAAACTCCTGGAGGACGACAGCAGCAGCAGCTTTCAGGAGCAGATCAAGTGAGAGTTGAATCTGATTAAGAGACACTTTGGCATTGTATTTCAGCATATATGAGTGAACTAATCTTTTTTTATTTGTTTTCCATGCTAGCTGGATCTACTCCTCTCTACCAGCAAATAAACAAATGTTGGCTCTTTCTGCCACCTACCCAGAGTCTTTAGCACAACAGTTGTCAAGATACATGAGAGAGCCCACGTTTGTGCGACTGAACCCAACTGACCCTGGACTCCTCGGTCAGTCTGCTGTGCTTTCTGATTGGTTAATATGTAAACGCTTTTTCAATTCTGAAATTTTTTGTGAATGTTGACGGCGTTTTGCTTGTGCTAAACTCTTTTCCTCAGGACTGAAGCAGTATTATAAGATTGTGCCGTCTCATTCATTGCCTCATAAAGTTTTTGAGGAGAAGGTCCAGAGTCTTCTTGAACTCTTCAGTAAAATCCCATTTAACCAAGCGCTGGTGTTCTCGAATCTTCATACCAGGCAAGAGATGCTTTCTCAAAACATTTGAAAAATGACTTCCTTTTTCCAGCAGTGTTCATATGTTTCCCATAAGGATTAAAAAAAAGTCTGTTATAAGCCAGAAAGGAGGTGACATTCGTAAAATCTCAAACCTTGATTTATATTTTGGATAAAAAACAAACAAACAATAAGCCAAAATTTTAAGAATAAAAACTAGAACTACACTCTCATGAAGCACTGAGAATGGCACAAGTGGATTACAATTGACATTTCAAAGACATAATGTTTATCAGAAGTTTACATGCATTACATTTTTTTGAGAGAGTACAGAGACCGAGTGATTGATTTCATAATTTGTCAGGCTTCATTGGAATAAGCAGAGCATTAACAATTTAAACAATCAGTTCTCAGAGGTCAAAAAAGGTTTATTAGTTATTGTTAAAAAAAACAACAACAGTTACATATGGAGAAAGAGAACAAGGGTTTTCTTCTGGAACTCAACTGTTGCCCTCTTTAATAGAGAAACAGATACTGTTACAGCACTGGTATTATTGTTCAGAGATTATACCTAATAAAAGAGTTGTGATCTTTATTGAAAGTAATAAAAGAATTGTACTGTTGTTCTGCAGAGCTCAGCATCTGGCTGATATCCTCTCCTCTAAAGGTTTGCCTGCCGTCTGCATCTCAGGTGAGCTTCACATAGAGTCTCTTTCAAAACAAATGATCATTCTGTCTTGGACATACTTTATCTGCAAGTGTAATATTTTTTCCCCATTGTGCTGGGAGCATTTTTGTTGCCTCCTTATCTTAAATTGGTTCGTTTTGAGGGCATTTTTTTGTCACAAGCCTGTTAGTTTCCAACCCTGCATTAAAAATCTTGAAATATGAACCAACTAATAATGGATTTATGGAGTTGGTTTTATAGTTTAACTTCATAAGAAGCGAAGAATTAAAAAATTAACCTTTGTGTTATTCAATTCATTTCATGTTTATTTCTATAGCGCTTTTCACAATGTAGATTGAGTCAAAGCAGCTTAACATAGTTCTAGTAAAGTCCAGATTTCAGAGTTGAAGTTCAGTTTGGTTTAGTTCAGTGTGGTTTAAATTTCACTGCTGAAAGTTTAAACACTGTAGAGCGAATCCACTGTTATACAAAGTAGTACAAAATAATTAAAGATTACTCCATACAGTTTTTACAGAACATTTTGAGTTTTAAAAAGTGAGATGAAGGACATCAGTGTGAGCTAGAAAAGTAAAGTTCGTAGACAAACTTCATGGTGTCTTGAGAAAGTCTAGTCTGAAAGTTTGAAGTAACTTTAAAAATAGTTGAAGTAGTTTAATAAGTTTGAAACAGTTGGCATAGAGAGATCAGTACATATATGTTAGCATGTTTCTAGTATGGATTGGCATGTTTCTTGCTAGGTGGTTGATGGGGGGTTCTGAGTGGTTGCTAAGGTGTTAATAAGTGGTTGCTAGGGTGTTCTGAATTGTTAGGTGGTTGCTAAGACATTGCTTGGAAGTTGCTAAAGTGTTCTAGATCATTGTTAAGGTTTTGCCAAGTGGTTGCTAGGGTGTTCTAGGTGGTTGCTAGGCGGTTGATAAGGCCTTACCAGGTGGTTGCTAAAGTATTGCTAGGCGGTTTCTAAGGCATAGCTTAGGTGTTGCTAGGCAATTGCTAAGGTGTTCTAGGTCATTGCTAGGGTGTTGCCTGGTGGTTGCTAGGGTGTTCTGAGTAGTTGCTAGGCGGTTGATAAGGTGTTGTTAGGTGGTTGCTAAGACATTGCTAGGCGGTTGCTAAAGTGTTCTAGGTCATTGCTAAAGTTTTGCTAGGTGGTTGCTAGGGTGTTCTGAGTGGTTGCTAAGGCATTGCTAGGTAGTTGCTAAGACGTTGCTTGGTTGTTGCTAAGGTATTGCTAGGCAGTTGCTAAGGCATAGCTAAGGTGTTGCTAGGCAATTGCTAAGGTGTTCTAGGTCATTGCTAGGTGGTTGCTAAAGGTGTTGCTAGATGGTTGCTAGGGTGTTCTGAGTAGTTGCTAGGCAGTTGCTAAGGCGTTGCAAAGTGATTGCAAAGGTGCTGTTAGGTGGTTGCTAAGGTGTTCCTTGGTAATCGCTAAGGTGTTGCTAGGTGGTTGCTAGGCATTTGGGAAGGTGTTGCTAGGTGATTGCTAGGGCGTTGCCAGGTGGTTGCTAAGGTGTTGCTAGGCAATTGCTAAGGTGTTCTGAGTTGTTGCTAGGCAGTTGATAACCTAAATTAGTGTGGTTCTAGTATGAATTAGCATTATGCTAGCATGTTTCTAACATAAATTAGCGTGTTGCTAGCATGAATTTAGTATGAATTGGCATGTTGCTAGGGTGTTCTATTATAAACTAGCATGTATTAGCATGTTGCTAGTATGTTTATAGTATTAATTAGCATGTTGCTAGTATGATTAGTATGTTTGTTAGTATGTTTCTAGTATGGATTCGTATATTGCTAGTATGAATTGGTATGTTGTTAGTATTCCCAATGTAAAATCAATGGGAGTTTTTTTTTTTTTACAATGGAAGTTTATGGGACTGTTGTCAGGGTGCCGTAAGTGGTTGCTAGGGTGTGGCTAGTAAGTTGAAAGGTCATCAGTGATTGGCAGATTGGTAGTCTGAGTTAAATGAGCCCAAACTTAAGTCTGTATGACAGTCTGGAGCAAAGTTATGAGGTCACAAAGTTTGGTCCAATGTTAAGTCAATGGGACTTTTCCAAAATTAAAAAAAAAAAAAACGCAAGTTGAATCGGTTGGAAAAGATATAGCAACTCGAGTCAGACCAGTTTAAAGATCTGGAGTAAGTTTGGTGCTTGTAGCTTGAAAGGTCTAGGAGGAGATGCATATAGAAATTAGTCTCAGAAGAAGAAGAATATTAAGTTTATGTAGTATAACAGGATGGTGGCTTTCTCAAGCCACCATAATAATATAGCTGTCAAGTTTTTTTATGTATTAGTTGTACACCTTGCACTAGGACCCTTAAAGGGATAGTCCACCCAAAATGTTAAATTCTGTCAACATTTACTCAGCATTCGCTTGTCACAAATCATTTTCTTTTTTCCTATTGAATACAAAAAAAGTTATTTTGACAAATGTTGGAAACTGGTAACCATATAACTGGTTATATGACAATGGTTACCAGTTCAGAAAAAAGAACTCTTAAAGGTGAGTAAAAAGTGAATAAGTTTGAAAAACACAATGAGTCTACAAAGACATTTTATAGGGTGCATGCAGAAGGACTTCTAATTTTTCAGTAACCTGGGTCAGGTGCTTCCTGTGAACTGTATGCTGTTACAAAATCGGCACGTTTAAGGTCTGTTTTCAAAATCAACAATCTCAACTGCCTGAATGATGAACGATATAAAGTAGGTCTTAGATTGTACAAGAAGCACTGCATTAAATTACATTTTCCTGCACTGTGTCTTTAAAATATGAACATTTATTTTACCCCAGTATTTTTAATGGCTTTTCTGAACTCTCTTGCTGATCCTGACAGGCGCGTGCTTGTAAACGGCCTTTCATCTCATTTTACGCTTGATCAACTAAATCAATACTGATGTCTATTTAACTGATTATATTTTAATGACATTACAACATTGATGCTGTAAAAGGAACCATATAAAATAGAAAAAAGTCACATTAACCGTTCACCGGAAGTTTTATCGGCATGAGAAGAATCACTAGTTGTGCATATACCCTATTGTGTACACAATGTTTATGATATACTGTAGGTATATAAGTCACATGCATTCAGAATTTAATAAAAATGAGAGAGATTATTTTATTACAGTATTTCTCCACTCCTCACTTTGCAGTCTGGAATAGCCTTCTTAGTGTAAGATACATACAACGATGGCTGTATTTTAAAAAGGACAATGATTAGGTTGATAATCTTTTTGATTTTGTGTGTGTATGTAAAGTCTCTGTATTTTGCTCACAAAGTTTTTTGGAATAATATCATTCAGAATGTGTAAATGAAGACCCAAAATGTTTGATTACCAATGTTAATGGTTCTTGCATTCAAACCCCTTGATGTTCATGTTTCATCTGTAGGTGGTTTAAGTCAGGATCAGAGGTTAGAGGCGATGTGGAAGCTGAAGCAGTATCAGTGTCGAGTTTTAATATCCACTGATTTGGTAAGCTTCTGAACCCATTATTACACCTACACTGGAAAATAACAGTGTTTAATACCCAAGCAACATTAACTTACAAATCTCTTGGTTTCACAGACGTCACGTGGAATTGATGCTGAGAAGGTGAACTTGGTGATTAATCTGGACGTTCCTCAGGACTGGGAGACCTACATGCACCGTATTGGTCGTGCTGGACGATTTGGTGTGTCCAATTAGAAAACAATTAAGCATCAATATACGTGAAGCTTCTTCTCAGTGGCTTTAATTAATGCACGTCTTGGGCATTTACACGAGAGTGCTTAATCAGAGATCAGCTGCTCTGAGACGGTCTGCCAGGGGTCAGAGTCTGAAAGGGCAAATACTGCAATCAGTCGTGTAATTGGCTGCTAAACACAAACTCATCAAGAGCTGTTTAATGACCGCAGCACTCCAGAATCAGAATTCATAATTGGGACCTGGCTGTGAGGATGTTGTGGATGTTCTCAATTTTCATCCTCATCAGAGTTTCAGAAATGGAGACGATCAGCGCCGTGTTTCCTCTGACCGTGACCTCTGATTATTGTGTTTCAGGTACTCTGGGGGTTGCTGTGACCTACTGTTGCCATGGGGAGGAGGAGAACAAGATGATGGCCATAGCTCAGAAGTGCTCTCTGGAACTTATGCATTTACCAGGTACCAGAAAACTCGTCCATTTACTAGGAAACATTTTAAAGCCATTAGTTCAAGTTACACTTGGTGAACCGCATTTGTGACAGATTTGATCATCACAAAATGTTTACTCGCTTGACCTGTCAAAAAAAGTAAACCAAGCCTATAAAGCTGTTGTTCTCAACTTCTTGGACTTTTTTTTTTTTTTGCTCTACCTGATAATTGTATGTATAGGTTTCTAAGTATATAAAACCAAACTTTTACATTTCGGGTGTGTTTTGTATTCAGGGTTTTCAAGACAGTGGCAATGCTAGTTCTTTAAAGAAAATATCTAGTTGTTTAGGGGTTTAAATAAGATAAAATGTGTTTACATTTTTTGTTATTTGACTAATTTTAAGTAGTTTAAAGACATCTAAGTGGTGCTTTCACATCTGGACGTTTGTTTTGGAACCTTTCTCGTTTGTCCAGTTAGCGCGGTTCGTTTGGCATATGTGAAACCTGCAATCGCACTCGGATAAGCACCACATCAATTGGTCTAAGATCGCCTGAATGAGGTGGTCTCGGCTCGATTGCAACGAACTCCGTAACGGATCGATTGTAGTGAGAGCACAACAATCCAATGAACTAACGAACCAGGTTATATCACAGTGTATTATGGTTATTTCATAGCCATATACGTACAGTTGAGGTCAGAATTGTTAGCCCCCCAGAATTTTTGGCCCCTTTTAAATTTTTTTCCCCAATTTCTGTTTAACGGAGAGAACATTTTTTCAGCACATTTCTAAACATAATAGTTTTAATAACTCATTTCGAATAACTGATTTATTTTATCTTTGTCATGATGACAGTAAATAATATTTAACTAGATATTTTTCAAGACACTTCTATACAGCTTAAAGTGACATTTAAAGGCTTAACTAGGTTAATTGGGTTAACTAGGCAGGTTAGGGTAATTCGGCAAGTTATTGTATACCGATGGTTTGTTCTGTAGATTATCGAAAAAAGAAATAGCTGAAAGGGGCTGATAATTTTGACCTTAAAATGGTGTTTAAAAAATTTAAAACTGCTTTTGTTCTAGCCAAAATAAAACAAATAAGACTATCTCCAGAAGAAAAAATATTATCAGACAGACTGTGAAAATTTCCTTGCTCTGTTAATCATCATTTGAGAAATATTTAAAAAAGAAAAAAAAAAAATCAAAGGGGGGCTAATAATTCTGACTTCAACTGTATATGGCTATATGAAGAGAGTATTATGAGTAGGGTGGGATGTCACTCCTACCAGTAAGTGTGCGTTTCATGTCGAGTACGAAAGTGAGGCATGCTGAAATAATAACGAGAACTGTTTATCCGTTAGGAAAATTGACAGAAATTACCATTTGATCATTTTTCCATATGTTAATCTTATAATATTTTGTATTAGGCCAGGTGTCAATGCAGAAATTATTAGATTTTTACACTTTTTTTTTTTAACACTTTTTTATTTATTTTTTATTTATTTATTTTTTTTACACTTGACAACTGAAACGAGGTTGTATGAGAAAGTCTTACCTCTCTGATTTATATTTGGTGATGATGTCTGTGGGTGTCAAAATTAAAGTGCACATTTTTGCTTATAATGTCTTATAAATAAAAATAACAATGTGACAGCTGAGAAGAATCCGCAAGACTTTTTTGAACTATTTTGGTCCATTTAGAAACTTTGCCGTGTGAAAGCGAACTGCACTGAGAACAAAAATCAACATTGTAATAATTTTAATTCCTGATTCGGAACAAAACAATCGATCTACAAGTGTGAAAGCACCCTTAGTCTCCTGTGAATGTTTTCTAAGGCCCACTAGTAGACCCTGGCTCCCTATTTAAAGGTGACCCTTTAAAATTACGTTCTTTCTTTTTAATATAAAGCCTCTTGTTTTTTCTATTGTGGTACGGCTTGGCTTGCTTCAGTTTGATTTTGCTCAGCTCAATTTGCATTTCCGCTACAGTATAGTACAGCTTAAAGTGGGTGGGATTATTGCTATAATTGCGCTTCATCTACTGCCATGACTTAAACAAACATGTGGCACAAACCGACCCACAATACAGAGGCAATTGATGCTACTGTGGGTGAATGAACAATACAGGAGGGTCTGATGCTGACTGTTTAAATATAGCCAGTTCGGATTCTTGATCGCAAATCCAGTGACACTGGTAGTGATGATGTTCAGCAGTGGGTATGGCTTACTTGGAACCTCACCCAAGGTGGTACTAAAAAGGTACTAGGTCTGGAACACTCCGTACCTAGCATTGCTAATTTTACATATTTTAAAAATTATTTTAATTTGTATATTAAAAATATATTAAATGAACATTTCGCCCAGAAACTAACACCGTGCTCGGTTTATATAAGTACACCTCTCACAAATCTATCTTTTATATTCATATTTTTAATAGAAAGCTATACGATATTTTATTTGTGAATATACATTAGATTAGCCAGTACTGAAGTCAAATCTGGAGCTTATCTAACAAAATAACTTACAATGTCGGTCCAAAAACTACTACACCTAAATGTACATATTTTAGAAAAACATTGAATACAAATTTTAAAAAGAGGGAAAATAAAGAGAAACAAAAAAAAATGGAAAGTTTAGTTGAAATTTTGTAGGTTGTCATTTGTTTTTGCAATAATTTGCTTGAATTTAATTGTATTATCTATTTTACTAAATATATCTGTTTAATAATTCTGTTTTGTTTAAATGCACCAAAATACATTTTCTATATTCACTGAGAAATAGATAAAAATATTCATTTTCAAAATGGGGTGTACTCAATTATGCTGAGCACTGTACTTCCATAATTTACTTTCTCCCCAAGCCATTCTAGGTGTACATACATTTTATCTTTCAGATGAACAAAATGAGCGTTCTGTTAATTTTGTTATAGCAGTGAATTCCTTCAGGCACCAAATTTATGGGTGTTTGTAAAATATATATCCATATGACCAACTCTATAAATTGTTATCTCTGGCTGCAGCATTTGTTGTTTATAAGAGTCAAGATTTTTGTTTTTCTGAGAAAACAAGTCAGAGTTGCAAGATTTTCTTTAATCTAAACTGTGGAAGCAAGGAACTGTATTGTATAGAATGTATTGCATGATACTGGAATTCTATACCTATCAATACTGATATATGATCTTAAACAGCACTGATTTGCCATTGGGTTCACATGCTCAACAGAAATGACTGTGAGTGTAACCACAGATACAAGGACACTGGAGCGATTTAAAGCCCTGATTCATCAGCGGATCGCTCGTATGTCAGGTTATAGACAAACTAGCTGATCGACGTGACTTTGAAACGTTTCAGTGTTCCTTTATCTGTTATTACACTCAGTAAACAGCGGTGAGTTGTCTCTAAACTCTATCACAATAAAAATGCAATGAATTTATTTTATTTTTATTTTGTTTTACAAATACTGAGAGATTAAGCAGTGTTTTGTGGCCTTCGGCATTGCCTACAAATACTGTGATTTTATCATTTTATCAAACCTGCAGTATTGTTTTAACTTTAAGTCGACTTTAAGAATTTATGTTGTCTTATAGATCCAATTCCTCCAGGCATCATGGAAGAGGCCTGTGACCATGATGTGATCATAGAAACTCTTTCAAAACCAAAGATTGCTGACAATTTCAAACCAGAGAAGAAGAAAAAGGCTAAATCAGAACAGATGAAGTCTAAACCCTCTAGAGAGTCTCACATCTCTGTGGTCATCACAGACAGCGTGACCGGTGACAAATCATACAGTCGAGCTGAAACCAAGACTAAAAATCATTCTCCCAAACCTGGGAGGCAAAAACAAATTGCGCCTGCTGCAAATCTCCAGCATGACTCGACTATTAAAGAGAAACAGCAGAATAACACCCTTCCCAAAATTCCTCCACTGTCCTCCTTTAAGTCGCACACACGAAAGAGAACGACCTTCGACGATGCTTTGGTGGATTATGAGACCTTTATAAAAGAAGGTCCTGGAAGATCTGTTGAAATCATTCACCAGTATGATGGTTTCTACAGGAGTCGAGATAAAGTTAATGGTCTTCATGACGCCCATGATGAAGATGAGGCTTCTGAATCATACATTCCAGAAGAATCACAGTCCCATCAAGATCTTGCTCCAGCGCAGGAGGTTTCAGAGTTGTCCTCAGAGCAGAAGACCTCTAGTGAATCCTCTTCTGAGTCTGAGATGGAAGTGGAGAGTGAATCAAGCTCTTCTGTCCCTAACAAGTCTACACTTGAAGCACTTCCAGATAATAAAGTTTCACTTGTATGTAATTATTCAGAATTAGCTGAATCCATTTTACCTTCAACCAGAGTACCACAACAGGCCACCAGAAGCAAGCAAAGGCCATGTCAACCTCAATCCCAGGACACCGTTCACCATCACGCTTTTCCTCAGAAACACCGGACAGCCTCCAAATCTAGCAGGAGGCCAACAGGACCGAAGAGGAGAACAAGAGAGACTGATGAGACTGAAGAGGAAGAGGCCGAACAGGATTATTGGAGTGCATACAGAGCCTGGGCTGAATATTACAATTCATATTATCACCATTCGCCCTATAACTGGATGACTGCGTTTTATATGAATTCTGTGTACATTAAGGAAATGATGAAGCACTAGAAAAGTCAACCCATGTAATGTTCCTAATTGTATTTTATGCATATTCCTGTAGCTCCCCAATAAAAATGAGTTCCTAAGATATGTGCCATCAAATGATCATTTATGATATTTTGTTAACGCTAACTTCATATGATGTACATTTGACATAAACGTCACATGCAATCAGAGACACTCTAGTCCAAATCTCATGTTTGATGGTGCACTGATTAGCAGTGCTCTCCAAAATCAGCCGAAGACCTCCAGATTTAGCAGAAGGTTAAGGCATGAAAGGGTAAATGACCTATCAAGACTTTTTTGAGATCTGCTTAATGATACATCTTTAGTATGCATCACTCTCGATTACTTTATTCTGATTGGGCAATTGCAGTAGTCAAACAGTTCTATACATTTTATGCTATATATACTATATACAGTGAGGTCAATATAAATTTGATCACCCTGTGATTTTTCAAGATTTCCTGCTTAGAAATCATGAAGGGTTCTAGAATTTTTAGCACACAGTAGGTGCATTATCACTGTGAGAGACAGAATCTAAAAATAAATATCTGAAAATACCATTGTGTGATTTTTATTTTTATTTTATTATTATTATTTTTAATTATTTATTATTATTTTTAACAATTTATTTGTAAATTATTGTGTCAAATAAGTATTTGATCACTTGAGTCATTTTTAATATTGGCTACAGAATTCTCTGTTAACAATTACAGAGGTCAAATAGTTTCTGTAGTTCTTCACCAGGTTTGCACACATTGCAGAAGGGATTTTGGCCCGCTCCTTCATACAGATCTTTTCTAGATTTGTCTGGTTTCGGGGCTGTCGCTGTGCAACATGGAGTTTCAGCTCACTTCAAAGATTGTTCTATTGGATTTAGGTCTGAAGACAGGCTAGGCCACTCCAGAACCTTGATATGCTTCTTACAGAGCTTGGTTTTCTGTGCTTATGGTCATTTTCATGTTGGAAGACCCAGCCACAATCCTTCTTTAATGATCTGATTTAAGCAGGTTGCACACCAGAAGGGCCGCTCGGCGATGTGCCACGCATTTCAGAATTCTAAACAAGTCACAAGTCAACGGCTGTCCGCGGCGCCCAGCCACGACTCGGGACACTGTTCATATTTCTGGCGTGCCGCAGAGCGCCATTTGATTAGTTTCATTTTAAATAGCATGTGAATGTGCGTGTCTGGTGTGCGATACTTTCAACTGTCATGTGCGCGCCATGTTGCGGCGCTGAGCAGCGCATCCGGTGTGTGACGCCCTTGAGTTTTTTGCCCAATATCTCACAATACATGGCCCAGTTCATCTTCTCTTTAATACATTGCAGTTGTCTGGTCCCCTGTGCAGAAAAACACCCCCAGAGCATGATGCTTTTAGCCCCATGCTTCACTGTAGGTATGGTATTACTGGGATGATACTACTCATTCTTCTTTTTTCCAAACATGGCGAATGGAGTTATGACCAAAAATTTCTACTTCGTTTTTTTTACTGATAGCTTTGGAAATGGTGGTCCCAGCACTCTTCACAGCATTGACCAGCTCCTCCCATGTAGTTCTGGGCTGATTCCTGAGCATTCTTAGCATAATTGATACCCCACAAGGAGAGATGTTCCGTGGGGCCCCAGTCCGAGGGACATTGACAGTCATCATTAGCCTCTTCCATCTTTAGACAATTGCTCCAACAGTTGGTCTTTTATCACCAAGCTGCTTGGCAATTGCCCTATAGCCCTTTACAGCTTTGTGAAGGTCTACAATTTTGACTCTTGTGTCGTTTGACAGCTCTTTGGTTTTGCCCATGTTGCCACTTGGACTTTTGACTGATTGTGGGGTGCATAGGTGTCTTTGGTGGATTATAAGACCTTTATAAGAGAAGGTCCAGGAAGATCTGTTGAAATCATTCACAAGTATGATGGTTTCTACAGGAGTCGAGATAAAGTTAATGGTCTGCATGACGCATATAATGAAGATGAGACTTCTTAATCTTATGCTCCTGAAAAATCACAGTTCCATCAAGATCTTCCTCCAGCGCAGGAGGTGTCATTTGTCTTCGGAGTAGAAGATCGCTAGTGAAAGTTTTTGTTCGATAAGAAAAAAATGTTCATAAACCACAATGAAAACACTGAAGTCTAGCACATGCATCAAAAAAGTCATGTGATTTTGTTTTAACAGATCATGTGATGATAAAAATGGGCATGATGGAACAGCATTTATGGACAAACCAGTGGAATGACCACATTGTAAAACATCTGAAAGCAAGGTTGTTTTGATTATTCTAAAATCCCTTAGCTTACGTTCGTCATCAGAGTGTTTCAGTATACCTCACAGAACTGTCTCAAGTGGTTGCGTTCCCAAATAGTTGTCTCGCGTTTCCAAAAGCCAAAGCACCTTCATTGCATTTCATCTTCTGAGGTGCAAGAAATGTATAATATATAAAAAGAGGCCCACAGTGGCTTCTCCTATTGTAGCAAATTCCATTTTTCTTTTTGATATTTGGCGCCGTTTTTTCAGAACAAGTTTAATTTGCATCTTTGGATATAAACATATGTGGGTTATTGACTTTCTACTAATATTTTTAATACTATTCTCCTACTGTGTTTTCTCTTTTTACAGACTATTTAAAAACCCTACAGGTGGATTTTTCCCAACAGGCCCATTTGTCAGTATATAGTGGCTTGTTTAAACGTTTCTGATGCTCTGTTTGATTTTCAGCAGATTTTCTTGATCATACATGCCTAAATTCACAAGGTAAGTGAAATGTCATTAACTAATTAGACTTTTATATAAACAAGTATTGGAACAGATTAGCATAATGAAGTGGTAGTTGAGTTTATTGTAACAAACATGTTATAAATAATACAAATGCCAGAATAGTTTTTTTTATTGGAAGAAGAATACCTCTCGCAAGGGATTAGCTAATTGTTCTGTCTCAGTCTCTAAAGTAGTCAGATATATTTGTTTGCTGTGTAATAATGTACACTCAGCCATATCATTATTGGGAAAACAAACCTCATATGATTCATAATTGCCTACTGCTCTTGCGCAAATTGCTGCTTTATGTGAAATAATTGTCTCTACTTGAAAATAAGTTCATTCGGATGAGGTGGAGAAACAAATACTGGTCTCTGAAGGGTCTTAAACACATTCAATCCTCAAACTACACCTGTGTTAAACCCATAGAGGTTAAACCAAAGACTCTAGAATACACAAGAAGTGTATCTTTGAATCAACGGTCAATATGGAGAATGAGGCCCCGCCTACTAGTACAGGAGCCAATCATCGATCGCTATATGGTGAACAAAGCCCGCCTTCTAGTACAGGAGCTAATCACCGATCGCTATAGACTGACGATACTCCGGGGGAGGGGCTCGGACAAGACGTGAGTTTCTGCAGATTTTGTGTGATTTGGACGTTTAGAAATGAAACTAAAGACACAGTTGTTGTTTAATTTCATTGGTGATTCCTAATGTGAAATTCAATCATAAGCTTGACTGGCAGTTTTGGAGAGTTTCCCCGTTCAGACAGAATGCCCGAGGCGCATTTCAAAGATGGTCGCCTAGTGAAAAGACTTGCCTTAAAGGTGCTGTATGTAAGTTTTTGATTCTTCTAAAGCATAAAAATACCATAATATGTTTGCAGATATTTAAGAAACATCCCAAGTGAACATACTTGTTTAACTGAAAAACAATGCTGAAGTCAGATATTCTGCTTTGAAAATGGTTTTTCCGTGCCGGAACGCTGTCTTTGTTTAGGTAAAGTTAACCTGCAGAATGCCAGTTTAGCCAATTATAATTCAGCACTCCGGGTTTGCCTTGTTGGAAAACAGAGTATTTCATTCATTCATTCAGAAAGGCTCTGAAAGCATGCGCCCGTGACCGAAATGGACAGTATCAGACGTCGAAATGAGACAGATTCAGTTCCACATAAGGTTATTAATTAGCAAATGATATAAATATTACGAACGTAAACATTAGGTGAGCAGATTACATTGTAATCTCGTGTCCTAACAACACGCAAACAGCAGTTTGACTCTTTGCACCAGAGGAAACACGACAAAAATGTAAATAAAGCCTTTCAGAACCACAGAATATGCACTCACTCACGAAACGGTAAGGTTTAGAATCCATTCAAACTCACATTGTTAGCACTTAGCACTGAATAAAACACACGAGGCTTACCTGAGGTGCACTGTCATAGGTTTCACATGTTGAGCTGTGAGAAATAGAAACCGTTTCTAATAGCTCAATTCGAGGTGTTGGTTAGAACTAAAACTCCTTTTAATATGGAACATAACTCCTTCTACCGCGTGTCGTTGATTTTATTTAGAACACGGTTTAAATCACTCGCTCCTGTGTTTAAATCACTCGCTCCTGTACTCAATCTCTGGCATCCCACGCGTGTTTTTATTTTGATCTAGGAGTGCAATACCCAGTTCAACCACTGGGTGTCAAACTTACATACTGCACCTTTAAAGCGACTTTGGTTAAACACTCAGGTTAGTCAGACATGTAATCATTGAACCACATGCAAGTTAAAGGGATAGTTCACTCAAAATGTCATTACAGAAATCCACAAGGTCACACGCAGAACCTTTGTCAATTATGTGCTTTTTCCCGTTTGGGGTTTGTGTTTGCTTCTGATAATCATTCACAATTTATGTATTTTTTGGTGTGCAGTTTAAACCTTACTTTGAAAAACTCCCCTCTAAATGAGACCAGGTGGACCCTTCAGCACCTGCAAGCCCGCAGAAATTAGACAGCACCTCACATGTGCTCGTGCCTGTGGGGAATGAACAGGCTGTGACCCTGCAGTGTGTATTTGGACAAACCTAACGATAAGTTATTTTTCTGCTAGGTAAATTTAAATGACACTTTTCAACTCAACGGTTGAGTTTGTCCACATTTGACCCAACATAGAGTTAAAAAACTCAACATTTTTATAGCCTCAAATAACAAGTCCTGCACACTGGCCAGAGGGATTTTGCACTATTCATCTTGCAGAATAGTGGCCAGATCATTACCTGATGCTGGTGGAGGAAAAAGTTTCCTGACTTGCTCCAAAACACCCCAAAGTGGCTCAATAAGATTTAGATCTGATGACTGTGCAGGCCATGGGAGATTTTCAACTTCACTTTCATGTTCATCAAACCCCTCTGTCCAGTGGCGTAGCGCAAAATGCGGGGGCCCCCCTGCAGGGATTATTGACGGGGCCCCCTAGTGTATGGGGGGGGGGGGGGGGGGGGGGGGGGGGGGGGGGGGGGGTTCATAAACTCTGCAGTCTTCATAAACAAGATAATTATATAACTTAAACTCAAAATAATCATTCATTTTCTTTTCGGGTTAGTCCCCACAGCAGAATGAACCGCCAACTTATCCAGCATATGTTTTACACAGCGGATGCCCTTCCAGCTGTAACCCATCACTGGGAAACATCCATACATACTCATTCACACTCATACACTACGGACAATTTAGCCTACCCAATTCACTTACACCACATGTTTTTGGATTTGTGGGTGAAACCAGAGCACCCGAAGGAAACCCACGCCAACACAGGGAGAACATGCAAGCTCTACACAGAAACTCCAACTGACCCAGCCGGGGCTCACATAGCAACCTGCTGTGAGGCGAACGTGCTACTCACTGCGCCACCATGCAGCCCATACTCAAAATAATCTTCCTCCTTAATTTATTTGACAAGGAACTTTGTATTGTAGTGGATAACACATTTCTAACGTTCAAGTACATCAAGGCACAGTTTTACACCTGTAAACTTTAAAGTCAATTTTTTTGCCCTCCGGTTAATTTAAAATAATGTTTTCCAAGTGATCTTTAACAAACCAAGGATTTATTTTTCAGTATTTCCTGTAAAAAAAAAGAAGTAATAATAATAATAAATAATAAGTAATTTTCTTATAGTTTATTTCTTAAATAAAAGCAGTTTCTTGTTTTTAAAAATACAATGTTAAGGTCAGTATTATTAGCCTCCTTAAGAAATATTTACTGTATATTTTTGATAGTCTACACAACAAACCAGTTATACTATAACTTGACTAATTATTCTAGCTGTCCTAGTTAACATAACCTAGTGAAGTCTTTAAATTACACTTTAATCTGAATACAACTATCTTGCAAAATAACTAGTAAAATATTTTGCACTGACTGTCACCATGGGAAAGATAAAAAAGTACTTATTAGAAATTAGTTAGTTAAACTATTATGTTAAAAAAACGTGTTGTAAAAAATCATGTGTTGAAGACTCGTATTATGTCAGTACTGACATCTAAAATGAATGAAGGCAAAACTAAACGAGTAGAATATTACTTTCAACGTGACTGAAAACTAAATTTGATCAATGTGTTATCTGTTCTCCGGTACTGGCCGACTGTTTGTAAATTCAAGACTGCATTTCCTAACGTAAAACTATACACTCAGCTTCTGATTAATAATATGCAGAGACGAGGACTTTCACAACATGAACATGATTGAAGTTGAATCTTTTTATTACCCGTGCAGGCCCGTAGCCAGCCTGGTGAAAGGGGTGGTTCTTTTTTCTCAAAAAGTGGACCTTTTTGCAGTTATACACCTCAGCTTCTATTTAACTATGAGATATAAATACTGCATTTAGTGACATTTAAAGCAGTACTTTTTTTTGTTGGATTATCTAGTTAGATGTCATCATAATCACACTTTTTGATGTACTAAATATATTTCCTAAAAATTTTTATAAAAAATTTCAATAAAAAAAAATTAAAAGAAGACAAATTTTTAAAATACAAATTTGTTACATCATATATCATTAGGAACAAATAGGAATCTGTTAAAGTTTTTAAGTAAAAAACTGGAGCCTACTGTCATTTATTAGACAAAAAACAAACTGGCCAGCACATTCAACTGTCCTCAGTCACAATTTGGCCATTTCAATAAAAAAAAAAATCATTAAAACATAATAATAATAATAATAATAATAATAATAATAATGAATTCTTCTGATTTTTTCTAGCCTCTTTGGTAAAAAAAAAAAGTACATTTGAGAATTTATGGATATCAACAATAGCCAAAATATATTCAAAATAATTTAATATGCTCCGCTTCTGGTGCTTAATTCACACCTTTTTATTGCTCATTTTTATTTCAGGAATAAGGTCCAAGATTTAGAATAAAAGTTACCTGCAAATGTTTTCTCTGTTTAAAAACAATAGTGAAAGAAGACTTCTCTTACATCATAGTCCCACCGAAGCAACAGCGGACAGAGGATTCTGTTTGGTCTTAAAGCCTTTTTCGATGGATTATTTTCATTATTTATGATGGCATAGCAGTCAAAATAGTACAAATGAGTATGGGACAAATTCTGGACCTTTGTCAGTAAGGGGTGGGTCTTAACGCGGCTAGTTAGCCTAGAACCTCATGGATAGGGACAGATTTTCATCAGTAACTTAAGTAACTTTAGCCTTACCTTGTTTGGCAGTCTTTTTGAACATATGTTCAATATTTTTGCGATAATGACGCCGCTGCCTGCCCTTTCTGCCACTCTTGCTCTTTTCGACCCATAGCGTTACTCAGTATGGATGTCGCACGACTCGCATCAAAGATTCAAATGTTACCACTTAGTGGGTTATGTCACGTGACTCCTGTCACATTATTGTGGCTTTGAGGCTCCATGGGATTCGAATTACTGGCCATAGTTATTTAAAATTACACTTTATTACAATATATATTAAATATAATATATTAATTTGATAATAAATATATTATACAATTTTAAATTACATAAAATAACTAAAAGGACAAATTCTGGACCTTTTGGTCGTGGGGGGTGGTTCGTTCGAACCACCCGAACCCCCCCTGGCTACGGGCATGCCGTGTTAATTTGGGGGTTAACTTCTGAATGCGGGGAACTATTGCGCACAGAGGGAGCGCGCGTGAAGGCAGAGAAAAGGAGTGCACGTGAGAGCGAATGCGCGCGACACCTAGAGCGCGCGAAAGAAGCTCCAGTCATTTCTCCGCAGTTTGCCGCCAATGGCTGATATCCGTGACGTTTTGACCATCTTTTACAGTATATGGTTTTGACACAAAAATATCTCGCGGGGCCCCTTATCACGCGGGGCCCCCCCGCGGTGCGTGCCCTGCGGGCCCGTCCGCTACGCCACTGCCTCTGTCACATGTTTTGCTGTGTATATTGGTGCATTATCATCCTGATACATAGCGCCGCCTTCAGGATACAATGTTTGAACCATTGAACTATTCCAGAATGGTTCGGTAGTCCTTGGCAGTGACGCGCCCATCTATCACAAGTATTGGGCCTAGAGAATGCCATGATATTACAGCCCAAACCATCACTGTTTCATCGCAATTTTTCACTCCGTGCATGCAACACGTCTTTGGGGCTTTTCTACACTGTAACTCTCCTGGATGTGGGAAAGACAGTAAAGGTGGACTTATCAGAGAACATTAAGTGTTTTACATTGTCCACAGCCCAAGATTTTTGCTACTTGCACCATTGAAACCAATGTTTGGCATTTTCACGAGTGACCAAACGTTTGGTAATAGTAAGTATATTGAACCTGTGGTGCTCCTGGTGAACAGTTTTGTTGGAAACAGGAGAGTTGAGGTGCACATTTTATTCTGCAGAGTTGGGCAGCTGTGGTTTCATGTTTTTGAACACAATCCGGGTTAGCACCTCGACTTACCTTTCAGACAGCTTCCTCTTGGTCTTTCCTGGTGGTATGCTGACATTACTCTGGATACCGTGGCTCTTGATACACCAACACTTTTGAACTCTGATATGCCACCCATAATGTTGTGTATATTGCAATATTTGAAACAAAACCGTACCATTACTCTGCTAATTAAACCTTCTCTTTGCTCTTACTGGTGGAATGTGCAACCAAGCTGGCCAAATGTAGCCACGAAACCTCCAACACTAAATCGCCCAGTGTTTCAGTTTCATTTTCCAACCCCTGTGTGTATTTGTGTGTGTGTTTTGGTGAATTGTTTCAGGTTGGTTATGCCATTATTTTATTGTTTTGTGTTCCCTGTACTGTGGACTATCTTTGTTTTGGTGATGTGAAGAGACCCCCTCATACAATTGTAAAGTGAGTTACACAATAAATGCATTATATAAATGTGCATTACTTATTATTGTTAAATAGAATTGGATAGCTGGGGCAGCGCTGTGGCACAGTGGGTAGCAATGTCGCCTCACAGCAAGAAGGCCGCTGGTTTGAGCCTCGACTGGGTTTCTGTGTGGAGTTTCCATGTTTTCCCCGTGTTTGTGTGGGTTTCCTCTATGTGCTCCGGTTTCTGGACATGCGCTATAGGTGAATTGGATAAGTTAAGTTGGCTGTAGTGTATGTCTGTGAATGAGTGTGTATGGGTGTTTCCCAGTACTGGGTTGCAGCTGGAAGGGCATCCGCTGTGTAAAACATATGCTGGATAAGTTGGTTGTTCATTCCGCTGTGGCAACCCCTGATTAATAAAGGGACTAAGCTGAAAAGAAGATGAATGAATGAATAAAAATGTGATTGCTGCAAACAGATCCCCATCTAGTCTGACCTACCACAACTAAAATAGAAACTAAAATTGACAACAAATCGTCATCTTAGAATTACAAGGTTCGATCTGACATTTTTGTCAAAATTGTGTTATTGACATATTCCTATTAAATGACAACTCATTTAAATCATGGGATGTTTTTTTTATAAATTGTTTACATTTTAAGACTTTTTATTTAAAAAAACAAATGTTACATACTGTTTGCTATGGAATGCAAAAACTTTGAACTTCAATATTTCAAAATCATTCAAATAGAACCTTATAATTCCAAGGTGACCAAATATCTAAAAAAATAAACATCTAAAACCACTTCAAACATTATAACAGGACTACGTATTACATTGAATTATTTTTTAAATTTATTATTTCTTTATTTTTTTTAAAATTTGTAACGTTTTCATGTAAATTGAGCTGGATGGTTTGTGTTTGTAGCTCTGGCTGCCGCTTGAGCTGCACACTGGTTGTTATGTGTGTGTTCCTGCAGCAATGAAGCCACTCATTTCAACGATTCTCCACAGACAGCTGCGCTCATAATTCTTCAAACTACAGCCCAGCACATTTATGAATATCAAGTGACTGATGGACTGGAGCAATTAAAGCCAGGTTTGATTGGCAAAATTTATTTTGGCTGAACTCTCCCTTTAAGGTATCTAGGTTTGTAAGTCTTGTTAGCTTTAAAAACACAAGCATGTTGAACTATATAACTATATAACAATGATATCTGCACTAAATCTAATTGTATTGTTAGTCAGTATATCAAATGAATTGAAGTAGTTTTTTTTCCCTTCAGAAATAATTCTAAAATTAACCTAAGATGTAAAATTCAATCAACACTTTAAATTGTGCTTTAAACAGTATTTAATCTTTTAAATTATGAAAGATCTCCTAATTGCTAATCTTTTGTTGGCTGCTCAGAAAAGCCCAGAGCAGGATTTTTTGCTTCCATTTTGTTGATAAGTCATATCTGTTTCATTTCATTTCCATAAAATATTGTTTCCCATTTTATATGATCTTACTGTTAGATCACAAAGCATTGTCAGATAAACGGAATAAACAGCAGATGGATTTGTGGCAGATATAATTCATTTATCAGGCGTTTCACAACTGTGACACAAGACAAGATCATAAATAATATTTAACATCTGACAGTGAACAGGAATCTGCGGAAACAACATGACTATCTCAAAGAAACCGAAGCGAAGAGAGTAAAAGAGTTAAACAAGCACAGACACACAGAGGAAGAAAGAAGACCCTCGACAGGTATGTAGATGTGCACATACAGATCTCCACTTGGTAATATATTCAAAAAACAACCAGTTGTGTCATCTGAAGGGACCGCACGAATGAACGATTACAAAGCTGATGGGATTTGGAGATTGACTTCGGTTACATTGATGGTTCTGTAGTGTCCCCTGCTGGGCCGGATGAATGGACAAAGCAAACGGGAAAAAAAAGGAAACATTACTGCTCGCCAGTGACCACAGGTGATCCAACACTCAACATTTATTATCGTCAAATTTAGGATATATTGGCCACACCTTCCCTTCGGAATAACTAAACAATAGATCTCTCCCATATACTATATACACTTTTGAAAAATCAGTAAATCACAAAGGAACCATTTTGGACCATAAGAGGATCGTTATGAATTGTATGTACAACAGATAGGAGGATGCTAATCATATGAACACATGGGTAATCAAAGTATAGTGTCGTTTATATTATATATAAGAATGAAGTGGGCTGGATACCCTGATATTCCTAAATATCACATATGTGCTTTTCCCTGTAATACTGAAGTCCCGTCCGACATATTTTGTCATATTTGTGTAACTGGACATCCACTTCGGCTTTAAAGTTCAAGTATAGGTTATTTATCTCTTATGTAATGTTTGTTTAATTTCTGGAAAATATGGCTTATTCTATCTAAAAAGGGCCAAAGTTAAATTACATGTATCGTTGTGAGGTCTAGTGTGTGTTTCGTAGCAGTGAACACTAAAACTCGGTGGCCCTGGAGTGTTATCGTCCTGAGGGGAACGGGGTCACTTATTATGTCTGCTGGTGTAATAGGCACAAGTGAGTGGGGTTTGAAGGGGTGGGTGGGGTTGAGTCCTGGGATAGGGATTTAATGGTACAAAAAGGTGGAACTCATGCGGTTGAATGCTGGCAGTTTTGAGAACAGGATTGTAAAATTGTAAACAACACAACACAGACAAAACGGGACTTTCCACTACGACTTACAAATTTAATAAGCTTTCTCACTGGCAATGTTCTTCAAGGGTTCGTTCACTGCAGAATTAAAATTTGATTGTTTTTGAAAATTTTGTTAATCTCTGGAACACAAATGAAGGTATTTTTCTATCATATCTGAGAGATTTCTTTACATCCACTGAAAATCTGTTCACCCAAAGCTCTGATGCTTTAAATGTTTGTATGGAGATCAAAAATAAATCCCTCTGAATTTGAAATGAATGGTTTAATCCCAGTATTTTAAAGAGACATGGTCACTTTATATCAGGGGTGTCAAACTATTTTCCTGGAGGGCCGCAGCCCTGCACAGTTTAGCTCCAACCGTGCTCTAACACACTAGTCTGTAGGTTTTAAACAAGCCTGAAGAGCTTGATTAGTTTGATCAGGTGTGTTTAATAAGGGTTGGAACTAAACTGTGCAGAGCTGCGGCCCTCCAGGAACCGAGTTTGACACCTGTGCTTTATATGATGAACAGGTTTAATTTAAGAGTTTATTCACATAAATTTTGATGATAAAATTTACAGCATTCAGATTTGATCATGGACAAGTATGACAACTAATCGAGTATGATTAGTTGATGAACAAGAACCAATGAAATTCAAACTTGTGTGTCAAATGGCATGTTTTAACAAAAACCAGTGAGGCCATAAAAACTCTCTTGTCTCTTTAAATGACTTGAATTAAACCATGTTATTAATATGGGTTTATTTTTTGAACACTTAATGAACATTTTGAAGCATCAAGAGTTTTGGGTGAACAGAACTTCAATTCATTTGAAAAAGTACCTTTATTTATGCATGCATCCACATGAATTTTTTTTTTTAACACAGGACATATTTACACATCCATTTATATGCGTGTTGTGCTAGGATGTTTGCTAACAAAAAATAGAAATAATTCAGTGATGCACAATATATCGGTTTGCCATATTGGTATCAGGTGATGGTTATTTTTAATGAAATAGTTATTGGTATGAGGAAAAATGTAGACCTGATAAATTAAAGCTAAATTTGTAAATATTTTTCCAATAAGAAGGACCCAGATGTCTCTTCGCAGTTTCCTAATTTTCTGCTTTTAAGGTTTTAAGATTAATGTAGTTGCCCGCTATATTTGGATTCCTTTTGTTTTTAGTAATGGGCTCTGAAAAATTTATATCAAGATTTCTATTTATCATCATATATCTGTAATTGGTTTGGATATATGTAAGGGATAAAGTACATCCAGGCGGGTCTTATCACAGAATAAAACACTATAGGCTTAACAGCAGCCTGTCATAAATCGTAGCATAATAATAACACTTATTATATGGCCACGTGTTACAAATGTAAAAATTAGTTCTGAACCATGATAGTTTAAACGCAAAGCTGACAGGGATGAAAATGGTTGAATGGAGCACACATTAACCTCCCTATCACAAAATGGAGCCAAACAGTCAAAAACCGAGGCATGACAGAGGCATATAAATATGTATGTAAAATTATTCACTGACAGTAAAAATTACTTGAAGTACCCAAATGAGCCTGTGTTATTAGTTTTAGTGGTCAATATCTGGGAATAACATACCCTGGAATGTCACGACTGACCAATCAGAATCAAGTATTCCAGACAGCCGTGTAATAACAAGTGTTATCATTAGCTGTGTCTCATTTCAGAGGCTGCAGAGGTGAGTCCTTAGAGGTCCACACAGGCCGAACTGAGCATTTTGAAATGAGATGATCTAGCCCATAGAGGACAGATCTCGTCACCTAGCAACCATAACAGCAGTCGTTGATGAGCAGTAAAAAAAATTTGTAATGACTTTTTTCAAAGTGACTCTTAAACTTTTTTTAAGCGATCTGAAGGCAAAACAAGAATTACAGAAGCTGAAAATATAAATAATAAAAAAATATCAAATCACTTTTTAGTAAGACATGTCGGCAACATGGTGGCGCAGTGGGTAGCACGATCGCCTCACAGCAAGTAGGTCGCTGGTTTGAGTTCCGGCTGGGTCAGTAGGCATTTCTGTGTGTAGTTTGCATTTTCTCCACATGTTCACGTGGGTTTTTTTTCTGGGTGCTTCAGTTTCCCCCACAGTCCAAAGACATGCAGTACAGGTGAATTGAATAAGCTAAATTGGCCTTAGTGTATGTGTTTGAATGAGTGTTTCCTACTGTTGGGTTGCGGCTGGAAGGGCATCCGCTGCGTAAAACATGTGCTGGATAAGTTGGTCGTTCATTCCACTGTGGCAACCCCTGATTAATAAAGGGACTAAGCCGAAAAGAAAATGAATGAATAAGACATGTTATACTCTTTATGTTTTTAAACATGTGTTTAGATATCCAAGCAAAATAAAACCTAATTCATACATTTAATTCGGAGTTTTCTTTCAAAAACGTCTTGCTGTTATCAGCACGCAATGAATCTCGGGATGTTCGAGGCCGCAAAGGATCCACCAGTTGTTTCCTTCATTACCTGGGAAATGAAGGAGGCATTTTGAGGCTGCATTTGAGGAAGCCTTTGAATTTTTTAAAAATGAGACAGCCTTCGTTGCACCGTGATGATGCAGCACCCTTCGAATGCATCCTCTGAAATAAGACACAGCTATTGTTAATCACATTTTTCATCTTACCCTAAATAATGACAGAACTTAAATTTTGGAGTGAACTAACCCTTTAACATGGCTGACAAAAAAAGACAGACAAAAAAGGACGGAGTTTAGAGGGAGAGAAAAGAGGTGGAAAATATCTCTAATTTGTTCATACAGTAGACAGTTTCTCCTCTAACAGCAACGCATGACTGAAAATCTAAAGTTAACGAAAACATTCACTGTTAATGAAAAACACAAACACCAAAAGTTTCCTACCCATGTAGTTTTTACGCAAACTAGACACATTTTTTAATACCCATTGAGCGATAATGACAATAACACTTAGATCAGAACAACTACAGGAAGCAGGCCAGCAGTGGACAGAGGAAAGGGGCGGGGCAGACATAAAGGGGCGGGCTGGACGAAAAAGGGGGCGGGGTAGGCAGCTGCTCTGGTTTCGCCAAACGATGGCTAAATATTACAAAATATTCTATCAACAATATTCACAGTTAAACCAAGGCTTGATACATATTGTAATCACAAAATCTCAGCAACGCCTTGTGCTTGTAGTCACAGAGTTTTAAAAACACTTTCATGTTTCTTTCTCTATCTTTTTTTTTTTTCTTTTTCTATTTTTGTTTTGGTTCTATATTACATAGTAATGTTTGATAGGTCACACCTAACGTTACAAAGTCGGCTCAACGTTTTGGACTCAGGGAGAGACAGTGGCTTAAAGAAGAAGGAAACTCTCCTCCCCCTGAGAGGCACGAACTGTGTGAGAGGCTGAGAGTTTGAGGGACAAATTCAGTAACTCGCACACGCACACACTCACGCGGGGCAGAAACATTCAAGTTAGACGTAACTCTTGACCTCATATTCCAAAAATAAAAACTTAGCATGATCTACGAAACACTCGTAGAGTCTCCCCCAGACTCTAAAGCAGATTTTTCCCTCTTATCCTTTTGAGAATTACTCTAGATCAAAACATACCATAATTAGGATAAAGTAAGCCGAGGCTTTGAGAGGCTGTCTGTGATGTTGGAACAGATTATCGGACGGATAAAAAAAACAAACAAGACTCTTCGATGAAAACAAAAGCTTGACCTCTTGCCTCCATCTGTAGTTAAAACATTAATCTTTTCCATGATTTTAAAACAGTATGACCCAACAGAAAACTAGGAGGAAAAGGAGGAGGAATGTTCTATGCACAGTGACACTGCAATGACACCCTCATCTCTATCAGTCCTGATGGAGAGTGATTGAATACTCATGGTCGTCTCTCATTTACAGTCGCATCCTTGATATTCTTCTTCTTTTTCGAGAGTCTGAGTCAGTGCACCTCCTCTCCCACTAGGGGGCAGGCTACTCTTCGGTTTCTCTTCCTGAGTTCTGTTTGCTCCTACAGCGCAGAGATTTTGACCACATCAGTGCTGCTGGGGTTCAGAAGAGGCGGGGCTTCTGGGTTGGGAGGGGACGGGGCGTCGGGACTGGCTCGAGAGTTGTTTGAGGGAGGAGTCGGGATACTGATGATGGCCGTTGTGACCAGTCCACTGCTCTTGCAGTTCAGACTCCCTGATTCATCCGACATCAGATTGAGACTGGAACGACTGAGAGAAAAAGACAGGTCTTAGAGACTCTGATAACATTAATGTGTAACAGCACAAGGGACAATGATGAGATGGCCCATTTTGGGGTCTGGATCAAAGTACATTTACTTTGTGGTGCAGTGTGATCCTTAATTAAACCGAGTCATTTAATGTGTCATCGAATATTTTGTGTTTATTTTGCAAATAACAAAGTATTCTTCACAACATTTTTTCTTTTTTGCTGAAGAAAATGTCATTAAAAGGTATAGAGGAGAGCAGGGCACAAAGTAACACTGTTTTGGTGAACAAATTAATGGGGTTAGACAAACCATATATTTTTTACCAACAACACACAAGCAACTACAAATGAGCACTGGTTGTATTATCAACGGACCTATGGTTTCTGTGCAGTATTGCCAAAAGTGCCAGGAGTAAAAATTTTACTATGTACCCCACCTGTGGGGCAAGTTGTAACAGAGAGAGGGTTAGTTGTAACACATGCTTATAAAGTCAGATTTCACACAATTCATTTCAATTTAGTTTACTTTAAATAGTATATTTTCTCAGTTCTTACCAATTTGTTTTTATTCTACATAGCACATTATTTTTATTTATTGAATAAACACATTTGGATAAATTTGCATTATTATCCATTATTATGCAATGCATTTATTTGCATTATTAGCAATAAAATTATTTTTTTACTATTAAAAAATGTTTTATAAAAACATTTTTAATTAAAAAAGTTCCCAACATTACACTCAAAATACAACAATTATTTTGTTAGTTTACTTGGTGTCCAATGTGTGGCTTATTTGTAAGTTATTCTGTTACACCTAACACTGCTCTGTTGATTTTTCCACAGAACTGGCTAGCACTCACTGTGTTTTTTACATCTTTCAAAAAGGTTCCATCTTTTAGCCTAGAAGTTGATAATCATAAGATTTTATGTACATTCTTTCACAGATATTTTTAAAATAAAAACATATTGAGTATAATAAAAAGTAGTTTTATGCTGCAAAAATGGTTTCTCCTGTGTTTCTCATTCAAATTTCGCCAAATGTTTTCAATAATTGCCAGGAAGACGTCTGCCGACACCGTGGTGAAAACCTCGGAAGCATGCCATTGTTAACCCTAAGCAAATACCTTAAAACGGCATGTTACATTTTACCCCGCGTTACTTTGTGCCCCATGCTCCCCTATATTCTAATGCACGGTACAAAAAATAAAACTGTATTATGTTTTCAATGTTCAGAGGCTTAAAAAAATCCTTTTTTTTTCTTTTAGGGACAACAAATGCCATTTCAGCTTTGGGTGTGCATTTGTAACTTGAATGTTAGTTATTTAGTTTATTTATATAGCACATTTTTTACAACACAACGTTGTCCAAAGTGCTAAACACAATCAATACTTATTAAAATAACAAGTCCTACAGCACATACATAACAATTAAAACATAAGACAAACCCCTCGTCATTAAAAAAGTGTCTAATGTGCACTAAATTTTTTTAATAAATAATAATTTTTTTATGTTAAATGGTTGTAACCAATTTATTTGAGCTGAATTAAAACAAACAAATTAAGTTGAACATTACTAAATTTAATTTGTTTAAATTCAACACATATACATTTTTGCAACAATTTTGCAGACATAATTTTTTTCAGTGTGGAAGCTTGTTCCAGTATTTTGGGGCGATAACAGCAAAAGCCCGATCTCACTTCGCTTACACCGGGACCTTGGTACAGAAAGAATAAACTGATCAGATGACCTTAGTGACCTACCAGGATTATATACAGTTGAAGTCCGAATTATTAAACCCCCTGAATTATTAGCCCCCTTGTTTATTTTTTTATTCATTTTTTTCACATTTCTAAACATAATAGTTTTAATAACACATCTCTAATAACAGATTTATTTGATCTTTGCCATGATGACAGTAAATAATATTTTACTAAATATGTTTCAAGACACTTCTATACAGCTTAAAGTGACATTTAAAGGCTTAACTAGGTTAATTAGGTTAACTAGGCAGGTTAGGGTAATTAGGCAAGTTATTGTATAATGATGGTTTGTTCTGTAGACTATTGAAAAAATGTATAGCTTAAAGAGGCTAATAATTTTGACCTTAAAATGGTCTTTAAAAAATTAAAAACTGCTTTTATTCTAGCCAAAATAAAACAAATAAGACTTTCTCCAGAAGAAAAAATATTATCAGACATACTGGTAAAATGTCCTTGCTCTGTTAAACATAATTTGGGAAAAATTAAAAAAAGAAAAAAAATTCAAAGGGGGGCTAATAATTCTGACTTCAACTGTACATGTACAGTAGGTGATCTGATAAATAAGATGGTGCCAGACCATTTAGGGATTTATAAAAAAAAAATCATTTAAAATCAATCCGTGACCTAACAGGCAGCCAGTCCAGAGAGGAAAGAACTGGGGATATGTGTTCATGCTTGCGAGTCCCTGTCAGAACTCAGCAAAAATTTTGTGTTTAATAGACGTCTAATAGACATCTAACTGTAGACAGCTTGGCTAAAACAAGGCTAAACTTGCGCTTTGAGTGAAAATCTAATAGACATCTAAGAATAGCCCAAAATCAAATAGACCGATTAGACAGACTTTATGTGTAGTCATTCATTTCTGTTTATTTGATGCACTAGTCTAGTTTTGGCCTATTCTTAATCATCTATTAGATTTTCACTGACAGCCCAAATTTAGCCTTGTTTTAGCCAAGATGACTATGTCTAGACGTCTATTAGACATCTTTTTAAAAAATGGGAAGTCTCGCAGCCTCATTTTGGTCTAATTGCAGTCTATTCAGTGCATTTTGACTGATACCCACATACAAAGACTTGCAATAGTCAAGTCTCCCTAAAATAAAAGCATGAATCACCTTTTCAAGGTCATTAAAACAGAGAAACAACTCTTGCCACAAGTCGTAAATGGAAAAACTAAATCTAAACTCAGATCAATCGGATTTCAGATCACTATCGAACTGAATCCCAACGTTTCTAACAACAGGTTTTTGATAAGTTGATAACTCAACAAATTCCTAAATTCCAGAATACCTAAATCAGACCAGCTCAGTTTTTCCCTCAAGGCCATTTTCATTATTATTTTTTAGCGGGACAAAAATCTGAGTGTCATCAGCATAAAAATGAAAAGCCACCCCGTATTTATGAAAATTAGATCCTAAAGTGTGTAAAGAATGTGAATGAATGAAACTTCGAAAATGCAAAGGAAGAACTATTAAAGAGCCACTATTATGGGTTTTTGAAAATTACCTTCCATGCAGTGTGTAACACAGCTCTAAGTGAAGTGAAATATCCAGCTGAGACTTAAATCTGAAAGTGCACCGTGTTTAAAATTATTGATTCATCTATAAAAGAGTCGACTCAGAGTGGTTCAAATGAATCGTGGGGGTAACGAGTCTTTAGCCATGTCCGCGTGACATTGATACGGAACTCAAGCCCTGCCCATTTGTTGCATGCACAGACCCGGGAAAATTTAAACCCCCCGACCCCGCCCACAAACACTGTAGAAAGAAAAATAGGAAGACAAACACTATAGCAGATCCCAGTTGAATCATGTTGCGAAGACGCTGTGCTCTGAAGTGTGAGGGAAAGTTAGTGTTGTTTTCCCTACCAAAAGATGAGGCTGTGAAGAGTCAGTGGTTCATGTTTATTTTTGCAAAAATACCTCAGCATTATAGTCCCAGTCTTGTGCTGTGTTCCTGCCATTTTTCTGACGAGTGCTTCAGCAATCTACAATTGGGGATTCGTCTGACATTTGTTAAAGAAAGCATCAGGAAAGACTATTGATGTATGGGACTTTGTCAGAGCTTGACATGAACTTTACAGTACACAGTTCATAGATTAGTTTCTTCCTTCATTTCACAAGTGTAAGTAAGTGCGATTAAATTGTTGCCTTCTTGTTTTCTTTAGCTTGCAAAGTATGTATTTAATTGTGTTTTGTTACTTGTAACCACTTGTACTGTATCTGGTTAACACTTTATATTGTCATATCGCGTCTAAAACCACTCTAAAAACGCGACGCATGCCGATTTGTTTACGGATTTAAATGCGTTTGTGCACTGCTGTTTGTCGTTGCTATATGGCCATTGTCAGCTGTTCCTGTTAATACTGAATGTGTGTCATGGTAAAGAATAGAGCAATATGCTAGGGTTAAACTGCATTGCTTTATTGCATTTCTGCATTGGGCTCACACATACACTCTGCACACTGACTACTTTAACAATGTTGATAAGCCATGGTGGGCATTTCTCTCTGAGTTTCTGTCTCATGCTAAACACAGTCAACCAATCGCAACAGACTGAGTCATCGGACCAATCAACACAGATTAGCATCATGCTAAGAAAGGGGTTTGGGAACAAATGAATCGCTGAATGAATCATACGGAAGTCATTGGGATAATAAGGTAAAAATAAATGCATATTATAAGACAATGAAAGTGTTTTTTGACCTTGCATGCATATCAGCCTGTTGTTGGAGACCCCCCAAAACCAAAATATGACCTTTTTAATGCATAATAGGGGCTCTTTACCTATCATGCAAACATACCCTATATGTTTGCTTTGTAATTGTTAGTTTTTTTACCTATAGTAAATAACGAACTGGAAATCTTATCCAAAATAAGTTCACTCAAAATAAGGCTGACACAGAAAATGATTAAGCGATGGTTTCATTTTTAAGACAGCTGCAATATGATCACCACAGCCTATAAAAACTGTGCAAGTCTATTAGTTCCAATAAAAATCAACCTCTGCATGGGTGTTTTTATGAGGAAAAAGAGCTAACCTGGTGTTCAGTGGATGCTGCTCCCCACACTGGATGTGCAATGCGCTGAGCTCCTGCAGGTTGTGTGTGTGCGAGTGTGTGTGTGTGGCATTAAGAGGCTGAATGTTCTTCTTGGGTCTTCGAGAGCAGCAGGTGCCCGTGATGCCCTCTTCACTGGAGAGAGACGGGCTCTGCGACGGGAAGTTCTGCAGTGCTGTCTGCAAATAGCCCTGTTCATACAGACGCTCGTCCACAAACTCATGATTCTGTTCACACAAACAAAGCGAGCAATGTTTTGTAATGATGCATTTACTGTCACAAGCCTTTTTTTTTCTTCTTTACTTCAAAGCCCTTACGTGCACGCTAATATTTGCATATTAAAGGTAATATGAAACATTTGATGCATTTTCACATCTGTAATAGGACAAATGATCATAAAAATAAAATTCAATTATTTCTTTTTTATGGCAGAAATACATTGATTGTGGCAATAATTAAATACACATGTAAAAGCAAATATATGCAGTAATGTTTTTTAGAATAGGACTTGATTGAGTAATAGTATTTTGTAAGATATTATATATTATTATATATTATAATAAGATATTATAGGCTATATTTGGGGAGAGTAGGGACAGTTTCTGCATATCCTTCAGTTTCTCAGAGACAGCTTTTTGTGGATACTCAAAATTTTAATATAATAAACCCATATCTATCAGACACATTGTTTTTAATATTTGTACATATGATAATATAAGCACAATTTAAACTTGAACAAAGTCAAATGTTGCAACTGACCTCCAGCAGGGGGACAGTTGCAACATTAATTGAAATGTATTGATAAAAAAAATTCTAAAACGTCAGGTTGAATTTTATTTACATTTTTTTTTGGTGAAAAAGACTAAATGTAAATTGGTTAAATTGTTAAATTGATCATATAAATACAGACTATTAAATGAACAAGCAACAACCATGTTTTGGTCAGTTATCAGTAGGGCCAGACGGAATCTGCGGACGGTTTTTGCAATTTCTGCGGAGAATTTTGGTAAAAATCTGCAGATTTCTGCGGAATTATTTTGGGAGTATCATAACTAAAACCTTAATATGTTAAATATGTGTAATTTAAAAACGGAATAAATTCAGATTTACACACATTTACTCAAGTAAATAAACAGAATTAATGATGGGCTAAAAATCTGCGGAAAATCTGCGGAATTATGCGGAATTATGTGTGCGCAGATTCCGTGTGGGCCTAGTTATCAGGCATATAAAAAAACCTGAACATTTTCTTTTTTTACCAAAAATCCAGACTGAACCTTTACTAAACTACTTCTTTGAACTATGACTTAATCAAAATAAACATTGAAACTGTAATCAAATTAAAATTGTTAATTGTTAATATAACAAGCTTTTAAACTATTTTTGTAATTGGGGACAGTTGCAACATGCTACTCTGATTAAACCATGATTTAACTTCCTACGCTAGGTAGAAACACTTGATAGCTATATCTATTTGAAGTTAAGAATACAGGGATTTAAATGATATGGATGGATAATGTTTTTGCAAAAACAGATTAGACAGCATGATAATTTTTCTGAACATTAAAAAAATATATTGTATTATAATAAAGGAATGGTCATATATGGCTGATTTCTCTCTGATTGAACGAGGGTCTAACTGAGAATATGTAGTAAATATCATCACTCTACCTCATTCCTGAATGGAGGAATAAATCTTGTTGCGACTGTCCCCACTCTCCCCTACTACATCTAAGTTAATAATCAAATATAGATATTTAAAAGCAAATGCAGTATTGTTTGTTTAGGACAGGACTTTAATAGATTAATATTATTTTGTAAAAAAAGGTTATAACTAAATCTAAGTGCAACATGACAGTGCAACACGACAAGCAGATAGTCCCGCCCACAACGAAATAGTCCAATGGCCTTTTCCCATGTGATTGACTGCTTTTGGAAGTTTACAATTATGATACGACAAATCACTCAAGGTCAACAAGAGAACACTAAAAGGGATGCTGAATGGAGAATAATCGCGAATATCACAAAAAATGAAGGTATGTGGGCCTACTTTTCGTATATTTGTTTGTGTTTATAGCGGAGTTTGGTTTAGTTGCTTCCTGTTTAGTGTTTGTTCACTTCATTGCTTGCTCCTGAAGGCCTGTGTCGTCTTCAGAAATTTTACCTCATAAAATCAGATATGTGCATTACAAGACCTGGTATATCTGGTTTATCGGATGCGAACAGGATGTATTTTGAGCGACCGAATGCGGGAATGTAAACTTTTCAAAACACGCAATCAATTGAATCAGTTCGTTCGCTAAATGATTCACTGTTTCGAAGCACTCGAACGTCATTACGGAGCGGCACCTGCTGGTAAAAACGTAGGCTTACACACGGTGCAAAAAACTCTTAAACCCTTTAACTGCCTGCTCTACCAAATGGTTGACTATATTTTGACAGTTTTAAATAATGACTGTTAAAATCATTTAATAAATGACTGTTTTAAATAATGGTTTACACACACAGCATTGCTGGTTTACAAAGAAATCAAACAAATATCTATAATAATACTATTATAAAAAACTTACACTTCATTTTTTCCGATTTTTCATAGTATATGTATTAATTCGGGTACTTTTACCATAAACCGACATATGGTAGAGGTTGATATTTTGATATCAATATTATTGATATTATAATATTATAGAAATTATGGGATGAGTTGGAAAAAAAAATGCATTGCATGTGTTAACTAGCGACATTAGTAGTTAAAAAATGCAATCTAATTTTTTTTTCTTGGTGGGGCAATTAAAGGGTTAAGCAAATTTTTCCATTACTTTCAGATAAATAAATAATTATGTAAAAACATTATATATTTTATTATTGTGCGTGCTTTTCATTTTGTCATTAAGACATGGCAGACGAGAGCAATCAGAAACATTTAACTGTCTTTTTTTGCATTCAGCAAATTCATAAATATTAAAATACATTTAAAGTAACTAAGTAGCATTATATAACTAACTTAAGATCAGTTAGCATGTAGAGTGAACCTTCTGAATGGCAACTATCAGAATATGCCAACTATTAAGCTATATAGTAAAAGAAGAAACAGCATGTGAGCCATAGTATTTCAGATACCCATAGTATTAATAAAACAGCAGGTGAAAAGTACTCTTGTGACCTACTTCCAGCTAGATTGTAAGTGTGCATTCACTGGACACTCTACTATCCCATGAGACTGTGTAAAAGGATTCATCACAGACAAAACTGGTGTTGTAGGTCACATGACAGTGGCAGCAAGTATAGTACGTCTGAATTTAATTTTTACTACACACCTTCATACTATATAAATCAGACATTTTTAACAGTTTTACCCTAAGTTTCAAACCAAATGTAGTGTCTTTTAGTATGCATATGCGATTTTAGACAGTGCAAGATTTCACAGTACGACCATAACTAATGTGAGCTTTGCAAAAGTTTCTAACCTCAAAGAGATAATTAAGGCAAAAAATTAACATTTTATGTTAATTTATTCACACTCATTTAAAACTGAGGTCTTACAAAGTCCAATGAGAGTTGAAAAGAGTTAAGAAATGTAATATTATTTACATTATTACCTTTAGCCCATGGCCTCAGTAAACGCAATAATGTTCAATTTAACGTTCAGTATTTTGCACAGACTGATTGCTCCTCTTTATAAGACCTCAAACTGTATCATCAGGAGAAAGTATTAAGAAGGTATGAATTCTGTGTTGCCTGTATATGACTTTTTTATACTCAAAATTTAAGTATGCATAGATTGCATTTTATGAATAATCAAACTGACGTCATCGGAAAAGGACTGCTGTTTCGAACCACAGCTAAATGTTTACACATTTGACTATGTTACTAATTCTGTGGATGGATAAGTATTGTGAACAACTTCAATGAAAACATGTGGAGGAACACTTCGGAGCACTCCATCACGTGCACTAACATTTACGCGCCGCTGAGCGAGCTCATAAACACCGCTGATCTACCTTAGTATTCACCAGTGCTCAACAGAATGACTGAAGGTTATCAGCTTACTGCTCTTCACAGATTGAAAACACACATAGACGGATATTGGAGCGTTTTAAAGCCGTGAAGATCACTCGATTCATCAGCGGATCGCTCGTCTGTGTTTGCACTCAGTAAACAGCGATGAGTTTGGTGAACTGATGACCTTCACAGCCAATCAGAGTGATTTCTGTTGAGCACGTGAACACAATGGCGAATCAGCGCTGTTCAAGAACTCCATAAACAGTGTCTTAAATGTTAACGAGAAATTGGCGTTTTTTTATATTTCATTACGGAAATTTTGTATCGTGACTAGTTTAATATAGTTAAAGACTCAGTTCATTAACTTAAGTTTGATGAATGGCATCTAAAATGTGTGTTTGGGAAAGAAAACGTTAGATAAGTAGTGCCATTTCCCTTAACTTAGCTGAAAATGAGGTCAAATATCCCTTTTTATTTTCACTATTCATTCATAACGGACCTTAGGGTCACTCGGAAGGCGCTGAAATCATAAATTTGTGTCACTTTCTCTTCACTGATAAGATATTCAGCCAGGTACACAAAATTCTTGTGTGACTCAGTCTATACTTCCGGGTTACTTCCCACCGCAGCCTCGATTTCGCTGTTAATATTGGCGGCCGCGTGAAATCAGTCTATTCTCTGCACCTACTGAGTCGGTATCAAATTCCATTAAAACAACACTCTTCCCGCAGTTCATACTTTCATCCAATATCTTGTTTGTCACGAGGCGCATGCATGAAATGTTAAAGTCGACAAATTAAAAATGAAACACCCAAAATAACTTGAAACTTAGGAGGAAATGTGGATAGCATGGTGATGCAATGACTTTAATCGAATTATGTACTATAACATGTAAAACAAGATCCTAAAAGGAAGATAAAAAAAAACTCATGTAAAGGCCTTAATCATATTTTTGTCTTATTCAGATAAAGGCAAATAATGTGATTACTGATACTGACTACGATGTAAACGTTGTTAATGTGTGCTAGTAAAATAAACATTGTACATTTTGACTCCCTGCGGATTTAAAGTGCCGAATATAAAAATAGGTCTGAGTGTAAATTAACAGAAAAGTTAATAACAAAAAAGAATGATTCCTTTAATCAAGTAGCGTATGAAAAAGCCTCCATCATGACTCGTAAGTAACTGACCGTGGTTTTCTCTAGGCAGTGCAGAAGATGGTGGTGTTGACTCTCCAACAGAGATGTGGTCTTTTTCAGTTGCTGGTCCTCTTCCAAGGAGCCCTGCACAAACACACACAGACATTCCCATCATATTTAAGGAATTACCATGTTTCATGCATGAATAATGAAGTGGAGAGAGGGACGGAGTGTGTGTTGTTTGGCTCAGTACCTGTGGTGAAAGTTTCATCTTGTAATAGGGGAGCTGCTGTTGTGTAAGAGTGGGAGGGAGAGACATGGAGAGTGGTTTACTGCTTTTGGAAGGAACTTCATCCAATAACAGAGCAGCACAATATATCATCCATAACTTTAAATAAACAAAGCCTGAGAGAGAGAGGAAGGACGAGGGGCCTTTAGAGGACTGTGAGCGATTTCGCTTTTGTGTTTTACAAATCTATTGGTACGGTTACGTTAACTCCTCATATCTGTGTCTTTTATTGTATCGTCTTGGAGATTGTGTTCCCACATTGGGCCTTACGGTTGACTATAGTACCCTGCTCCACATTTTCGCCATTTCCACAACGTCTTAACACGACGCAAGCACCAAAATAACATGAGTGAGTCAGTGAGTGATGTGTGGGAGGAGAGAGAGAGAAGGAAGAAGAACGGTATTGTTAGAAATGAGGAGAGAGAGATAGCAAAAATTAGACGCTTTACAGTAACAAACCTTGAGGACTCTTATTTTGAGCAGACTGCGATGTTTGGTGTTTATGAGCTATTCAGACTGGCTAATCTAAAACCAGCTTCTTCAGTTTGATCTCAAGTCACAGCGTTCTCGGGCGAATCGCATTAAGAAACCTCAAATTAACCCTGAAATCAAAGGACGCTTATTATAAGAATATTTTGCATAAAGAAAATGAATCCTATTTTTAGGGCCGTGACAAATTTTCCCATTGTGACATTATTTTCATGATAGTTAAGCACATTTTCCACTATTTTCAGTGTGATTCACCCTCCTAGACCTCTTTTTTTTTGGAGAAGTGTATTTTTACCCCTATGTTTTGCATTGATATTGATGGTACCATTTTAATACCGTCGGAGTCCTAGAGATTCCAAACAGTTGTCATTTTATCTGGTCAAACATGAGTAGACTAATATTGTAGATAATAATTTACTTTGTTTTAGCACAAAGTAGACATGCACTTTTCAGAAAGGTTATTTGAATCCATGCCATGTTAAATCTATTATAATGTTGTTTGATATCAGTTGGACCCAGAAAAATAATGTAGAAATGTAAAATGTATTGTTTGTTAATGTATTAATTAAATTGCCTGTAGTGTATCTGTACATTGTTTACACCAATCTTGTACTGAATCCCTTTGTGTGATTATGAAAATTTGTAAACTAATAGAAATTTGGAGGTACTACATCTACACTCACTGGCCACTTTATTAGGTACACCTTACTAGTACCGGATTGGACCTCCTTTTGCCTTGATAACTGCCTTAATCATTTTGTGGCATATATTCAACAAGGTACTAGAAATATTCCTCAAAGATTTTGGTCCACATTGACATGATAGCATCACGCAGTTGCTGCAGATTTGTCAGCTGCACATACATGATGCGAATCTCCCGTTCAACCACATCCCAAAAGTGCTCTATTGGATTGAGATCTGGTAATTGTGGAGGCCATTTGAGTACAGGGAACTTATTGTCATGTTCAAGAAACCAGTCTGAAATGATTCGCACTTTATGACGTGGCGCATTATCCTCCTGGAAGTAGCCATTGGAAGATGGGTACACTGTGGTCATGAAGGCATGGACATGGTCAGCAACAATACTCTGGTAGGCTGTGGTGTTGACACAATGCTCAATTGGTACTAATGGGCTCAAAGTCTGCCAAGAAAATATCCCCCACACCCTTACACCACCACCACCAGCCTTAACCATTGATACAAGGCAGGACGAATCCATGCTTTTTCAACCCTGTTGTTGACGCCAAATTCTGACCCTACCATCCGAATGTAGCAGCAGAAATCAAGACTCATCAGACCAGGCCACCTTTTCCAATCTTCTATTGTCCAATTTTGGTGAGCCTGTGTGAATTGTAGCCTCAGTTTCCTGTTCTTAGCTGACAGGAGTGGCACCCGGTGTGGTCTTCAGCTGTTGTAGCCCATCTGCATACCTCGGTTGTAACAAGTGGCTATTTGAGTTACTGTTGCCTTTCTATCAGCTCGAACCAGTCTGGCCATTCTCTTCTGACCTCTGGCATCAACAAGGCATTTGCGCCCACAGAACTGCCGCTCACTGGATATTTTCTCTTTTTCTGACCATTCTCTGTAAACCCTAGAGATGGTTGTGCGTGAAAATCCCAGTAGATCAGCAGTTTCTGAAATACTCAGACAAGCCCGTATGGCACCAACAACCATGCCACGTTGAAAGTCACTTAAATCACCTTTTTTCTCCATTCTGATGCTCAGTTTGAACTGCAGCAGATCATCTTGACTATGTCTACATGCCTAAATGCATTGAGCTGCTGCCATGTGATTGGCTGATTAGAAATTTGCGTTAATGAGCAGTTGGACAAGTGTACCTAATAAAGTGGCAAGTGAGTGTAGATTGTAATTATCATATGACATACCTGAGTCAGTTGCATTGCTTCACTTCCATTCATAAATTCTTGCCCTGCAGAGTCTTGGAAGAAGTAGTAGGTCATTTGGGAAAATTCTCCCCTATTGTTTTTCTAATGCTATACATTTGGACATAATTCTCAGCTTGCATACTGTTTAGTACACATACTATATAGTAGGGCTGCACAATATATCATTTTAGCAGTGATATCGCAATGTTCACATTTGCAATAGTCACATCGCAGGATCTGAAATTTGGGTTGTGATTATATAGTTTATAATTATATAGTTACAGTTCAAAATACACAAGATTTGTGGAGTTACTCCAGAGTTTAACTATAATGGAGTAAAAGTTTATCATTTGCACAGGATTTTAAGTGCTAAGAGAGTTTAGAGCTTTCAGACACAAGGAATTTTACAATTTGTAACTTCAATAGAAAATCATTTTATTAAACTATTTATACAGTAAAGTCTTTGCAGTGTTTATGTTTGATTTTTTTCTTTTATAATTTCTGTACTTGAATATGATTTAACTATACCTTGAAAATCACAAAGCACTGTTTATTTCACTTTTGTATTTGCTCTATTGAATTTAGCTATGCTTGTAATAAGTTTATTGCATGTCATGCATGAATGTTCCCCTACAAAATCATGCCAATCAATCAATAAATAGTTTCCAAATAGAGCTATAGTTTCCAAATCAATTCATCTGGTGAAATTTATATTGCAATATATATTTCAGAAAAACAAAATATTGCAATATCAGGTTTTTATAATATCGTGTAGCCCAACTATATAGTACGAAATTATGTGATTTCAGACACAGCCAATGTTAGCTCCGACAAGGAAAATCGATAATTATCGGTGATTAAATTCATTGGCAACAAATGATATAGCTATAATAAGCAAAATGTCAAATAAAAAAGACCTAGTTTATCTGATTAATCGAAAAAATAATCACCCAATTTATTGATTATCAAAATAATTGTTAGTGTCACCCCTAACCAACTGTAATATGTGTCGTTCAATGGTAAGGTGAACAAAAAATTCAGCCTGATCTCACGAGGAAATGTAACTATTTTACGTTTCGTCAGTTTAGTGGCTAATTCATATGAATTCGTATGAGTTGAGTTGTACGATTTTAAAAAGGTGTGTCAACCAACCCCGCCCCTAAACCCAACCGTCATTGTTGGATAAGCAAATCGTACTAAATTGTACGAATGAGATTTTACAAATTCATACAAATTAGCCACTAAATCAAAAAGTTGAAATTGTCATGGGATCGCATTGGAAAATTCCAAGTAAACATTTCTAAAGACAGTCAGTTTCCCTCAGAGATTGATTCTTATAAACTCCTACTCTAGTTGTATCATATTTTATTTGGCCTTTCAACCGATTTGAGTCGTCACATATTTGAATCCATTTTCTACTAGTTCATCGTTACGTCCCTATTATATATATATATTGTTTCTCTACATTATCATCAATACAGCAGTGGTCTAATTTGTTCTATTGCTTCACATTTAAAACATTATTGTTATTTTCATATTTATAATAATTGGTGTGAACAGCCCATTATTAATTAATCACACGGCTCTAGCATCAAGTAAGTTTCCACTGTCTTGAGGTCTTTCAAAACCCAAAGCTCAGTTTTGTCAGGTTTCGCCAGTTTCAGTCCCTGGACCTCTCAAAAGATGTCCTGTGAAATCGGTTGGCTGTCTGTGAAGTGGCCTGCGATCTGTCACTGTGTTCGCTGCTCACTTGTAACATTTTTCTCATTCCTCAAACGCGTTCAGAGAATCACTGCTTCCTTTTCCAAGAAGACATTTTATAAGAGTTGGACAGCTTGAAACAACTGCAGCAATAAAGACCAGATCTCTCTTTCACACACATATGCTCACAAGCCTGCTCACTAATGAGGGTGTTTAGCAAAACATTAAGACATTTTCACATCGGTTCATCACTCTGTTCTGATAAATTGGATGTCATCGAGTTAATTGAGCTGATGTTTGTGCAAATATGCAAACACGAAAATCTCATAATCGCTCTTAAGTGCTGAAAATTGGATCCCCCCCATGTGAATCTCTAATGTTAAACAGTTTTAAAGCAAAACAACCTGGCAGTTTTACCTCAGCACTAAAGCACTGCCAGATTCAGATCCTGTTCAAAAGATAATGTATGTCAAATGAAAAGGGAGCCACTGGAATAAAAATATAAATATAAAAATATGGAAGAAAAAACTAACATGAATATGTTTGTTTGTGTGTGTTTGTATTTGGGTCAAAGACGAGACGTCCTATTTTGGTGTCTGCATCAAATGGAATTGAGTGATTGTTGTGAAAATAAATCCTCCAAATATGGGTAAAATAATGTTCCATAATCATTCAGAGTAGCAGATTCATGTATGCGAAAATTAAGCACCCTCATTCTGACCTGCACTTAAAAGCAATTATAGTGATTTTTCTTACATTTTAAACTGAGGTGCTCCTATCAGATTAAAACAAGTCTTCATTGGCTGATTGTTTAAAAATAGTCAATGATCACTGTATCCTGTCAATCAAAAAGGGGCAGGAAAACACACTGAATTTGGGCTGTGCGTAAACTATTGTCTATTGTGTGGATGTGCTTTAATTTATTTTCAATTAAAATATTTCATCAAATGAAAATCCCAGCAAGACGTTCTACATCGAAACATAGACGTCTACGCCAAAATTAGGCAAAATTTGGGCTGTTTGTGAAAATTCAGTAGACATCTAACAATAGTCCAAAAAGGACTACACCGTAAAACAACTCTTGCTGCCTTAAATCAAACTGACTACAAATATTAAGTTAAACTTTGTATAATTCAAAAACAAATGTTAAAACCTGATTAACTTATTAAAATAATTTAAAGCAACATAAAAAATATTAAGATTGTGTGCGGGGTCGAATCGAGATCACGATCTTTTTTCGATAAATTGTGCAGCCCTATTGTCTGTTTGATGTCAAGTCTAGCTTTGGACTATTTCTAGATAGCTATTAGATTTTCACTGACAGCCCAATTATAGCCTTGTTTTTGCCAAGACGTCTATAGTTTGAATGTCTATTCGATGTCTTTTAAGCACAAAATTGCTTGGTGGGTTCTTCTAAATATACCCGGCAACATTTTTTTGTATATAAACTACTTTTACACTACTTTTTTACACTAAATAAAGTTTTAGTGGACGTATTATTATTATTATTATTATTTTTCTGAAAAAAAAAACACTAAAATGGGTCCCATTCAAATGTATGGAGAAAATGAGCAAAACAACAGTATTACACTTTTATTACTTAATAGCTTGAAAGCCATTTTCATCTTTGACCCATGTGTGAAGGTACAGTATGTGTCATGAGTGGGTGTTTCTCACCGTAAGCTCCAGTGATTGGTTGAGTCCGTTTCGTTTGCTATGCAGGAAGGCGGTAGAGCTGCCAGTCTTGGAAATTCTCATTCGGGCCAGTCTGGCTTTCTGTCAACACACACGCACACACAACACAGAGGAAGTTACAACTCAGTCTACCAGTGCTTTTCCATCAGAGAGGTCTTGGTTTCAATCTGATCCCTGTTGAAAGAGCAATTCAGATCAAAGTACTTTAAGAAACAAAATGGATTTTCACAAAGATTGCTGTCCGTCATGAGATGATGAAAATGCAAGTGCCTTCGAAAACTACTGAACCAATCCCAACAAGCCTGACAGCCACGCGGTGGAAATGTGCACCGATCAGGGGAGAAGAAAGCGCCTGCTCGCCTGCTCTACAAAGCATAAAAGAATGGTAATTTGGAGAAGCGCAGCTGTGTAATGGTTAATTACAGTAAACGTCTTGTGTAATGCTGAATTACGGTTGGCGCAGCTGTGTAACGATAAATGATAGAGCAGCGGTTTGCACTCCCTCAGTCTATGTCGTTTTTATAGGCACAGCATGGATGATGGGGGGAAAACCAGCAGTCAATCCTCTGTGGAACATCAAATTTTAATATTTACAATGAATGAGAGTATTTTAATCTCCTCAGATCCAGAGGCATCAAATGATCTGATTTGTGCTCTCTTTCTCTCATCATCTCGTGTAAAACTGATTCTGTCTCTCGCTTCGGCTCGCTCAATATTTAAGGAGCTCTGTTGACACGATAAAAAGGATTTACACTGGAAGTGTTAAGCTTGATAAATACATTAGGTTTACATTTTCTTGAGCATATTAGGCCATCATGGGTGGTTGTCAAGGTGTTGCCATGCAGTTCCTAAGGCGTTCTGAGTGGTTTTTAGTCCATTATTTAATGCTTGCTAATAAGTTCATCCATCCATCCATCCATCCATCCATCCATCCATCCATCCATGGCAATATCAATGTATTTTTAATCTTTTTATTAGGCAACATTTTTTATTGTTTTCTATCTAAGAAAATCTAGCAGGGTCATTTTATTTTGTTGGGTTATTTTTTTTATGATTTGTCTTGCTTGTTCTTTTGTTAGTCACTAATAATTAGTACAACATTTAAAGATTCTTGAAAACCATCTAAATTCTGCAGGATGTATATAATCAGGGCTTGACATTAACACCCGCCAAATGCAGGTAGATTTCAGCTGTGGCAGGTTAGACAGACACTCTCACTAGCCATTTTGGCTGGTTGAAAATCATTTTTAAATTGTAGTTTTCTTAAAAGCAGGGTTCGACAATAATGATGGCCCAATATTCGTGCAAATGTGATCTTAGGCCCCGTTTACAATGTCAGGTCTTGATGCCCAATTCCGATTTGTTGCCTATATCAGATTTTTTGCCTGTCCGTTTACACGTTGTTTTAATTGTGACCCATGTCCGATTCATGTGTTTACACTTGCTATACAATTTATGATGTCGTGCATGCATAAAGGCGGGTTCTAGCATTTGCGTCATACTAGCTACGATGGAAGAAATTGTCTTGCTTTTAGATCTGCAAAATATGCATAGTTTGCCCAACTCAAAATGATTTTGAGGTGGAGGAGGAGGGAAAGGGCCGTCATCGCAGCTTGCGACTATGGTTTATATATGGTGTCCTTCACCATTCAGAGGAATTTGCGTGTACGAGAGAGATCTCAGGTCTGGTGGGAGCAAATTGTGGTGACTGACCACTTTCCTCCTCCATGTTTCCTCAGTTGTTGTTTACAGCGTTAGCATCTCCACACACGCTCTTCCTTCTACAGTACGTCAATAAACCGTGGAGAAGTAACACAATGTCGCAAGTTTAATGACGTACAAAACTGAATCCCTCAGTAAATCCGATCTGCCTGTTTACATGATAGTCACATTGTCACATATCTGAATGAATGAATGAATGAATAATGTAATGTAAATATAATGTAATATGCCACTTGATTTATTTATCATTAATATATACACAGTACAAGTATACAGGGAGTGCAGAATTATTAGGCAAGTTGTATTTTTGAGGATTAATTTTATTTTAGAACAACAACCATGTTCTCAATGAACCCAAAAAACTCATTAAATATCAAAGCTGAATATTTTTGGAAGTAATTTTTTGTTTGTTTTTAGTATTAGCTATTTTAGGAGGATATCTGTGTGTGCAGGTGACTCTTACTGTGCAGAATTATTAGGCAACTTAACAAAAAACAAATATATACCCATTTCAATTATTTATTTTCACCAGTGAAACCAATATAACATCTCAACATTCACAAATATACATTTCTGACATTCAAAAACAAAACAAATCAGTGACCAATATAGCCACCTTTCTTTGCAAGGACACTCAAAAGCCTGCCATCCATGGTGAACAGATCAAAACACTGACAGAATTTATCAACATTGCGTGCAGCAGCAACCACAGCCTCACAGACACTGTTCAGAGAGGTGTACTGTTTTCACTCCTTGTAAATCTCACATTTGATGATGGACCACAGGTTCTCTATGGGGTTCAGTTCAGGTGAACAAGGAAGCAATGTCATTAGTTTTTCTTCTTTTAGACCCTTTCTTGCCAGCCACGCTGTGAAGTACTTGGACGCGTGTGATGGAGCATTGTCCTGCATGAAAATCATGTTTTTCTTGAAGGATGCAGACTTCTTCCTGTACCACTGCTTGAAAGTGTCTTCCAGAAACTGGCAGTAGGATCCAAAAAGTAATCCAAAAAGGCCCCACAAGCTCATCTTTGATAATACCAGCCCAAACCAGTACTTCACCTCCACCTTGCTGGCGTCTGAGTCGGACTGGAGCTCTCTGCCCTTTACCGATCCAGCCACGTGCCCATCCATCTGGCCCATCAAGACTCGCTCTCATTTCATCAGTCCATAAAACCTTAGAAAAATCAGTCTTGAGATATTTCTTGGCCCAGTCTTGACGTTTCAGCTTGTGTGTCTTGTTCAGTGGTGGTCGTTTTTCAGCCTTTCTTACCTTGGCCATGTCTCTGAGTATTGCACACGTTGTGCTTTTGGGCACTCCAGTGATGTTGCAGCTCTGAAATGTGGCAAAACTGGTGGCAAGTGGCATCTTGGCAGCTGCACGCTTGACATTTCTCAGTTCATGGGCAGTTATTTTGCGCCTTGGTTTTTCCACACGCTTCTTGCGACCCTGTTGACTATTTTGAATGAAACGCTTGATTGTTCGATGATCATGCTTCAGAAGCTTGGCAATTTTAAGAGTGCTTCATCCCTCTGCAAGATATCTCACTATTTTTGACTTTTCTAAGCCTGTCAAGTCCTTTTGACCCATTTTGCCAAAGGAAAGGAAGTTGCCTAATAATTATGCCCACCTGATATAGGGTGTTGATGCCATTAGACCCCACCCCTTCTCATTACAGAGATGCACATCACCTAAAATGCTTAATTGGTAGTAGGCTTTCAAGCCTATACACTACAGCTTGGAGTAAGACAACATGCGTAAAGAGGATGATGTGGTCAAAAAAGTTATTTATTAATTATAATTCTGCACTCCCTGTATATCTTTACCTTTTTTGTATTTTTTACAATTTTTATTTATCTAATGCAATTTAGCAAGGGTAATATGCTGAAGCATTCTATGCTTAAAGCAAGAAAAATAATCTTGTTTTCAGGACGTCGGGATAATTATACTGGAGAACTTGACAAAAAGGATTTTCTTATTTCCATTTTCCATTTTTTTGCAGCGTGACTTGAATATTTCTATTTTATTAATCTGCTTTAACTGTGTTTTCATTCTCTCAGTCATAAAGCGGCTTTATGTGGCCTCATGTCAGGTGTGTAATAAGAGCATGCAGGCTGATTTTCTTGTCATCTTCACACATAGGCAGGAGGTGTTCAGGGTCTGCACTGTTAATAGCGCCTCTAAATGCTGGAGATCAGCTCATTTAACAGCAATGTACATTTAACAGCTAAACGCTCAGGGGAGAAGAACAGTGTTTTGCATGGCCATGTGAATACATTGTGAATAACATACATTGTGAATAACACCAGCTCTGATCCACCGTTAGGGGTCATCGGTTCACCCTCCGCTATTGATTTAGGCCAACTGCCTTTGCTTTCTCAAATACAAATTCACTGCTTTTCAATCCGACGAGTGTTTGTATGCGAGTGTGCCTTTTTAAATTATTGAAGAGGAACAAATTGTGTCTCAATTGCGTCAGGGGCCTCGCCGAGATCAAACCGGCATTGTGATGTTCATTAATTTCTCACACACACTTGAACAGAGATTGAAAGAACATACACCATCATTAAAACCCTCACACACACAAACACACACATGCGAGTCCCTGTGGGTGAGTGGAGTGCTAACTCTGCTCTTTTCACAGGAGATTGCCATCACATAATGGAATCAGTTCAGGCCTCTGAGACCGTTTGTATTTCCAACAAATGCTGCAACAATTTTCGGCTATCGTGGAAAAAAAATGAGAAACGCTTTTTTCTGGAGGATCTGCCCCTGCAGAACGTGAGATGGGGAACGGCTGAGGTTCTTTATCAATGTGACACAGAATATCGCTGCTGAGAATGGTTGTTCAGAAGAACTCGGCCATAACAAACCTGCGCTGATGATCAGATACACAGAACAAAGCAAAAAATCACTGATTACATTTCAGTCATACACATATTCAGCAGTACTGTGGAGATTGGGGAGGCCGGAAGACCTCTATTATTCTAATTTCATTGTGAGTATTATGTATCAAACTCCTTTATGAGGCAAATTTGTGGTCCGTGACAGATTTCGGTTCGCTGTGATCATATCAGAGGTTTCCTATTTGAAAAGAAATGCATTTGAAAATATTTTTTATACCATCTATTCAGCAGAACTATGATAACGTGCAATAAAATGTAGTTTCAGGTGTTGTTATTCTGGTAGCTTCGAATGAGTGGGTAAGATCTCTATCTTCTGGATGTATTGTGGCCTCATCTTTACATTTTAGAAAAAAAAATTGTACTATTAGGGACATAACATATGGATTCAAATGGAATGTGTTATTCTCAAGCATTTACTTAGCATGTTAATTGAATGAAAATGTGTAATAGTTTACATTAGTGATGCATACGTTGATGGGCACATCGGTGTTGGTCGATAAATGCTTTTTTAGATGTTAATGTTATCAGCCGGTAAGGAAATTAATTATTTCTTGATTAATTATGGATTATTTCTGTGGGTTGATACACTTGTGTGCTGCTGGCCATGAGGGGTGTGATGCTTTATAACAGTTTTTGCAAGAGGAATTACAAGATGTCGGCAGCGTATAGGTTTTTTTATTCACTGTAAAAATTGCAATTTGTAAATAAATGATTTTGGGAAAAGAAAGATCTAGATTTTCTTTGCAGTTTCCTTGTTTTCTGCAGCTACAGTTTTAAAAGTGAAATCAGTTCTCCACTAAATTTATTTGTCTTTTATTTTTAGAATTGGACTCAATCAGTGTTTATTGGCTATACATATTTAGTTATTGTACTGGTATAAAATATTCTTTTTGGTGAACCTTTATAAGGTTCTTTCTGTGAGCCAATCAGCATTTCAAATGCACACACAAGGACCAATCCGGATCAGCTTTCTTTGTCATTCCACCAAACTGCTCCGTTGACAGTAGAAAAGACCAAAAAGAAACACAAAATCAGAGTCGACTAAATAATGCCGTTTGTTTTACAAATTTAAGTACATTTAGGGTCTCTGTCATGTTCATTTATAAAAGAGAACTGTTACATGCATATTGTTTGCTGTTTGGAATGCAAAAACTTTAAAGCTCAATATCTCAAAATCATTTAGAACGCAGATAGAACCTTATAATTCCAAGGTGACGAAATGCTTGCTATAAAACAAAACTTTTACCCTTTAGCTTGCCGCTAAGACAAAAATGAGCCATAAATTATATTATGCATCCTTTAAGCCAATGGTTCTTAACCTTTTAGACTGCAAGACATCAAAACAATATTTAATGGCCTGAATCTTTTATTTGTAACTTAAACTTTGAAATTAAAGAAAGAGCTGTATGTTTCTCACTTATTTTAACCTAAACTGACTTTTACAGGCAAGTGTCAACATGACTTTTTTATTGAATAATAATAATGACTAAGAATTTGTCATTTACTTAGCCTTATGTTGTTCAGAGAAAAAAAAAGAAAAATAAATTCCTGCTTGTTTCATGAAAAAGCAAAGAACAGGGACTAATAGTAGGCTTTAAAGAAGAGATACAAATTATAGTACTTAACACAAATCCTGACCTTAACTCTTTGTCTTAGTTCATGACTGCATATTCACAAGACTCTATTAGGACTGCAGTTCACTCAGACTTGTCCAGAAAAAGCAGACAAGTGGTCTTATTTGAAAAAAAGGATTAATAAAACATGAAACACAGAGCCTAGAAATCTATCCAAAATATCTGAGTAGCTCCTTCACAGTTAAATATGTCCAGACTGGAACTCTGGTTGTCAGATGAATGTGATTACGTGCTGTTGCATGAACACAACAGGTACTGTAACTGTTCAGTTACTCATGTTGAGGTATACAGAAGACAAAAAGGGGCAAACAACACCAGGATGAGCATAGGATGGCTCAATAAGTTTTTCTGGAGGTGAACTATCTGTTTAAATAATAAAGCCCCCTTTGACGTTTACTTCCAACCGATGAGCCGTAAAAAGCCATTTCACTGTGCATATGAAAATATAGTAAATCAGTTTAGTTTAATTTGAAAATATCCCAACCAAAACCAAGCCCGTGTTGTTTACTGGAGGTAGAGAATTACCTAGCGCCACGTTGTGTGTGTGTGTGTCTATCTATCTATCCATTTATCTGTCTATCTACACAGAACTTTTAGGATCTGAAGAAATCTGTTAATCTGTGAGTCAGCTCTTTGACGTACATTTCTTTAGCGTTTGTGTAGTTTCTACAGCTGTGAAACAAGAGCATTCACAGAAATGGAAGCTCAGCAAGCTTAAGTGGATTATTTATGTCAATTAAACAAACTCTCCTCACTTTCACTGTTTGCTCAGTGCAGTTCACATGGGTTCCCACAGGTCATGGGCTTTCTGGAATATCCTGGGTTTTTAAAAGATCTATTCCAGACATTGAAATTGTGATGAAATTGTATATATTTTGTCAAATCATGGAATATTAGGGGTATTTGTTTGTTGCTTTAAATTTCAATTTCCTTTTTTTAAAAGATGGGATTTGATGTTTGACTTAAATGGAGACCCTAAGTTCAGTCAAAGAGCGGATAAGAGTCACTGCTGTCAATACAGTGAAATGAAATACAAGGGTTTTGATTGTTGTGAGAGTGTTGTTGTGGTTGCAAAGGTGTTTTTCTTTATTACTCGGAAGCGATTGCAATTTATAAAATTTTTGCGTTTTTGTTTGGGTTACTTTAGTCAGTATTTCCAAATTGATTGTTTCCAGTAACTATACTGTGCCGGAATTGATACTTAAAGAAAGAAGTCACAAAGCGATTTTTATTTATTTTTATTTATTATTATAATTATTTTTAAAGCATTAAAAATCTTAAATTGAGCACCATATTAAAAGTTTAAACATAAATAACACATTTACATAACAAATTCACAATAAAACCAAATGCACCAAAAGCTGCAAGAACTACTTGATAGGCTACTAAACAAACTGTCAATATTTTTGGTATGCTACAAACCAGAATCAATATCATCATATTTTATCTTCTGGCAAAATATGACCTCTCCTAACTTACTCCATATCTCAACCTGCACGTGCACAGTATGCATGCTTAACAATTATTATTATTATTTTAATTGAAGGAAATGAAAGTCTATATACAAACATTACAGTTTCCTTTCTATTTTTGTTATCATGCTTAACAAAAATGACCAATAACAGTTATATTACTTACGGATTACTGATTTGAAATGTAGCCTATTAATTTATTTTCATCTAAAGAGGCATGTCTCTTAATCCTATCCTTCACTTTCTCTGCCCCTGATTTCAACTGACAGCTCAGGCATTTCAACGGCACTGAAATGAGGGACTGAAATACGTGTTCTGATTCACTCCATAACATACCGGTCTTCTAGTTTTCAGTACACAAACCTAGTTGCCTCCAGGCCTAAAATGCAACAGCAATTTTATTTCTGCTTTTAGCTTTAGTTTTTATTGGTTTTATTTATATTACAAAACCCAGTGAACAGTACAGAATAATAACTTATATAATATTTTGAGAATGTTCTTTTCCATTCAAAATAAATTCTAAAATAAAGTACTGTATACAAAAATTAAATGAAAAGAATAAATAGATATATTTAAATTGACCAATGTGTGTATGTGTGTGCATTTATTAAACATTACATTGAGGCAGAACGATGGCTCAGTAGTTAGCACTGTCGCCTCACAGCAAGAAGATCACTGGTTCGAGTCCCGGCTGAGTCAGTTGGCGTTTCTGTGTGGAGTTTGCATGTTCTCCCCTCTATGAATGCGAGATTGTATGGATGTTTCCCAGTACTGTGTTGCGGCTGGAAAGGCATCCGCTGTGTAAAATATATGCTGGATAAATTGGTGGTTCATTCTGCTGGGGCGACCCCTAAATAAAGATAAGGAAATAAGCCGAAGGAAAAAAAATGAATGAATTATTACATTAAATTTCAAATTGCAGTCATCTTTCCAAAGACTTCTGATTTGTCTATTCATTTATAAAACGACCAGAAGGGGACCACACTTTCTAAAAAGTCTCTGCTTGACCCCTGGTTACATACGTTAAATTCTCAAGAGCAAGATTATCAGATATCTCTTTTATCCATTGTGCAGGAACAGGTCTTTGGGTAGTTTTCCATACCAAATCTAAAACACGTTTAGCTTGTATAAAGCTGAAATTTAGTTTCTAGTTTCAGGATATGCAATAGGGCTGCACGATGTTGGAAAAATCGGACTTTGCGATATTTTATTTTTCTGTGAAATACATTGCGATATAATGTATCTATACACTATTTGAAAAGAATTTATAGTCACACTTTATTTAAAGGTTCAATTCTCGCTATTAGCAAACCATTAAATATGACTTTTGCTTCAATAAACTCCTAATTTACTAATTTAAGGTAGTTTAGGTATTGGGTTAGAGATGTAGAATAAGATCATACAGAACAAGTGCTTTATAAGTACTAATAAGCAGCCAATATGTTAATAACATGCATGCTAATAAGCAACTAGTTAATAGTGAGAATTGGTCCCTAAAGCGTTACCGAATGTATTCATTTTGATTGATTGGGATGATTCTGTAGGTGAGTGAATCATGCATACAATGTAATGAACTACAAGCATATATGAATGTAATGAAGCACAGTTAAGTGTAATAAGCAGTGTATGCTTTATGGTTTTGTATATTTAACCCTCTACCGCATGTTGATTAGTCATAATGGCATTTGCATTATGGATAAAATGGCAATACTACTTTTGATTAGATATGAATACAAGGAACAGTGTATTAGTGAGGACCACCATGTTCTATGGTATGTAAACAAAAGGACAAAACTGGCTTTTCCTGCAGATGAAAGTGAGGATAAGCTAGGTTTTAGTGACCATGAGAATGACGCAGGTTGAATATTTGATAAGAGCAGTGATGGAGACAGTTCAGGTAAGTTAGCTCAGAGGCAGATAAGACAGGCGTAGTATAGTGTATATAGTAGTATAATATATAAACATTGTTAGCTAGTAGCTACATTAATCTGATGCATCTGGATATATTATACTTATTATTCATTTGTTATAGTATTTACTGGAGGAAATATTTATACCTACTGTATGTTGTATACATGATAATACAATATTATATTTGTTTTCAATAATATTCAGCAAAAAGAATGGAATAAATTATCAATTGTTGGATAGTATGTATAAGGTGTCATTTATAAGTTCTGTGTTAAAGCTTATAATACAGCAACACCAATTAAATCATTTCAAACAACAAAATTGTTAATTATAAGGAAAGTTCTAAATTAGAAATTTCTAAGTTAAGATCCACTGTTGGATGATATTGAAACATATCATAAAGTACCTTACAAAAAGATTTCCCCTAATTTTTTTTACAGCACTTCAAGTTAAGCCATTCTAAGAAAAGAAAAAGTCAAATATATATTTTATATAAATCTATCATAAAGACGGTTAAATGTAAAAAATACACTGCAAAGTCAACTTAATATTGCATATCTTTGCGATTGTGACTATTACGGATGTGCACATTGCGTTATCGATGCTGAAACGATATATTGTGCAGCTCTAATATGCAATACACAAAGTTTTGGTTCCAAAGCAACGTTTTCTTCACTCTGTTCACAGACCACACCAAGCACTTCCTTCGAAAACAACTGCAGCTCTCCAAACACTCACATACAGTGAAACAGAGTTCCAATTTCATCTTTACATTTTGTGCAATAGTCTGAAATATCAGGGTTAATCCGATGTAATTTCACAGGTGTAATGCAAGTACTCATCAACCCAGCAGGTACACAACATCATAAGACATTAATATTAGGTTAAATTTAGGTCATAACGTCAGGTGACAAAAATTCAATGTCTAGTCAACATCTAAGGACAGCGGTATTTTGACGTTTAATAACAACGTCAAATTACGTTGGTATTTGGTTGACTTTAGGTTGTGTTGGAAAGTGACAAATCCAACGTCTGATAGATGTCATAGTGGTAACGTCCACACAACGTCAAGGTGTAACATGAGTAGACGTTGATATTTTGTTGATTTTAGGTTGGACATTGATGTCGGCCTGACGTTGGATTCTGACATCAACCCGATTTTCATTTCCAAACAAAATCCAACGTCCCCACGATGTTGGGGTACAGCCTCAATATGAGGTCAGTTTGATGTCCTGTGCATGCAGGGCATTCATTTGTACTATTAGCTCTTTCTTAATGCAGAATTTGTCTTCATTATAACCGCTTCTAAGACTGTCTTTATTGTTTTTTTTTTTTAGGTGTGTTTGGTCCAGGTGGAACACAAAGTAGATGCTGTTTGCCTTTCATTCAACCTGGGTCTGCATAGCGTCAGGAAATACGTTGATGACGTGTGATTGTCTGTGCGAGCAAGATTTGTGGAGGTATGCAAATACATCACCACCATGTAGAACTGGTCGCCTTGACATTTGAAGGGAAATACTTGCTTTTTAATGTGTTAATGCTGCTAAAATGAATCACAAATGATATTCATATTTGCAGTGTGCGTGTGTATGTAAAACAGGTGCTGAATTAATAATGAATAAGTCATTAGCATTCATTGAAGCAGCTAACAGTTCTGTTCTCAGAGCTAATGAATCAAGCCTAATTACTGGACCAACTTTGATCAAAACTCTGATTCCTAAACTAACTTTGAACAAACTTTCCGATCAGGCATGAGGGTTTGAGCATAATGAGATCATTGAGTGATCAGTCATGAAAGAATTGTGTGATGTCTAGGAAACGGTCTGTTCTCTTTAGCTCTCTGGCTGTGCAGATTTGCATTAGTTATTAATAAGCTGGCCTGGTGTATGTAGATTTCTGTGTAGTCACACACACAAAAATGCTGCATGTTCTTAAGGTGAGACACTGGGAGATGAAATTAGCACATGAAGTCTGAAGCTTTCCGCACTTTGATCAAAGTTTCATTACGCTGATGCTCACTTGGACGGTTCTTCATCAAACCGAGCTGTCATGTCTGCAATGTGCTTAATGCAGAGTCTTCTGGAAAGCCCCGGAGTGCTCTAGAAATGAGCCAAAGCCCTTGAACTGAACAAATCTCATCAGGCTTGTACAGATGTGACAGAAACCCCATGCTGTTGCACATAACAGGTGTGCTGTGCAAAGCTGAAACAATAGTGCAGTCGAAAATTAAATTCTGTCATCAATTACTCATACTTCCATGTCGTTCCAAACATGCATGACTTACTTCTGCTGAAAACAAAAAGAGAAGGCTGAAAGCTATAATAAATGTTTGTAGCTTGCGGTTTGTATGCTATATTCCAAGACTTTTCAGTCATTAAACATCTGAAAAAGAATAACAAATTGATTCGATTGAGATTGAATTTCTTTTTTAAACAATAGGTTCGTCTGGCTCAAAGGAACACGACTGAATGATTTGTTTATTAAGCAGAAGATTCAATTTTGCAGTTCAGTTTATTGACAAATTTCTCTATGGAAAGATGAAAGTAGAGATGTTCAATAACTAATTAATAATGTTGCAGTAGTAGTTTTTAAATGATGTAACTTAAAGTGGTGTTATGCTTTTCCAATTGCATTTTTGTACAGTCAGTGTATTTGCATTTTTACATTTCAGTGTACATAGTTTATTGCAAGGGGGTTCGAATGAAATTATTTTGGAAAAAGAAAGATCCAGAAGTTTTCTTGTTTTCTGCATTTAAGGCAGTGGTTCCCAAACTTTATTTTTCTATGGAAAATATTCCCTCATATAAGATTCCAGGTTGGAGGAAAGTCCTTACCCCAGGTGGAGGAGTTCAAGTATCTTGGGGTTTTGTTCATGAGTGAGGGAAGGATGGAACGTGAGATTGACAGGCGGATTGGTGCAGCGGCAGCAGTAATGCGGTCGATGTATCGGTCCATTGTGGTAAAGAAGGAGCTGAGCCGAAAGGCAAAGCTCTCAATTTACCGGTCGGTCTACGTTCCTACTCTCACCTGTGGTCATGAGCTTTGGGTCATGACCGAAAAGACAAAATCTCAGATACAAGCGGCCGAAATGAGTTTCCTTCGCAGGGTGGCAGGGCGCACAATTATAGATAGGGTTAGGAGCTCTGTCACTCGGGAGAAGCTCAGAGTAGAGCCGCTGCTCCTCCACATCAAGAGAAGTCTGCTGAGGTGGCTCGGGCATCTGTTTCGGATGCCTCCTGAACGCCTTCTTAGGGAGGGGTTCCAGGCATGTCCATGAGGGAGGAGGCCTCGGGGAAGACCCAGGACACGCTGAAGGGACTATGTCACTTGGCTGGCCTGGGAACGCCTCGGGATCCCCCTGGAGCAGCTGGAGGAAGTGTCTGGGGAGAGGGAAGTTTGGGGTTCTCTCCTAAGACTGCTGCCCCCGCAACCCGGCCCCAGAAAAGTGGATGAAAATAAATGAATGAATGACTAAAAGTTTGCAGTAGGTATGACAAAAAATAATAGTTTTCAAACATGTTTATTACTATATCTACATATGTTTATGCACAAATAATAGCCTATTGTAAAATATAAAAGCAAAATATCAGTAGGCCATTTGTTTGGGATACACCTTACAGTATTGAGGATGAGTTGTCTGCAAATGTCTCATTAGTTTGGACGGCCTCATGCATTCGTTAGCAAGAACTTTGGCGCAGATAATACACTGTGGTTGTTCAGGGACTTTTTGCTTTGAGAAAATGGAATAAAACCATAGTTCAGGTAACTATCTTGGTATTTCCATTTCGTGTTTCCAGTATTGCTAGCGATGTGACCTGAAATGTTTGGAGCTTCCTCACATGGGTCCAGTACGCTTGGGTCATTACTATTGGCTGCTGAAGGAGAATCAGTGAGACTTTAGGTGCGTCCCAAACCACATAATTATGCACTGTTCTATGCCATTTTGTAGTATAAATAGTGTAAGTAGTGCGTTCACACCAAGTGTGCCACAAGCCTGCTTTTGAGTGAAGGTCTCGGCTGTTAGATCGCCCCCTGGTGGCTGGCTGCAGTACAAGTCATAAAGCCCGCCTCCTCCGTGTTAATGAAGGAGACGTGAGACCAAATAAAATAATTCATTACACTTCCAATAAAATGTTCCGAAAGATGGTTCTGGTCAGTTAAGGCACTGGTTATCGTGCTGATATAGGTGCAGATCTTTTTGAGCAGTAATTTAATACTGGGCGTGTCATCGTGATTGACAGCTGTGATTGACTGTTTTCTCAAAGCAGACGTCGGAGCTTCGGCAGGAGACTGAAGTGTTATTATTCCATTTCTGTGTTATTTTACCATGAAAAAATAAGTTGCTCAGCAGTGAACTATAGTTTCTGACATACAGGATCTGGTAGAACACTGTTTATTCGGGAAGGTCAGGGCTTTATCAGTTTGCTGATACACGCCTAACCACCCAGATTGCAAAATACACTCGGGCCAGTTCCGGCTAGACTCTCGCCTGCCGGAGACTTACCCCTCCGCTCGACTCCGTCTGCTGTACCTACTCGTGCACATTACTCGCAGGCTGATTCGGCTCGGATGCGGCAGCGTCGGCTCGCTAACGGCCGCCACATCTGGCCCGATTGACTCGGGCAGTGAGTCCATAGGCATCCGGCCTGAGTCAATCGCGATTAAATCTTCATTATATAAAACCTCACCTTTGTTAACGTTATTACAACCATTTGTGTTGATAAAACAGCAAACGCAGGCTCCTATGTAAACGCAAAGTGTACATTAGTGAGCCTTTGTTATAGTGCAGACACCGGCGGTCAAGTGAGCAGTTCGGGGGGCGTGGTTGATTTGATGAACAAGCGTTTGGTTGGAAGTTCCTTTCCGCAGCTCCTCCTCTGGCTCCATCAGGCAGTCCTTCTGCGCATGCCCAGGCTCCAATTTAAGCAGTCTTTTGCGACAGTTTGTGCCCGTCACGAGGCGTTTATGGACACAGCGTTTAATGGAAAATAGCGCTGTCGCGACGTCCATATTTTATACAGTCATTGGTTCACACTAAAAACAAATAATAAGCACTTTAATTAACCGAATGCTGCACTTCTTCAACCGATAAAATGAAGTGTGGAATGGTGGACAGTTCACGCACTCAACGGCTGCTGCTTTGCTCACATAGTAGAAGGGGTGGAGCTTTTGGGTGCTCATGTTGGATTATTTATTTTGGATTGTGAAAGCAGTATTCTTCTTTCATACCGCCTCCTGATGGTAAATGCGGTTATACTCATGGCAGATATTATTTGGTAGTTTGGTCATTTATTTCACTAATTCGGCAACCTGTCAAACATCATCAGGGAAATGGTTTGAATTTCTGTTTAGTGAAAAAAACATTAGTGTTCCATTTGGGACGACACTACAAACATATACTATGCTGTTGAGTGTGTTAGTGCATAAATGCATTACCTTATTCTTCAATACGGAAGTATTTTCGCGATTGTTTTAGAACTTCCGATTCAGTTGCCTATGAGAGAAATGACTAGGAATAATAAACGGCGGAAAACGGTCAAACTACTCGCTCTACAAACAAGTGTTTGCATGATTTTACAGACAAAGCAGAATAATATCACAAGAAAATGTCAGTTTGCAACATCAAGCAGCAAAACGAGCTGTTTTTAATGTCTAAAAATGAATGGAAGTGAATGAGACTGTTGAATCGAATGATGACAGAATTGTAATTTTTTTAATCAACTGTTTCTTTACAGTTTGAGCTTAACAAATGTATTGTGGTGGTCATGGAAAAAATGCAGTTGTTGGTGTTGTTTTAATGATTACAAGTCAGTAAATATTTGCAAAGACTTCACAGTGCCTTCATAACAGCAATTAGCGGTTGGTAATAGTAAACACACCCACATATACGTACAAATGCACTTCAAACACCTCCACATACACATACTGTTTTAATTATACATGATTAGGAGCTCTAATTCCGTTCATCACATTAGGATTTAATATAAGCCTACAGTGCAGCCACTAATATCAGAGCTGGAATATGAAAGAGGTTCGGCTTATTAATTCAGCCACACAGTTTTGGTGCAGTACCAGAGCTGTATTTTGGCTACTGGACGCGACAGGTGAGGAGGAGGAAGGTCACCTCCCAAAAGTGACTGCAGGAATAAACAAACCCCTCCCCCCACAGGTCTCGTCTGGGCGAGCTATTTGTGGAAGGACTGTCATTAGGATGAACATCCCTCCTGGCTCTCTTTGCCTCTCCGTGTCTTCCTCTGTCTCTCTCTCATGTCCTTTAGACAGTAAGCACAGCTGTTCCTGTGGTGGAGGTTAACTCGGGGCTCCGGGCGAGTTCGTGCACTTCGGCCGATCTCTTATTAGTTAACCGCGGGATGTGTTTAAACACCCCCCCTCACACACACACACAGAACACAGCAGATTTTTTAAGATGGTCCTGAGAGGTTTGGTCGCATCTGGCAGCTTTAGTTTGGACTTGAAACTGAACCCCCGCGGCTGTGCGGAGAAAAGACAGAAAATGTTTGGCGACAGAAATTTCACATCAAAAGCGCGTTTAGGCTGATCCAAGCTGAGATAATGTGCAGTCTGGGCGCTGCCTCAGTCGGAACGCAAAGTATTCTGGGCAACAATCTGCCATACTGGATAAACTTTAAATTAACACTAAGTAAAATGCTAAAGCCACTGGGAATCTTGCCTAGGGAGACACTGCGGCCCACCCTAAACCTTAGCATATATTAATTCCTCATTAGCATACATTAAATCCATGACTGCAAGCGTAACATGATGCGGAAAGCCGACATTTCTCTCTTTTTCTCTCTCTACACAAACACAGGCTGTTATAAAAGGTGTTGTTTTTCTTAGCGATCAAGCTAATCTCCAGCAACATTCGCAATTATTAGCATAGCAAAGGCAAGCTGAGAGGCCCGTGGTGATTTAACAGATAATTACGCCCAAACTAAATAACCTTCAGAGAGAGATATAGAGACGTTTGGGAAGAAGGACAGGGGAGGGATGGAGTGATAGATGGAGAGACGCAGGGCATGTAACCCTGCTGGGATCTCATTGAGAGTCTAGACTCAATCTTTTGACGCCATGCTGCCATTAAACGAGTGACAGGTCATCCCTTTATTCCCTTGGGGGGAAGAGAAAGGCTTAATTTAACATTAGGGCTGTTTGTTTGAGGTGTTTTTTTTGGTACCAGGATGGCGAAGTAGTACTATTATCCTTCATGCACCCGGAAACAAACAAGTTTAATAACGTTATTAATCAGATGAGGAAAAGAGCGGCAATATGGCTGAGTGGATATCAAGAGAGGAAGGACATAAAGTAGCATGAAATAGCAGTGGTAAGACAACTGGTGGTTGCGAAGGCAGGCAGACTGAGCAGCTAAGGCCGGCTGTACTGCAGGGGGAATATCGGAGCTTTAAGTCTAAAAGTAGATTTGGGATTTTCTGCGAGGGATTATAGGTTTTATTGTGAAGCTGGGACAGGAACATCAGTTCCCTGACAATAACAAAAAATGACCAAACAATGCATGTGGGATGGTCTCATTTGAAAATCTTTGTATGTACACTGGTAAATAAATATAATAATCATTTAGTACCATGGGACACTGTTTGGCGTTTGTAACATTTTGTTTCTTAAAAATACATTGTATATTGTGAAATATTATAAAATAACTATTTTAAATATTAATTGTGGAATAGTTATATTTGAAATAAATGTAAAAATGTTCCATTTTATGTGATGGAGAAGCTGATTTTTTTTACCAGATGTTTCTCCAGTCTTCAGTGTCGATAGCGTAATGTGCGAGGCCGCAATAGTCATGTCGCAGGGATCTGCAATGTAGTAGGGATTATAGTTGACCAGATATTACAGTTACCAACATAACAGAGTAATTTCATATTTTAACCTTAGTGGAAGTTTATTATTTGTACAAAATATCGGCGGCCATATCGTTATCGGCTGATAAATGCTATTTTTAATGTTATCGATCCGATATCAAAATTAGGCCGATATCTTTAAGCAGATAAATTACGTAATTGTACAGAAGTGCCTACCTCGCGTATGCGTGGGCAGAACTTGTTCAGACTTGTCCAGTGCACTATAGCTGAGCTTACCTCACGTTGTTTATTCTTTCAAAGTCTGTCCTTTCTTTGTGTGGTATTGCTGTGCGTTAATAACTCAGTAAGTAACCAAATTCCTTATCATTGTCGCTATCATTCATTCATTCATTCATTCATTTTCTTTTCGGCTTAGTCCTTTTATTATTCTGGGTTCGCCACAGCGGAATGAACCGCCAACTTATCCAGCAAATGTTTTACGCAGCGGATGCCCTTCCAGCCGCAACCCATCTCTGGGAAACATCCATACACACTCATTCACACTCATACACTACGGTCAATTTAGCCTACCCAATTGTTATGCGTGTCTTAAGACTGTGGGGGAAACCAGAGCACCCGGAGGAAACCCACGCAAACGCAGGGAGAACATGCAAACTCCACACAGAAACGCCAACTGACCCAGACGAGGCTCGAACCAGTGACCTTCTTGCTATGAGCCGACAGCACTACCTACTGCGCCACTGCGTTGCCCATTGTAGCTATATTTGATAGAATGTTTGTGTATTTTGGTTTAAATCGCCTCAGGAAAAAAATACTACATGTGTAAACATAATAGCAGCGATGCACATGTGCTAAACAACTTGTTGGGTTGTTTGTAATCTAATATGATTATCTGTTATTATCAACGCGCTGTTTGCCATCTGTTGTTGATGTAAGATTGTATTCAGTTTGATCAGGGTATTTGAAATATATTTGAAATAAATGAAATGTTTGTAGCTTAAAGTTTAATTGTACATTTATATAATTGTTTACTCAAAACAATACTATTATTATTATTATTATTATTATTATTATTATTATACAGTGATTATTTAATTTGGTAACACTTTATTTCATGGTCCATTTGAGTATTAGTAGACTGTCTGCTTAATATCTGTTGACACTGACATTTAACAGTCCTTCAACAAACATTTAACTGACTATAAGAAACTTTGCAAGTACATGTCAACTTACACTAACCCTAACCCCAACCTAACGGTCTACTTATAATCCAATGACAATTAGTTGCAATGTAACTTAAATTCAACAAACGGACCATCAAAATAAAGTGTGACCTTTAATTTCTGCTTCTGAATACTGTTTGACTCCCCAGAAAGTCATAAATCATTGTTTATTTGCTTCTTTTCTCTGCTGTATTTAACTTTGCTTGTCATTTTAAAATGATATTTTATGCAGATACGCTCCCCTACAGAGTCATCCCAGTTGATTTAAAATTATGAATTCTTTACAAGCTATTCAAGTGATCTGCTGAAACTTCATTTATCTTGCAATATATAATTGCACTGAATAAAAAAATTGCAATGCCAGTATTTTCCAATATCGTGCAGCCCTAATTCAGTGTCACTTGATTTTTCAGAAATCATTATAAATATGCTGATGTAAAACATTTATTATAATTCTACTGTTAAGACAATGTGCTTTGTAATATTTTAGTTAAAAAGCTGATATATTTGTACAGAATTGAACATTTAAAAAATAGATATAAAGCATTTTCAAAATAGAAATCTTTAACAAACTTTTAGTGACACCTTAAACGACACATTTGATAGCTACTTACCACAAATGCTTCCCTTGTTGCACTGTAGTTACTATAGTATTACCATCTTACAATAATCTCAAGTACAACAGCACCATAGTAAAATAAGTAGTATAGCTTAGTTTTCTATGACATTTATTATGAAAAACAATAACCTAAAGACCTTTTAATGCACAACTATTGACATATTCACAAAAAATACATTACTAATACTTTAGTAATAATAATAATAGACCCTTTGCACACCTCCGGGTTTCTCAGTAGCGGAAGTCATCATGGTTGGGAAAACTTAAGAGTGCAGTGAATGGGAGAATACAACAAATAATTTTTTTACAATCTTATTTGCTCAAATAATAAAAGAAAAACTCCACGATTATGTTATAAAGACTTTCAGAAAAAGAAAAAAAAACTGTGTGAGACTGATGACGGCAGCCAGAGGAGAAAATAACGTCAAATTTGCTGTCCTGTCCCATAGATGCTGTATTAGAAGCCCCTCGCACTAGCGGTAATTCATTTTTTGTAATTTGAAGCAAAGATGATTTACTACATACATAAATACATATAAATGTTCATACGTTTAAAAAAAATAAATAAATAAAAACAATATATATATATATATATATATATATATATATATATATATATATATATATATATATATATATATATATATATATATATATTAAAAACTTTATTTCCCAGAGATGGGTTGCAGCCGGAAGGGCATCCGCTGCGTAAAACATGTGCTGGATAAGTTGGCGGTTCATTCTGCTGTGGCGACTCCGGATTAATAAAGGGACTAAGCCGAAAAGAAAATGAATGAATTAAAAACTTTAAAGGATTTAAGATGCTGATGACTGTTAAACGTGTCATAACAGGCTTGTGAAAAGGGTCCATTAATATTACATCTCGATGTGACTTTCTGATATTTATGCCATTATTTTTGCTACATGCTGGTGATTTTGGCTGGTTTCCTCTGCAGTGTTGTGTGGAATAAAAGTATAAACCTGTGGTTTGTATCGGTGAGCTCTTTAATGGACTCGAACAAGTGGTCAAGTAAACAACTACTCCAGCAAAACGCATTAGCTCGTGTATCTCTGTCTGTTCTTTTGAATCCAGCTGATAAATGGTCCGTGAGGCACAAAGTTCAAACAAGTAGTGCTGTTTTGTTCTGTTTTTTTTGTCTCATTTGCAACAATGTCATTGCTTACCAGTGTGACCCCTAACAAAATGTAGTTTTACAGGCAGGAAAAATGTTTCAAAATGTGACCATTTACTCGCAGTCTAGAGCCCTGTCTGGGAATGATATCTGCTGCCTTATTTTTTCCCCATAACACCCCTGACCCTCAACAAATATAGCCTTTAGAGCTACCCCAAAAATCACTTCTCTTTATTTAAGCATAAGATGGAAAAGCATATGATGTAATTTAACAAGAGCATCACTCAGAGTTAAATCCTAGTGACCTGCTTCTCAGCTAAAGCAGCATCGGTCAGGGGAGATGAAGCCCCTCTGGGAGTTTTGAGCCCCACTGACCTGAACTTTCTGAGCCTTGCGCTTGTCAGCTCTCTGGTTCTGATGGTAGATGCGGCTGAAGTTGGAAACTATGACAGGAACAGGCAGAGCGATGACCAGCACCCCGCTGAGGGAACAGATGGAACCAAAGATCTTCCCTGCTATGGTCTTCGGGACCATGTCTCCATACCTGCAGAGCAAGAGCAAGAAATAAAGACGTTAGTTACTGAAATATGAAATATGTATCTGCTTCTACACGTGTTCTTTCTTGTTTAACAGCATTAAAAAAAAGGCCAGACTGATACACGATATTACACCTACACAACTCTGGCTGCTCGTAATAATTATATTTCATCTGTTTTCATGCAAATCATGAATAATCACAAAGACTTGCTAAACATATTTGTATGGTTTTACTGCAGATTGGCAGTTGCACATGACACTTAATAGTACCCTGTAGACAAAGCAGGAAAATGAGTGTGATGTTGGCATTATAGGTGGCAGATTTAAAATGCAATAATGATTACTGATGCAGGAGGTGACAGAGGCGTGAATTAAAATGACATTTTCATTGGAATATGCTATTGTATCAAGAGCCATTTATCTGCAAAGCTGCTTGTTTTGGGTAGGCTTTTATTTTGGAAACAGCTTTGGAAGTTTAACAGTTAGTTTGGAGAGATTTTAAAGCATTTTGTTTGAAAAAACTGATATTTGTTAAAGTGAAATAAGAAAATAATAAACTTGGTTTTAAACTTGGTAAGCAACTGGCTTTGAAAAGGTTTTCTTTGGGAAGGGGTTTGTTTGAAAAGCTGTTTGTTTGGAAAGCATTTTATGTAGAAAGCAGTTTGTTTGAGAAGCATTTTATTTCAAAAGCTGTTTGTTTGTGAAGTATTTTGATTCAGAAAGTGGCTTGTTTGCAGAGTGATCCGTTTGTAAGCTGATTTGTTTATAAAATCTGTCCCAAGACCATTTGTTTACAGACAAAGTCTTTGTCTTGAAAGCAGAGTTTGGATAACATGTAGGAATACTGTGAATAAACAACCTGAAGTGTTCTGAAAACATCTTGTTTGTAGAAACAATGCATCATTATCTATGTTTCCATCCATAGATGCGAATTAAATTTATGCGCAAAACAGCAGTATCACTTAAAAGACGTGCAAATAAAGCAGCATTTTCATCCAATAGGTCAAAGAGAACAAAATCATCACTTCCTGATTAACTGGCACCAAATATCAACAGTACAAACGGAATTTGCTGCAGTAGGAGAATCTGCGTGAATCTTTTTTTTTAATTTATTAAATTACTTGTGTCTCAGAAGACGAAATGCAGTCGCACAATGAACGCGTGGTGGCGTTTGAAGGCGTGAGATGTGGAGCACAGATGCTCTTTATACAAGTCATTAATAATATAATAACACTAATACTGGAACGGTTAAGGCGTTTTAGAAAGACCAAAACAACATTTCAGATGTTTTACAATGTGCTCAGCCTGCTGGTTTATCCATTCGCACACAGTTTATCTTATCAAATAAAACCTTTATCCTACTCAGTTATGCGCACATGTTTTTTATGCACATTTTCAAAATGTATGCACATCTTAACGTTTCCATCAATCGTTTTTTTATGTGCATATCCAAAATGCGTTTACAATTAGGTGGATGGAAATATAGCTACTGATTTTTTGTTTTGTAAACCATTTATTTTGTTTAGAAAGCAGAAAACATGTAATTTTCAAATCTGTGAATATGCATGGAAATTGTTTCATCCAGAGGGCTGTTTGTTTGGAGAGCCATTCGTTTGTCAACTGATTTGTTTATAAAATCTCTCCCAAGGCTATTTCTTTACAAATAGTATATTTGTCTGGAAAGCAGAACATAGTTGGATAACGTGTCCCATAAAATCAGGCCAATATTATTTTGTATACAAAAAATTGGAAGAAAAGGCAGTAGAAGATGAGGAAGTCATTCAAGATGTTTAAATTAGAGCATTTAAATCCCCCAATCCAATGCCCTGGCTACTTCAAGGACATCAAATACAATTCGCTACAGTTATTTAAAATGAAAATACAATTACACGCACCACTGTAGATCTTTCTCAGCCTGCATGATTCAAGCTGGTTTTAACTAAAAAGAAGACATTAGTTTAAAAGGCTACAGGGTAAAGTAATTGGATACTGATTGAACACAGGGAAAAAGAAAATGAATCTGAAGCACCTGGTGGAGCAGAAACTAAGCAAGCATAACTTATATAGACATAAGATATTAGCATTGTGCTACTAGCGTTATGTGCAGATGTTCAGAACTAAAACAGTGTTCAGCTAATTCAAGTTCATGCATTGACTGCCAGTGAGGATTTAATTAACAGTGGATAATCCTGTTCCTTCATTAAATGAATGTTGTGCAAGTGAGGCACAATTCAATCAAACACAATCGGAAAACATGCAGCCAGCCATAGGAATTTAAATGTCTCAAATACACAAAACGACTCATTAGGAGGCGAGAGCAGTGAAATGAATATTTAGGGTTCAATACAAGTTAAGCTCAAGCAACCGACAAAAATTAAGGTCATGTTGAAACGTTTACAATTAGGGCTGCCTCATATCTGAAAAAAAAACTGACATTGCACTATTTAGTTTTTCTGCGAATTTATATATTGTCATATGCAGGGTCGGATTTAACCAATAAGCAAGGCAAGCGGCCGCTTTGGGCCCCAGGACATCTGAGGGTCCCCAATAAATATCTAGAAGGGTAAATTATACCTATAAACTACAAATAACATCGTTTTCTATCATATTTTGTACAGTGAGAGTCAAACAAATAAACTTTTTACATCATTAAATATTATTTAATAAACAATATATCATAATATTATTATAATAATGTAATGTTATGTAATTATAATATTATAAAATAAAATATCCACCACCCCTAATCATGGAGCAGTCCAGCAGTCAAATTTATAAAAATATATATTTAATATTTTTAGTTGTAAATGCATTTTAAGAAAACTAATCATTTAAAATGTAGAGCTTGCATTAAGATATAACGTAGAAAAGAAGGGACTTGGGCCCCATGACTGAAGTTGCTTAGGGCCACTAAATCACTAACCCTCGGTTTCACAAACAAGGTTTAAGGCTAGTCTTGGATTAAATTGCATGTTTGAGCTCTCTCAAATGAAAATAACTTGCAGTGAGATGTCTTAAAATATGGCAGTGTCATTTTTTGTCTTCAGGTGCACACCAGTAATGTATTTTTCTAAGGCCGTTTTTATAAATGTGGCTTAAATAGCCTAATTTAACTAAGGTCGAGTCCTGGCTTAAGCTAAGCCCGGTTTGTGAAACTGGGCCTAAATCTGCCTCATGTCGTATGAATTAGAGCTGCATGATATTGGGGAAAAAACTGACATTGCAACGTTTTCATTCACTGCGATCTATTTATTGTGAGATAAATGCAATTTCACCAGATGACTTGAATAGCTTGTAAGGAGTTGGTAATTTTACATCGATTTGGGGCGATTGTGTAGGGGAGCGTCTCATCACAATATAATAAAAAATATGAGAAGCATAGTTAAAAAACAACAGACAAAAGACGCAATTAAACAATGATTTATGATTTTCTAGGGAGTCAAACAGTATTCAGGGGCAGAAATTGAATAATCACTGTAATAATAATACAGTAATAATACAAATGTACAATTAACCTTTAAACTAGAAACGTTTAATTTCTATGCCCAAATGTTTAAGTTTACTCAATTCTTATAGTCAGGCCTTAAAAACACATGCAAATAATAAACTTTCACTCAAAGGTTGAAATTTGAAATTATTCCACTATGTTGTTAACTGTAATGTCTGGTCAATCCCTACTGCATTGCAGATCTCTGCGATGTGACTATTGCTGACTCACACATTTTGATATCGATGCTGAAACGGTATATTGTGCAGCCCTAATAAAGATACAGTTTCACCAGATGAATTGATTTGCTCTGGGTCTGGAAAACAAAAATCATAATTTTAAATAGATTTTTAGATTGATTGGGATGTAGGGCAGTGCATAGTGTATGTGGGGTAGATTTAGCAAGTGAGTGCATCTGAAAAAAATATAAACAAATTACAATCATAGATAAATACAGCAAAAATAAAATAAACAGTGCTTTATGGTTTTCTACTGAGTCTAACAGTATTTAGGTACAGAAATTCAACAATGTGTATATATAATAACAATGTATCTATTTATTGTATAAATAATACAATTAATCATTGTTAAAGCTACACATGTTATAATGTCTTGCATGCTCAAATGCTTTAGACTAGGTATAGTTATATTGTGATATTAATGCTAAAATTATATATTATGCAGCCCTACTTAAAATGAAAGTAAATTTAAGTTTTTTTAGAAGATTAAAAACCGAAAGGTGAAGTTTGGAATTTTAAAGTGCTTACATTAGATGTAACTATACAGATTTCTCCCAAAAAAACATTTTAGAAAAAAAATTTTTGGAAAACAAATTAGGCAATTTTGAGTGTAGACCTGTAGACCAACTCTGATAAAACAGGCATAATTCTGAGATATAACGTTGATTTATTTACTTATTTATTTTTAAAAAAAACTGTTTATATCTTGGAGTTTATAATTCACTTTTCTGTTTTTTTGCCCTTGCAATTTTTTTTACAATTATGTACAAATTACATTTGTAGTTACAACTACAAATTTAGATTTTTTATATCAGGCTATTCTGCATTTATATCTTGTATATCTGACCAACAAAATGTCTCTTAATTGCAACTTTATAGCAAAAATGTAAGATATAAATGCGTGGAAGAATTCAAAGTTGTGAAAAAAGTATCAGTTAGGGGCAGCACAGTGGCTCATTCGTTAGGACTGTCAGGACCCACAGCAAGAGGGTCAATGGTTTAAGTCAGCTGGACCAGTTGCCAATTCTGTGTGGAGTTTGCATGTTCTCCCCGTGTTTGTGTTGGTTTCCCCCTGGTGCTCCGGTTTCGCCTACAGTACACAGACTTGCATTTTAGGTGAATTGAAATTTAAATTGGCCGTAGTGTATGTATGTGAATGTGAGAGTGTATAGGTGTCTCCCAGTACTGGGTTGTCGCTAAATAGGCATCCACTCCGTAAAACATATGCTGGATAAGTTGCCGGTTCATTCCACAGTGGCAACCTTTGCTGAATAAAGGGAATAAGCCGATGGAAAATGGATGAATGAATGAACGAACGAACGAAAGTTGCAGTTACTGAACACCCCTCCGCCTTTAAAAAAGAAAAAGAAAATGAGAGACCATTTTATGCCTCAAGTGCTCTTAATTGAGTTTGTCTTTTATTAAACTTAAATAACACATTTAAATAAGCATGCTATGTATACATCGAGATAAAAGCAGGTTAATCGCTGTAGACGGATGAGAGATGATTCAAAGAAATCTTTGTCAACACTTAGAGAAAGAAAGGGCTTATTCTATAAAATCTGTGTCGAAGCTAATGTTTGCCTTATTTTTGGAGGCTCATTTAACACTTTTTCGAAACTCATTTCAAGAGTCGATTAGAGTGTCATTCTAAGAGGACTGGATCGTGCCCACATGGGAATATTTCTGAGCCAGAGATCTCAGAGTGCGTTATATAATCTAAACTAATTTACACTTTACACATGCAATATACTCTAGCCAAGAATGCACAATACAATCTGGGACAGCGAGACGACGCACACAAAAAAAAAGAGACGCAACTAAACACCCAGCAGGATAGATGGCTTAACAGCTCTGACTACACAAACTACAGGCCGAACAAAAGCTCCCTATGGACTGAGTTAAGGATTACAGCTTACTTCTAAATGGCTGTGCTGTGTATTCATGGGTAAATTCAGCATTTTCATTCTGCTTTGAACTATGAAGACAAATGCGTGCGTCTGAATGTCTAATGCTTCAGCAAATTATTAGGAAGCGTGTTTTTAGACTGTCTAACCTGGAGCGAATCACCGTTCTGGAGAAGAATCGCACCTGAACGGTGTGTTTACCCCAAAAGACAAAAGCTATAATTGCTTGAAATGGTGTCTGCGTGAAATATTCTAACACTAGGATTGGATACGTTAACACAAACGGCATAATTCAGTTTTTCATTCCAGTGGCATATTTTCCAACATACATAAATGTCATATTAAAGGAGTTGCTTTCTGAATTTCACCGCTCAGAAGTAATATCACAGAGAACTGCATTTCAAAGAGGCATTTGTAATTCAGCTAAATGAGAAAATTGGTTAAGGGGGGTGAATACTTTTGCACGGCATTGTGTACGAGTGCGTACGCTCAAAGCAAATGCTCTTTGATGTGAATAATAGATGTTCAGGCTCTTACAGCTGGTGTGTGCGTGTTTGTATGGCCCATTCTGTCTTAATGTCTCGCTTAATATACACAAAAAGGCTTCAAGTATTCCAGGCTTCTGATTAGGCCGCTGTAAGAGATTTAATGGTGTTTGTAATCAAGACTTTGACCTTTATTCATTCTGCTGAATCTTGAATGGATAAATTAGGCGATAAGATCCACAGCCATGCATTGATTGTAATCAAAATCCTTTGCATTATGCAGAATACCAGCGCACACACATAATAACACGGCAAAAACGCTCCGAAAATTTGCACATGCAGCTCTTTTTTTTCTGCTTTCTCTCCATTTATCTCTGTTCTCAAAATGTATCGGCCTACTGAGGTTTATATCGCATCTGCATATCTGCTTATCTATTTATTCCACACCTTCATATCTGCTCGGGATCTGACTGAAAGGGGAATTTTAATGGGAGAGTGAAAACAAAAAAGAGAAACAAACGAGTGTTGGTTGTTTTGACTGTCAGACCAAAGGTATCTAATACTAGAGCTACATGTTTGTTCGGAGACTTCACTGAAGTTTTCTTTCATTTATAGTGCTAATAAGAAGCTCCGCTCATCTTGACATCAGGGGACTGATTCAAACCTCAGTCTGGATCACAGAGAAGTAGCGCACATTATGGCTTATTGTGTCTATAAACACAGTAATGCAGTTTGGTCCAGATGTCATAACTACACCATTATGAGGCACAAAGGTAGCTCTGTATATTGATGACTGATTATTTGAAAGCTATACATAAACTGTAAACAGTTTTATAGTGGATGCTTTGCTAAGTATATGTTTAATAGTTAGTGCTGGAATTTGTCGTTATAGTTGTGTGATATTCTGGCAGTATCATCACGGGATCCATTTTGTCATCCTACTGTATGTTTCATTCAGAATGCACCATTTCTCACAGTAAGCATCCTGGCAGAAGAGCAAACCCACTATTATTTCACAAATACTGCTGTTGGTGATTCACAGCATGTAGTTTAAAATGAACCATTTTAGATAAGATTTTCCTGATTTAGTATAATGTAAAATTGTGTTTCTCATTGAAATATGTTATAGAAAAGCCATGGAAGAGATTATTATTATTATTATTATTATTATTATTATTATTATTATTATTATTATTATTATTATTATTATTATTATTATTATTGCTTTCATTTTGGACTATAGGGCCACCGTACAAAATACTGATAGGATGCCACAATGTGTAGCTTTTGGTTACCATTTACACCCAAATGGCAACATGAGAAGTACTATACAGCAGGGAACTTAAGTATTGAACACGTCATCATTTTTCTCAGAAAACGTATTTCTAAAGGTGCTGTTGACTTGAAATTGTCCCCGGATGTTGGTCACAACCAAAGAAATCCATATATGCAAAGAAAACAAATCTAATCAGTTGACCAATTAACTTATGCTTAATAAAATGAAATGACCCAGAGAAAAAGTATTGAACACATGAAGAAAAGGAGGTGTAGAAAGGCAGTGAAAGCCCAGACAGCAGCTGAAATCTCTCAGTAGTTTTTCAGCAACCCATTGCTCTTTGTCATTGTAAATGAATATTAGCTGCTTCAGTTCAACATCTACATTAGCAGGATGATGAAGATGAATCCAGGGTGGACATTTCAACAAGACAATCATCCAAACATGCCTATAAACTCTCAAATGGTTATCTGATAGATCAGATTTGATAGACGAGACCTATAGAACCATCACGATTTTTACACTCTGTTGAAGTTTGTGAAAAAACCTTACCTGAGCAATGCATGACTTCATTCTACATATGAAAGTCGTCTTTAAGCTGCCATCACCACAAAAACCTTTTTTGTAATGTATTAAATATGTTTCAGTAGTTCAGTACTTTCTCCTTGTGTCATTTTATTGTTATTACACAATAACTATACAACTAATTTTTCAGATTTTTGGGTTTAGTTTTATTTCTATGTTTGTATTGTTTGGGTTTTTACCTCTTTAAGACATCTAATTCATGAAGATGTGCTAGTGAATATATTGAATAAGACATCTTATATCACAGTAAAAAAACAGTCAAATGAAATGTACTCTTCTGTGTGTTTTGCTTTGTTTTAAAAAAATAAATGATGGATGGAGAAGAGAACCCAGTCCAGGAGACTCCAAACAAGCAGAATTCCTTTATTGAGACGTGTTGGTTAATCTGCAGTCATACAGCGTCTTCAAGAAGTCCATGTGTCTGCAGAGCCTATTGGAGGTCTGCACTCTGCGAGTTTTATCACAAGTCTGCATTGAGACAAAAATGTCCTGTCTATAATGTCTTCTTAGGAGGAGGGGAGATGGCTAAACAAAGCATGCAAATTAGGTATTGGATTCAGCATGGTAACCAACATATAGGTGTTAGAAACCGGCCTTAAAAAGGGCTTACTCACACTATGCTATCTGAACCGTGCCCAGGCACGTTTCCCAGATTGTTTGAGAAGTGTAAGTGCTCTGAATCAGGCACGGTACACTTGGGTGGCCCTGGCCCGGTTGGAAGAGGTGGGCCAGAGCGCGGTTCACTTGGGCTCAGGTGCGGTACGCTTACAGTGTGAGTGCAAGCGTGCTTGAGCCCGAAACTGAAAGCGAGACGTGACTTTTAAGGGACTGTTTCATATTAATTAATCATTCGTACTGTTCAATGAACGCAAACTGTCGTAGATTATTAAAGATGCAAATCCCTCACTGCACGTCAGCTGCGACTTCAGCAAACTTCCTAATTCCTGCAGCAGGAGGACTTTATGATTGGTAATGAGCGTCAAAAGTGGCTGATCTGTACGCCGAAATATTGGACTGCGTGTCACCACATATGGAGGGGGGACAAGCGTGCTTTGGCCCGATTCAAGGCAACTGTACATAGTGTGAGTACGGCCTAAGACAAAGGCTGAGTGGTTAAAAACCTGCCCATAGCATTTGCATCACTTTCTCTCAGCCAGTAGTCAGAAAGACAAAAGTTAATGTCTCTCATAGCTGGGCTGTTAATGAAATGATGTAATTAAAACCAAAGAATGTAACTTTTCAGTTATATGTTGATTATTGTTCATTTGAAACTAGATTATATAAATTTATATTTCCACAGCTTATTTCTGATATATTGATTAGCAAGCAATTAGCTTAGCATAACCCTAACTTATGCAAAAATACATCCATGCTTCTTGCTGATTAATCACTAAGAACAGATGAGAATAGGCCTCCTTGGTGTCACTGTGTGCTGTGTAGTGGTAAAGATGCAGGAATCAGCTTTTGAACACCCATGTGAAGGACAGGGTCTTAATTAAAAACACAGAAGCCACTTTACTAATGGGAGCTGAAACCAAAGATGAAAGCATTGTAAAAAAGAAAAATATTTATGTACAGAATGACTGGTCTTCATTGACTTCTACTTGCAGTTTATGCTCAACCATTGACTTACATAGTATTTTTTTCCTATCATGGATTTAGTGGTGACCATCAAGTATTCAGATATCAATTTTTAACAAATTCAGTTATCTCTCTAAAATATCTTCTTTTCTGTACAACAAGAAAGAAACTCACACAGGAACAAGTAGAGGATGAGCAAATGATAACTGAATGTTCATTCCTGAAGTACACTATAAAAACTCCTTATCTAGTCAAGAGTTACAATCTTATTTCTAGCTAAAAATTGTATTGGTCTTGTTTTAAGAATAAAATACTATGCAAGATAAGATTGTGTACGATTATTGTGACTGTTTTTAGATTATTTGCTTTTTAAGACTTAATTTTAGCTGGATTAACTAAATTTAACTATTAAAAAGGCTCAATAATCATACACTGTAAAACCCAATAAGTTAAGGTAACTCAAACCATTTAAGGAAACCGATTGCAACAAACCATTTAAGTTCAAAAACTAATCTTAATGAGTACTGCAAACTTAATCCATTTGAGTAAAAAAAGCAATTTGAGCACAGTGAAAACCCAATAAATGAAGAGAACTCAAAAGACCTGAGTACTGTAAAACAAGTTAAGGTAACTTAAACCATTTGCTACAAGGTTTAAGGTTATTGCTACAAACCAGTTGAGTTAAAAAACTAATCTATATGAGTACTGTGAACTAAATCCATTTAAGTTGAAGTAATGAGGTATTTAATTAACTAAATATTTTCAACACTGAGTTCTCTTCAAATAAGTAGAATTAACTTTCAGTCAATTTTGAGTTAACTACACTCATTTTATTTGATAAAGTTGACTGTTGGGTTTTACAGTGTACTTACTTTGATTTTAACTGTAGTGACTTGTTTTAAGTTTATCTATTAAAGTAAAATAAGGTTCAATCCCAATTATACTTGTAGTTTAGTTACAAAATACTTTCTATTATGTTTTGTTGCAATAAGCTACAGTATATTTTGAGAAGCAAAAGTAATAATTTCGCATCGTAACTATACTGTCAATTTTTAATTTGAATAAAACTATGTGAACAATATGCGTCTGTGATCTTAATTTAATTCATACAATATTCTTGATTATTTGGATCATGCTATGGCTCATTTTAAGACAAAATGACAATTCCTAAATACTCTTGTTTGGTAACTTTAGTCTTAAGACCTTTTCACACAACTCAGCAAGCATTTTTTTGTTTCTAAAAGATGTCTAATAGATGTCGAAACGTAGTCATCTTGGCTAAAACAAAGTTAAACTTTGGCTGTCAGTGAAATCTAATAGATGTCTAAGAATAGGCCAAAACTAGACTAGTCATCAAATAAACAGAAATGAATGACTACATACAGTTGAAGTCAGAATTATTAGCCCCCCTTTGATTTTTTTTTTTTTTTCAAATATTTCTCAAATGATGTTTAACAGAGCAAGGACATTTTCAGTATGTCTGATAATATTTTTTCTTCTGGAGAAAGTCTTATTTGTTTTATTTCGGCTAGAATAAAAGTAGTTTTACATTTTTTAAAACCCATTTTAAGGTAAAAATTATTAGCCCCTTTAAGCTAATTTTTTTGATAGTCTACAGGACAAACCATAGTTACACAATAACTTGTCTAATTACCCTAACCTGCCTAGTTAACCTAATTAACCTAGTTAAGCCTTTAAATGTCACTTTAAGCTGTATAGAAGTGTCTTGAAAAATATCTAGTCAAATATTATTTACTGTCATCATGGCAAAGATAAAATAAATCAGTTATTAGAAATGAGTTATTAAAACTATTATGTTTAGAAATGTGTTGAAAAAAATCTTTCCGTTAAACAGAAATTGGGGAAAAAATAAACAGGGGGCTAATAATACAGGGGGGCTAATAATTCTGACTTCAATTGTATATACAGTCTGTCTAATCTATCTATTTGATGACTAGTCTAGTTTTGGGCTATTCTTAGACGCCTACTAGATTTTCACTGGCAGCCCAAGTTTAGCCTTGTTCTAGCCAAAACGACTATGTTTGGACCTCTGTTAGACATCTATTAGACACAATTTTTTGCTAAGAAAGTAAGAAAAGATTACAATTTAAAAAAAAACTATCAACAAGCTAGTTTTAAGAAAATTAGTCTTAGAAATATACTACTTGGAATAAGGGTTAGACGTTTTTGAAGACATTTTGTTCTATACTAACTCCTAGGAAAGTTTTGTCATTGCAGAAATACTTTCCATGTTTAATTCTCTTACTGCTCTGACGGATAACTTGACTTGTTTCTAGTCTGTATCTTTATAGATCTATCATTTATTTCTCGTATTTAGATTACTTTAAGACTTTTAAAATCTACAGGTAATTCTTTGGCCTACTGAAACTGTGCAGCATATCAAAAGAGAAATCAGAGGATTGTAGAACAAATCTGATGCCAAACTCTTAGTTTCAGAGTCTCAGGAGTCTCTGAGCTTTACAAACCTCCCAGGATCTGACGCAGCTGTCATAAAGGGAAGAATCCAAATGTCACATGGCGTTAGCGTCTCTTTAACACACGCCGTCACATAAGGTTTCTGTCACATTTGACGACTGCTCAGTTCCACTGCTTTTATTGCCACTGTGACTCCACCGGCGTGCTAATGAGAAGAGGGATGTCGTTAGCATGGAGAGCGTGTCGTTAGCCTTTTAGCGCTGCGGGCCACCGACTCTCAGTTAGCGCGAGCGGTACATTACAGCCTGACTGCTGTTACACAACACGCAAACTCCCAAACCCAAACTCGCATCCCACTCACATCTCAAGCTCTGCCTGCATCCCGTCCTCCTCAATCCTTTCTTTCCCTCTTCCCACCCCCTCACGCTTTCAGATCCGCCTCCCACGGAGTGCCGCTGTGACCCGCTTGGAGCCACGATTCCCTCCGAAATTTGCAAAACCCCACAGTGATGTCTGAAACAACAATTCGATGGCAGATTAGCACTGTTCATTCAGCAGCAAATCTGCAGTTGTGAGCGCTGAAGGATTCCACTGAACAAACTGAATTCATGCCACCAATCGCCTCTACGTAAACAGCCTCCGCTTTGGTGAAGAATTGGAGCAGTTGTGGAGCTTCACATGCATTATTGAGCTTTTGAGCAAGAATCTGTCGTAGGGTTGTTATCACGATTCCAGCATTTCAGCTGTTGATACTAAATCCAATGAAATTCCATACTTTTTCATGGGTTTTTCTGCCTTTAGGGCCTAATGTTTTTGTTCAGGACTCGTGCGTGGGTGCTTTTCTGTGTTTCTCATCAATAATGCTGTTGATTAATGCAGACAACAGAACAGACAGTAGCAGGTCATTAAGCTCTATTTACAAAGCAAGGCTCATTGCACCGATCCAATATTTTGACACATATTGGATTTTTGTGTTTCGCCTGGTTGCATTCACTTCAGAAACATTATCAAGGCAAGCAAAGCATTTGGAAATCCTCCAGTTAAACCAAGGCTTTTCAAATTGTGGTTTAGAAATGGAGGAAGATTGTCAATGACATCATGAGGTTTTTATTTTTGCAAAGGTTTTATACTCTTTGTGGTTAAAGACAAAGTTTTTTTTAACCATCAAAACAAAGTAACTTATCCCACAAGTTTATTTTTTCACAAACAAAAGACTTTAACATACATAAACTGTCAAGTTTTTTGTTTTTGTTTTATTTTTATGTTTCTATTGTTTGGGAATAGAAAACAACAGCTCTGAAAATTTATTTCTATGAAAAAACAATGTTTTAATTTCTCCGATGTATCTCTTATTATTATGAATGATAGTAATAAAATGAATTATGAATGTAATAAAATGATTGTGACATGTTTGTTTAAACATTTTTTTGCTTTAAAAAAGTTTGTGTATGTCTGTATGTGGTGTGAAATTATGGAGCAGTCTAGAACAGATTCTCAAACAATGTCAGGATGTTATTCAATTTAAAAAGTTGTATGAATATATATTATTAAAGGAATATAATGATAAAGGTGATCGAAAAGCATAAAATGAGAAAGGTGTGATGAAATTGTAGTTAATGGCTATTTGTAGTACTATGTTTTTGTTTTGTTTGTTTTTTGGGGTCTATGTTATAAAATGTAAATGTACAAATGGAATCAAACATGTAATATGTCAAAGATGCCAAAAGGATAAAATATGTCTCATGTAAAAAGAAGACCTAAGTAAAAGAAGAAATAAGTTTAAGTAATACACAAATGATGTGTGTGGTAATGGGGTGGGAAAATAATAAGCTTGGGCTTCATCCTGCTCCATTTTTTCGACCATGTTAAAATGTGTTTGAAGATATTTTATGTATGATATTTTGATTCGAAAATATATCAAATCAAAAAAATTTTTTTGGATGACATCTTAAAAACGAATACCGTCTATTTAAAATATGTTTGTAATCTTAATAAAGAGTGTGTCTGGATGTTTCCCAGTGATGGGTTGCAGGTGCAAGGGCATCCGCTGCGTAAAACATATGCTGGATAAGTTGGCAGTTCATTCCGCTGTGGCGACCCCAGATTAATAAAGGGACTAAGCTAAAAATAAAACGAATGAATCTTAATAAAACTTTTGATTTTATACATATTTGCATCTTTAAGACATCTACTTCATGAAGATGTGCTAGTGAATATATTAGACAAAAGACTTTAACTTCTCATATAAATATTAATGTAGCGGAGGCCAGCTAGTGAAGTGCTGTGCAGGTAAACCTCACTACTCTGACCTCTAAAGGTGCTCTAGCGACAGACGCTAGAGGCCATGGTTTTTAGTCTCCTTGGTAGAGCAACCGACTCCCATGCGGAAAGTCGCCGGTTCGATCCCAGCTCAGAGCAGGTAGGGTGGTCTAGGACTGGGGAGATTACATTGGTCCCATGACCCGGATGGGAATAGGGGTTTAGGAAGGTGAGAATAGTGGAAGCGAGCTAGTGAAGTGCTGTGCAGGTAAACCCCACTCCTTTGACCTCTAAAGGTGCTGTAGAGACAGACGCTAGAGGCTATGGTCTTTAGCCTCCTTGGTAGAGCAACCAACTCCCATGCAGAAAGCCACCGGTTCGATCCCAGCTCGGAGCGGGTTGGGTGGTGTAGGACCAGCAGGGTTACATTAACATAAATCAACTGTCAAATAAATAAATGCATATTTCTTATTGTTTACAAATTCTAAAATATCATTCAGTGTAGTAGGGGTGTTAAAATTAATCGTTTCTTCGGTGCACCGCGATGCAGATGGGGACAATTTGATATCGGTTCAGTAATAGATCATAACCGGTTATTACGCACTGACGTCATTTATTCCCAATGCATAGTATTCTGTCGCGGTAGAATACTATGGCGAAGGAGGCGAGGGTGAATAAATAAAACACTCCTATTACTTAAAAAGCAGATCTTTCACTGACACTGAGGAATGGTAAAACACGAGCCGCTATTTCACTACTAGGGAGAAATGCTGTAAAACTCCATCTCTGCCTCTCTCTCTCTCTCTCTTTCTCTCTCTCTCTCTCTCTCTCTCTCTCTCTCTCTCTCTCTCTCTCTCTCCCCCACACACACGCACACTTTGGGCATTTGACCCGTTGGCATGTTCGTGAGGTAAAGTTTCCTCTCCTCTCGGCTGTTAAAGCGATACTTGTGGATCCAGACACAAGCGTGCCTGTGGTGCGAGTTTATTGTATTGTATTTATTCTATTACAGATTACCTGATAACTGCGTCTTATGCACATATAGACTGACCCGCAGCTGTTTTTCCCGCATCATTCATGGGTGAACGGTGCTTTCGTTTCTAAAGCCGATCGCAGCCCTTTCTGTTGAGCGGGTGAAGACAGTGACCAATCATAGGGATGTAAGAGCTTGCCAGTGCTCAAAAAGCAAGCGGGATAATATTTACATTAGTTTATTTGTTATGAATGCTCGTGCTGTCTTCTGTGCATGTATTGGAGTTTTGTCTAAAACATTCACAAAGAGTGTTTTTTTTTTTGAACAGGTAAAATTAAAGGTACAGTTTATATATCTTACTGCTTGTATTAAAGGACAAAATTGTTTTACAAATAATATATAAATATAAACATATTTATAGATTTGAATAAAAAAAAAAATTCTTGTGTTGTAAAGAAAAAAATCTAATTATGTATGGAAAGCATCGTCAATGCACCGAGATATCGAATTGAACCAAATCGATGGCATGATCATCGTAACCGAACCGAACTGTGAGACCAGTGTAGGTTCACACCCTACAGTGTAGCAATAATTCATAAAATGTAGTTTCGTTTAACTGTATATATTCTGTTCTAAACTGTACTAAAATTATTTGATACATTAAAGTATACACATTAAATAATATGCTTTAGAAAATATAAAATGAAGTTTTAAAGTCCCCATGAACCGGAAGCTGTGATCGTTATTCTGTTTTGTATTGTGACGCAGTTCCTTGAGAAACGGAATATTAAATGAGAAAACAGTTGGCATGGCTTGTTTTTTCTACCGCGGCTGAATGGATGTAGTAAAATAGGAATAAGAATGAAAGCTGTGGGGAAAAGGGTTTTAGAAGAGTTATTACAACCAAACAGACTCCTCCTGCTCACCATTTCCATTTTTTTGTCAAAACTGACAGCTGAATGGACATGATTACTCTGTTAGCCGTGGCCATTACCTCAAAATTACATAATCTGATAATTTAACTAAAAAACAAACAGGAAGTGCATTTTCAGATTCCAATTAATGATTAGAAGGGTAATTGTTTATTTTCTTAATGACGTGCACAGATGAATTGTTCACCACAAAATTGGCAATGTGAGGTAACAAAATCATATGGTTAGTTTAAAATATTTAAAATATTTGGGGACAGTTATTTAATCAATTAAAACTAAATATTCTGATTATTTACATATGTAAATACATATATATATTTTCACAGTACACACTTATATCTGAAAATACTCCTACACAAGTTTAAAATTCTGTCAGAAGCTGAACTTCTGAAACTGGAAGTGAAGAACTGGTGCTTTGTGGGTTCAGGCCTGACCATCTCTATCATGCAGGCTCTGTGGCTGACGGGATCTAAACCCAACGGTAGCTCACAACACCGCAAATTACACCTGCCACCTGCTCAGATCCAGGAAGGAGTCAGTTTCTGGGGCGATTGGCTTGATTTCAGATGTTCACACATATACACACACTCTAACATTTGGCATAGATTCAGCCACAAACATTCCTAAAGGATTCATCAGCTCATCTGAATTCCACCACCCGCTTAAGTTTTGAAGTTTGTAAGTAGGTTGCTGAAGAAACTAGGCCACTCCTCCTCCTCCACCGCCGCGCTCCAGACGCGATTTTTCTTCCTTCTCTGTCCTCAGTCGAGGAGACCTACCACCCCAGTTTTTATTCACCCCATTACACAAATACACACATAAACAGAGACTCAATCTACTCCAGATGTGACATCCTGGAAGATAAAAAACGTCTGCAATGCGGGTTGAGGGAAAAAAAGGCTTTGAAAACAAGATCTCTACACCTGTTCACAGCTGAATGCACACTCCACATGAAGCCTTGACACGCCACTCAACTCTGTCTCTCCTTTATCAGTATTTTTGTCTTTGTATATACCAGTAAATGGATTTATTTATTTATCTTTTTTTGTGCATTAAATCCAGTTACCTTTATTTATAGAATTACGCAATATAGATTATTTCAAAGCAGCTTCTTGGAAGTAAAAAAGAAATGAGGCTATTAATGCTGTACAGCTCTTCAATTTATAAACAAATCACTTTTTAAGCTCTAAAAACAGTGGAATCATTATTCAGTATAGTTTAATTCACTGTTAATATAAGTTCATTAAATTTAGTTAGCAAACTCACTGTAAAGCAGCTCTGTAGAAGATAATATTTAAATGATTAATCTCAAGGCAGTTTAGCTGATTCTGTTTAGTTTTGATGTTGCAAAGTTTATCAAATTATAAAACTGCATTAAGCCAAAGACTATAGAATACACAAGACATGTCACTCATATTGTTTTGAATCGAGAAAAGTGTAACGGTCAATACGGCAAATAAAGCCTGTGCCTATTAGTACAAGAGTCAATCATCGGTCGCCATAGACTGACAATACTTGGACTTAGGGGCTTGGACCAGACGTGAATTTCTGCAGATTTTGTGTGATTCAAACATTCAGAAACAAAACTTGGGAGACAGTTGTTTTTGAGTTTTTTTATTGGTGAATTCTGAAATGAAATTCAATCAAAAGCTTGGCAAGTAGTTTTGGAGAATTTGATGTTTCCCCATTCAGATAGAATGCCCGAGCATACTGCTCGAGAGACGTTTCAAAGATGGCCGCCGAGTGAAATGGCTTGTCTTAAAGGGACTTTGATTAAGCTCCCCCACAGAGCACAGTTTTAATTTAGTTAAAGGGAAAGTTCACCAAAAAATGAAAATTTGTCAACATTTACTCTCCATCAAAGTTTCTTTCTTCTGCTAAACACAAAAGACAGCATTTTGAAGAATGTTGGAAAGCAGCAGTCACTGACTTATATTTTTGTTCCTACAGTGGATGTCAATAACTGTGTTTCCATCCAAAAAAATGTGAAATCACTTTATGCACAAAACGGGAATATCACATAAAAGATGTGCGAATAAAGCAGCGTTGAGTCGAAGAGAACAAAATTGTCACTTTCTAATTAACTGGTGCCAAATATCAACAGTAAAAACAACATTTTCTGTGGTAGGAGAAGTTGCGTGAAGCTTTTCCTTATTTAACAAATGACTTGCGCCGCAGAAGACAATGCCGACATGCAATGAATGCATTGTGGCATTTTAAGACGTGAGACGCAGAGCACAGATGCTCTTGACCAGAGATGCCCAAACTAGGCCCAGTGGGCCAAAGTTGGCCCTTTGTATCCTTTGATTTGGCCCACCAGAGGGAAAAGGATTGGGAAGGATTAGACAAAGCCTTTTAAGAGAGATTCTCATTTCTATTTTAATGTAAAGGTTGTTTATTCATTCATTTATTTTATTTTCGGCTTAGTCCCTTTATTAATCCGGGGTTGCCACAACGGAATGAACCGCCAACTTATCCAGCATGTTTTTACACAGCGTATGCCCTTCCAGCCGCAACCCATCTCTGGGACACATCCACACACACTCATTCACACTCATACATCACGGACAATTTAGCTTACCCAATTCACTTGTACCGCATGTCTTTGGACTGTGGGGGAGGAAACCCGGAGGAAACCCACGCGAACGCAGGGAGAACATGCAAACTCCACACAGAAACGCCAACTGACCCAGCCGAGGCTCGAACCAGCGACCTTCTTGCTGTGAGGCGACAGCACTACCTACTGCGCCACTGCATCGCCAAGGTTGTTTATTTGTTTTATTATTGAGCTACAAAAAAAAAAAGACTGAAATGACTTAATGTTTCAATTAAATGATGTAAATCAGATAAAAAAAATTACATGCTGTCACTTAATGAGCAGAAGCAGAAGACATCAGTGAGCAAATGTGAATTAGGCATTGAACACCATTGTTTTATAAATGGAATTTTGTTTATGGTTTTATTGTAATAAGTTTGTTAAAATAATATACATTTTCAAAAAGATTCAACGCATTAGTAAATATGGTATTTCTATTTTAAATATTGTGAAATGAATAATAAATTACCCATGGCAACTTTAATGTAATACAGTTTGCTATGTTTACTTTCGGCCCACAGCTCTCAATCAAGCTTGGATTTTGGCCCTTCATAAGAAAACGTTTGGGCACCTCTGCTCTTGACAGTTCTGGAGGTCATTAATAATATAATAACACTAATACTGAAATGGTGAAGGTGTTTTAGAATGACCAAAACAGCATTTTAGATGTTTTACAATGTGCTCAGCCTGCTGGTTTGTCCATTTACACATATTTTTATCATCACATAATCTCGTATAAGAAAATCAACTGACCTTTTTTAATGCGCATACTGGAATTTGTTTGGTAAAAGTGTTTCCATCTTAGATTATGCGAATCTTTTCTTATCGAATATAAAATGTATCCTATTCAGTTATGCGCATATGTTTTTTTTTAATGTGCATTTTCAAAGCTTATGTGCATCTTGGAGTTTCCATCAACCATTTTTTATGTGCATATCCAAAATGCGTATAAAATGGGTGGATGGAAACGTAGCTAATAGCTACTGGTTTCCAACATTCTTCAGAATATTTCATTTGTGTTCAACAAAGGAAAGGAATTCATAAAAGTTTACAATCACTTAAACAAAAGTAAACAATGGGGACATTTTCATTTTGGATGAGCTATCAAAGCCGCTCTGCAAAAATAATACTGCTATTATTTAGTTCAAGCTCAAGATTGGTTTAGGCCAGTTCATTTGGAGTTCAAAAAAGTTTGCTTTAGCTGGTAAACTGCTTTGAACGCTGCTTTGTTGTGATGATGTAATATGTAGGAGTGGCTCTGAGGCTCTGCCTTCTTTGATATAGATAGATTTTCAGTTTCATATATGTTCAGTCTGTCAAGGTCAGAATTTTGCAAGTAAAATTATTATGCTAAAAAGTTGCTTTATAGTAGAAAGTTGTATTTCTAATCAATGCTGTGATGCTTAGTAATCATTTATCAGATGCTTTTTAACCCAAAGTGAGTTACAAATGAGGTCAAACCAACAATGTAAGTCTAATGCAGCACCAGTGATGTGAAGTTACTGAAAATTACAGTAATTGAGTAGATTTTCCTCAGTAACTGTAAGTAGTTTTAAAAAATGTGTACTTTTACTTTCTCTTGAGTAAATTTTTAATGCTGTATCAGTACTTTTACGCCATTATTTTCCTTCAACCGGCAGCCACTACTTTATTTATTCTTATCTATAGGGATTGGCTCAGTAGAAAAATCACCCCTGTGATTCCTGTCCAATCAAACTGCACATACAGTAGATAGTAAATCGCATCATACTGAACAATTCAATCAGAATTTAAATCAAGACATGGGCGCTTTATAAATGCAGCAAACCATTTGGAAGCATTACAAGTGTCCAAGAAGATGTCAAAAAATCTTAACATGCAGTTACCCACAGACTGTTTAGACTGCATGTCACTGAGGAGAAAAGAAAGGATGATGACTGAAATCGCCAATAAACAAATCGTCTTAAACAATAAGTAAATGCACTACAGAATGTTACGTTTACACACATATGCACAAATAGCAAATAAACGCTTCAGCATTTCACAGATCAATACTCACTACCCTCTACTCTTGAGTACTTTTAAAATGGCTACTTTTTACTTTTATTTTGAGTAATATTTGCAACAGATACTTTTATTCTACTTGCACTAGATTTTTGGGCAAGTATTGGTACTTTTTACGTTAGCATGATTTTTCAGTAGTCTTTCCACCATTGTGCAGCATACAGAATATGGTGTTTTTTCTTTCTCCCCCCAAATGCTACTATAATCAGATGCTTTCTTGACTTCTGTCTTCCTAATGCTGCCCTTTTGAGTATTTATTTGTTATACGCAGCACATATTTACATATTCATCTAAACGCCACTCTCAGTGGTGTCTGGATGTCAACAACATCCTGCTGAAAATGTATTTCAAACTCCTTTTTTTCCCCCTGAGCGAAGAACAAACAAAGAACATTGGCAGTATTAGGGCCTGAAATCAGCTCTGCAGAAGACAACTGTCATTACCAAGCTCAATTTACTTCAAGTTTCATTCTCATCCAATACAGCACAGTTCTTAGCCACAAATCTAATCAAATTTGCTGGATTTCAGCTTGAAACAAGGATAAAGCATGGATACTTATTTGTTCTTTTACCATAGAAAACAAGACCAGTGTCAATTTTTTTATATACATGCTCCTGATAATAATCATTCTCTCCATCATTATTTTCCCTGACTGTCCACTATCAGGTCCAAGGTGAGATCCTCACCCGTAACATTAATCACTCATCTCAAATGCTCAATCTAATCAAGGCCACCACACCCTTTCCCGAAAGTATCTTATTAAACGCAGCAGCGCTATCATGACTAATTTATCCGTCTTCTTTCACTCAGCTAAATAATGCTGGCCTCTGAACCCACGCCGTTCCTTTCTGATGAGGGATCAGTTACACACGCAGGCTTCAGTAAAGTGATACATGGTCAAAGGAAGCTAATATCCCGGGACGGGCATTTTCAAGGCTAGGCAGAATGAAGATGTGGGTTAACGTAGAGCGATGTGCAACGCTAATTGATCTTTGACCCAGGCGCAGCGCAGCATCGCCCGGCCCGAAGCCAGTGATCGAATTTACCGATTGGCTTTTAATGAAACCACAGAAAGTCATCGATCCCAATCAAAGCAGCTTCAGTTACCGCGACAGATATGCGGTTAGCGCATCGCCGCACACCTGATGCTTCTCTTTGTGCAGCGGCAGATTTCAGCACTCTTAAACTGGCATGTAATTAATGATGACAGCCACCTGTCATCTGCCAGTGTCTTATCAGCGGTCAGTCAGATTGCACTTATTCACAGTAGGGTTGGCCATTTTACGACATTGTGTGCCTTCATGCATATTTGAAAAACTGACAGGCAGAATGGAACTAACACCAGGTCTCAATGACACCATCCAAAATTGTCCAAGAATTAAACGTGAAGCCTGAGGCTCATGATGCCATGGTGGAACGCTTTAGTTTTGCGCTTTAGTAAATTAACTAGATTTCCTGAAGAAAATACTAGCGTTCGTCAGGCTGAGAGACAGAAGATAGACCTGTGCTTAGACAGTATTTTCCATTCGTTCTCTCACAATAGGGGGTTTGAGCAGATCATTTGGCGAAGAGCTGTGCAGAAAGCCAACTAGCTCTGGGATGAATCACAACATTGCAAAGTTTGATTTGAAGCGAGAGTAAAAAAGAATGTGAAAATCGGAGAAAGGTACAGTGCTGTCTGTGTACTCTTCCTTTTATGAAGCAATGAACGGTGTGTTCTACTGAGCACTGAGAGAGAGATGGAGTCGAGTGAAATGGTACACTGCAACCAAAGGAATAATACAAAACTATTGACTCATCTTATGAAAAAGTTAGCACAAAATATTCAATTATGTACAAGTAGCAGTTCTTCGAAAGGTGTTAAAACTTGCAATGCTTTATGGGAAGGTCAGCCACTGAGCTCTTTTGGCAAGGTTGTAATGAATAGGATAGAATGTACTGATTGAATCCTATTATAGTTTTCATTATCATTTTTGATTTAGCCTTTATTTAAATATTTGTATTCTTGGTAACTTTTTAATAATGTTACAGGCTTTAGTCATTTTCTTAGTTTATTTTTTAGTAGACATTTAATTTTTTTAGTGCTTCAATTTATAATATTTTGGTTTCATTTATGGCTATTTGTAAGGCTTCTTCAAATGTATTGTTTATAGATTCTGTTCCTGTCTGTCTCGATTGGGCTTGTCTTCTGTTAGTTTGCTTTTAGGAATTTAGTCAAATCACTTTATTCCAACCCCTTTAAATTACTCTTTTAAAATAATTATTAGATCGAAAGCACTTTTTAACAATAAACATGTGAACAATTATTTCAAATATTCATGTCGACTGAGTGTTCAATGCTACTATTAACTTAATACTTTAAGTGACAGTAACTTTCACATATACTTTAATTATGTATAAAGGCCATTTTCTACTGCATAGTACAGCAGAGTTCAGTTCAGAGCAGACCTTTTTTTCTCCATATCTAGTACCTGATATGATAACACTGGTCCATTTGAATATTAGTAGACTGTCTGAATCTATGAGTGTGTATTTTTCGTGAGCCGGTTGCTGCTGCGACAGGGATGGGGTGGAGGATCGCAATGCCAGCTCAGCATGTCTATCAGCCATCGGTGATGGACGATGGCATAGTCTATCGACCCAACCCTAACGCTTGGACATTTAAATTAATTCTTAAGTCTATTCAACTGATTGTATTTTAATTACATTACAACAGCAATGTTACTGTATAAAAGGAACCTTGTGAAACTGAAAATAATCACATTAACCTTTCACTGAAAGTTTATCGTTGGCTGTAAAGCACTAGCTGTGCATATACCCCATTGCCTTTTAAGCTCTGCATAAAGCAAGTTTGGCGAGGAGAGATTTCTTTTTTTGTGGTGTACTGCAAAGATACATATCCCACATCCATACTGTCGCTGCCTCTCAACGTGCCATGATGCATTCGGCGAATTTGAATATGCTAATTTTTAACAATGCAATTAGTTGCCAAGGTGACAGAATAAGACTGAAGGAAGACTGCTGTGTTATGCTCTCTGAAGCGGCGCTATATTAGAAACATTTGTCTCTCTCTTTGATCTTCTACCTCTGCTTGAGACATTAACCGTGAAGGAAACGGGGGCAGAGGAACGCTCTCCGTCTCCTGCTTTCTTTTAAGACAATTTCTCCTGACATGTGGAATCATTACCATGACTCCCATACCCAGGGTCTCAAACGCTGAGGCCAATCGATACGTGTCTCTGTGGTGATTTAACCAGCAGGCACCTTCTCCTTCTTCTTATTACGCCGACCATCATCCGTAATCAATGATGGCCCATATCATTCACTCGCTCTTGCTTTGATGTGTCTGTGTGCGCAGCCTTGTGTGTGTGTGTGGTGTGTAGTGTGTATTTTTAAGGTGGTCAGAGGTACAGCAGATGCCCCTTTAATGGATTGTCATCGATCAGAATGGAAAACGTTCACGATGTCTCATGATGTCCGTTATCTGCGTCTGTCTTTCTGCTGTCTTCTGTCTCACTTGCTGGATTCTCTCATTGGAGAAGAAGGTCTGTCTCTGAGAGTGTGTGTTTTTTGTCTGCTGGTTCTATATTCACTAGATGAAGCGGAAGGTGTTGATCTGGATGAATCATGGGGGTTCACGGAGTAAAGTTGAGGATGTAAAAAAGGCGGTGAGGAGTGTATACGGATGTGTCATTTGTGAAGTACGTTTTAGGGTTTATTTTAAAACAAACTTGAGAGTTGAGGATGTCCATGCAGATGTCTGCATTTATGTTACAAAATACTTAATTTTTTTTTAACTTTTAGAATCTAAAGACTGTTTGTTGGTAGTCGCAGTTTTACATTTTAATATACATAAAAGGCATTAGTGACTAGAAAGCTTCCCATTTCATTGATGTACTGGCTAGGTTGGAATAGTTATTGGACTGCAGAGAGTGTCTGTTTCCATTGAAGGTCATTCACAATTAACTTACTGGCATTCCAACAAAAATTTTTTTTGTTTTGGAAAGGGAATATTAGGCCCAATCCCAGTTGTATTTTTGTACCCCTTCCCCTTGGCCCTTGAAACAGAGTGTGAAGGGGAAGGGCTTCAAAATTTACTACTAAGAAATGGGACGCCACTACAACACCTGCACACGTCATCATATGCCATCGTGATCTCTTGCTTCATATGAGATCAACAATGGCGACTGCTGTAGTTATTCCAGTTATTTCAACTATATCAGAAAAAATATATAGCTTAAAGGGGTTAATAATTTTGTCCTTAAAAACAGAATTAAAAACTGCTTTTATTCTAGCCGAAATATAACAAATAAGACTTGCCAGAAGAAAAAATATTATCAGACATACTGTGACAATTTCCTTGCTCTGTTAAACATAGTTTGGGAAATATTTAAAAAGGAAAAAAAAAATCAATGGGGGGCTAATAATTCTGACTTCAACTGTATATCTTTCTCTCACATTTTTTCCCCACCATCACGTCCCTTCCGGGTCTCCATAGGCAGACAACTTCAAGATGTCCAAGTAATAATAATAATAATAAAAAAATGAAGAAAATAAGGCATACAAATAAATTTTATCTTTTAAAAAAAATCTTTTTTTTTCTTGATTGTAAAGTGACAGTTTATAGCAACTAAAACTACTCAAATTACTGACTACTACATGTTTCATCATGTACAATGTCCTGTGAATCTCGGAGATAAAGCCAGTTTGTGTTCACCCTTTTAAACATCATTCACGCTGTCTTTTTTTTTCTCTTCCAATTTCTCTTCTGAGCCTGTTTGTGACTGAAAGCTAATCAATGAAACAAGGAGTCTCTTGAACACACAGACACCTCCACTTTTTCCCCTCTCTGCCCTCTGTTCATTGATGTCCCGCTCTGTGATCTCGACTGATCGAGAGAGACAGGAAGAAAGAAAGAGAAAGAGCGAGCATGAATGTGGCTTTTAATAATGCAACAAAGAGCAGCCACACCTGTGGTGCAGAGGCCACAGCGCGATCAGAGTCTGTCTGAAAATCTCCTCCTTCAGAAAACTGACCTTCAGGGGCTCAGCAGACACGCAACCGACCGACGATCTGTTTATACCTGCTGTTAAGATGCGCTTTTTTGGCACAGGTTGATGATGCCAAGTACAGGTGTTAATGGGGTGTAAAATGATTTGAACTCACCCAGCTTTGAAAAAATGCAAGGTTATGACACGCTTAATCGGTTTTTAATGAAGATTTGATGTAAAACATATTCATGAATTAAGAGTTTGCTGTGTCATTCATTGGTCTTTTTTCAATGAATGGTTTTCAGATTGAATTTTAGGAGTTGACCTCAGTCATCTTTGCTTTAACAACTTTTGATTTCCAAAATTTTACTTTTAGAAATTAACGAAGTGAGTTTTTATTGTCTTTTTTGTGGTTTGAAACTATATTTATATATTCATTTATTTATTTTTCTTCGGCTTAGTCTCAATCATCAGGGGTTGCCACAGCAGAATGAACCACCAACTTATCCTACATGTGTTTTACACAGTGGATGCCCTTCCAGCTGCAACCCAGTACTGGGAAAATGTTTTTAAAGTACTAAAATTTTCTACAAAGGTCACTTTGTTGTGAATGTTTCAACATCAATGTTTTTGGAGCATTGCTCAAGGTCCCATAATGGAATTTGGAGCATAAATAAGCTTTTTTAGAGTGTTACTAAAAGTGTTATCATTAAAAGCTATTTTTTTTATTGTTTTTTTGTACTTGTTACCCAAATTTAATAGGCTATACTGTTAAAAAAAGTCTGTGGTCATTAGGATTTTGTTTGTAACGAATTTGATATTACCCAGCACACACACAACGTCATAACATGTTAATATTAGGTTAGATTTAGGTTGTGGTGTCGGGTGACCAAAATTCAGTGTCTAGCCAGCGTCTAAGCACAACGTTATTTTGATGTCCTATAATGACGCCAAATGACGTTGCTATTTTGTTGATTTTAGGTTGTTGGAAAGTGACCAAAATCCAACATCGAGTCAACATCTTAAACCAACGTCATATTGACTTCAAATACTGACATTTATTCGTCAGGTATGGGAACCGAAATCCAACGTCTGATAAACGTCATATTGGTAACGTCCACACAACTTCAAACTGTAATATAATGTTGATATTTGGTTGTTTTTAGCTTGCGTTGGGAAATGACAGGACAACATCAATCTGACGTCATTTTGAGGTAATGTTTTAGGAAGGATGCCCTAAACTGATGTCCCAGAAGAGACGTTTATTATATTTCAAAGGATTTGATTCTGTTTAAAATAAATGCTGTTATTTTATTAATTAAAAAAATGTAGTAGTTTATACAAAAAATTAAGCAGCACAACATTGATATTAAAAAGAACTTATTTGTTAGCACCAAACCAGCAATAAAATAAATAATTATTTACAATGATTATTTGCAAAAATTAAAAATATACAGTTGCAATCAGAATTATTAGCCCCCCTGAATTATTAGCCCCCCTGTTTATTTTTACCTCATTTTTTGTTTAACGGAGAGAAGATTTTTTCAACACATTTCTAAACATAATAGTTTTAAAGTTACTTAGTAAATATATTTAGTAAATTTACTAAATATTTTTCAAGACACTTCTGTACAGCTTAAAGTGACATTTAAAGACTTAACTAGGTTAATTAGGTTAAAAACAAATTAAAAACGGCTTTTATTTTACCTAAAATAAAACAAATCAGACATACTGTAAACATTTCCTTGCTCTGTTATACATCATTCGGGAAATATTTTAAAAAGAAAAAAAAATCAAAAGGCGTTTAATAATTCTGATTGCAACTGTAAAAATACTTTAGAATTTAACTGTTTTAAAAAAAATGTTTACCACTAAAGATGTTGGGAATGGCCATTACTTGCAGACACCAGTTACTCAGAAATGATACAACACCCATAATCAAATGAATGAGAACTATAGATTTTGGTGACTGACACAGAATTGTGTTTGGGGTTGTCATCAAAAGTTTGATTAGTGTTATAGATGTCCTCTAATACTAACTACAGTTCTGCACAGATAATCTTGTCCTCAGTTCTATTATGACAAAGTGAGCAGCACTTAAGAAAAACACACACCTGTAATAACATTGGGTTAGTTACTGTAGTACTTCCTATTGATTTTTATATTATTATTTTTGCTAAACCTTTCAACCCTAGAGAAACATTTTGGCATTTTTAGATTTTAATTAAGGCATTATTTAGTCCCTTTATTAAGGCCAGTAAATGGCATTTGCGAACGATTTTTATTATTTGACATTTGCTGAGAATAAATATGAGACAGGACTTCATTTTGTCTTTTACATCTTTTTTTTTTGCAAGCGAGAAGTTAAAAATATTAAATTTTTTGTGATTTTAGCCAATGGCAATTCGTCTTGGTGGAACAAGTTATTAGATTATGATTAAAACAGTTTGGCTTTGGAATAATTTGACAATTAAATGTTCCCAATAAGACTAGTAGTGTTCATTATAACTAAATAAGCTTTTATGTAATTAGAAATCCCAACAGTGTAGTTCATTTCAGCTTTTACCATCATTGTGTGAGTATTTCGCTTTCCCCAAAGACAGCTAAACCTGACCATATACAGTATATAATACACTCATAACACATTCTAAATACTGACAGTCTGACTCTTTAACCAACGATAAACAATATACACGGAAAACACAAAAATGCACCCAACTTGACTGTAGACTGTGCAGAGAGGACAGGTCTGTAATTAAACAGCAGCTCTCTGTCAAAACCTGTCAGCATCATGGCCTGAATGTGTATGTGCTGTGTGTGTGTGTGTGTGTCTGCATTCAGACAGGTGTCAGTGTGTCTTCTCTTTCTCGCTTGCTTTCTGTCTGGATATTGACCGCCTATGGAAAGCGCAGCAAGCAGTAAATAATTTAGCCACTGTCTTCTCTGAGAATCAGGGCATACGTGCAGAAAACATCAAAGCATGACAGTGAGGCAGCACTTTTTAACTCTGTTTTCTTTTGATAAGTGGAGTATGCTCACTTTGTTTTGTTATATTGTTTAATTATCCTTTCTGCACTTATTACTGTGGTCAATTAAATTTAGATTACTGTAGTACATTTTAATAGAGAGGTCTGTAGGTATACACAATTATGTATACTTAGACTAGTTACTTTTTATTCTGTTTTGTCACTTGTTTTTTGTCAGATATTATGAATTATTATTATGAGTTAAATTTGCTCTTGTACATGCAATGTCTGATTTTCATAGAAATGATAATACAATGGGGTCTAAATATTTGACAATTGAAACTTTAATCAGCTAATTGTTTAATTAGACTGTGTAGGATTTCCACAGCTAATCCAAATAATTGCATCTGCATAATCTGCACTAAAGACATTCACTCTAGGATGTGGAATAACATTTGTAATAAAGGAATGAAAGTTAATTAATTTTGATTTTTGATTTTTATTTAACCCTTTATAGGGCGTATATTGAAAAAAAACCTTGGAGTTTTAGTGGGGGTTATTACAAGACATTTGAACTTTGGATGAATGAATGAATAAATAAATAAAATCATTTATGTTCATTTTGTCCCCTCGATAATGTACACACAGCACCCCATATTGATGGATAAACAAAGAATTGCAGATTTATATAAAAAAAAAAAAACTAAACCATCACGTGGTCCTAAGTTTTCAGACCCTTTGTTGTGACACTCATATATTTAACTCAGGTGCTGTCTACTTCTTACGATCATCATTGAGATGATTCTATATCTTTATTTTGAGCTGTGTTTGATTCTACTGATTGAATTTGATGAGGAAAGCCACACACCTGTCTATATAAGATCTTACAGCTCACAATGCATATCAGAGCAAATGAGAATCATGAGGTCAAAGGAACTGCCTGAAAAGCTCAGAGACAGAATTATGGCAAGGTACCGATCTGGACAAGGTTACAAAAAAAAGGTTTCTAAGAACACAGTGGCCTCCATAATCCTTAAGTGGAGTTTATTTATAAACTAATTTCGAGAGGATCACGTGCTTATGATTGCTAGTGGCTGGACCCGTATTATCCAATTCACAATGCACCAATCAGATGATTCCTAAGCTACTACAAATACCCTGGGTTACGTATCACCGCTATCTTTGCTTTGAAGAATCCCCCCTTCCACCCCTACTCCTCCTCCATCCTAGATGGGTGACACGGTGGCCCAGTGCTTAGCACTGTTGCCTCACAGCAGGAACGTCTCTGGTTCCAGGCTTTACCAAACGAGCAGACGTTTCTGTGTGGAGTTTGCACGTTCTCCCCGTGCTCAAGTGGGTTTCCCCCGGGTTCCCCGGTTTCCTCCCACCGATCAAAAACATGCAACCTAAGTTTATTGACTAATCCAAATCAACATCGTAGACTTGCTCCTACCTAGTACTTATCCCTTTAAAGATTTTACTATCTGCTCTTCAGCCACTATGACAGGGGAGTTCTCGAGATCTACCTGAGCTCAAACTCCCCTCTCGCCTTGCAACGGGAGGGAGCCCGGGCTCGAGGATCTTATGAGCTCAGGGCTCTCTCCCGGGACAGCATGCCAAACAAGCTCTATAATGAAGCATCAGCTAAGTGTGAACCAGAGTGCTCAGGACCTCAGACTGCGCTGACGGTTTACCTTCCAACAAGACAATGACCCTAAGCACACAGCTAAAATAACAAAGAAGTTGCTTCACAACAACTCTGACTGTTCTTGTATGGCCCAGGCAGAGCCCTGACTTAAACCCAATTGAGCAACTCTGGAGAGAACTAAAAATGGCTGCCCACCAACGTTTACCATCCAACCTGACAACTAGAGAGGATCTGCAAGGAGGAATGGGAGAGGATCCCCAAATCCAGGTGTGAAAAATTGTTGCATCTTTCCCAAAAAGGCTCATGGCTGTATTAGATCAAAAGGGTGCTCCTACTAAATACTAAGCAAAGGTCTGAATACTTAGGACCATAAGAAATTTCAGTTTTTCTTTTTTAATAAATCTACAGAAATGTCAACAATTCTGTGTTTTTCTGTCAATATTGAGTCCTGTGTGTACATTAATGAGGAAGAAATAAACTTTTGATGATTTTAGCAAATGGCTGCAATATTATAAAGAGTGAACAATTTAAGGGAGTCTGAACACTTTCCATACCCACTGTATGTAAATTTAAAATATTTTTTAGTTTGTACTGCTTCATCATATATTTATCTAACACAGAATCAAGTTTAATTTAGCATCAATGCCAGTATATTTCTGCCACAAACTAAATCAGTGACTTTTTAAAATAGAAAAAGAACAACACTATCACTACACAGTGGATTCCTACTTTATGTCCTTCAGTCCTAGAATAGCAAAGCTTATTTTATGGTGAAAGGTGAGGGGAAGGAAGCAAAAAAAGAAGAGTCCGGCAACACACTTCCAGCACGTTCGCTTTATGTCAAGAGGTTGGAAATCCAGTGACAGAGAGTCAATACAAGCAGCTGTAAATAACATTGCCATTTCCTCTTTCTATCTATCTCTTTTTTTCCCTCCATCTCTCTCTCTCCTCAACCGTCTTCTGAGAGATCCATTAACATGCAGGACAAAGAGCAGGACGTTCCTGTGGAATGTAATGACATTGAAGCAGGGAACTGAAGCTAAAACTAGCAGCTCTTAAGGTTCACGAGGCCCAGGTGGGAACTAAAACACTGCTCGAGTTCAGCTCTTTACAGTGAAATGAGACAAATGTGTGTCAAAACTCCACATCTCGCTGCTCTCATAATGACGTGTTTGGAGCAGAGCAAGTTGAATGCTTCCTATTTGAAAATTCAAGAAGAAGAAAAAAACGTCTGGAGGAAATAAACGCATTACAGACAGCTGGAAGCTCTAGCCACTAGCCATTTCTATTGTCTTCAAAACAAACAAACAATTTAACTCACTCTCAGGTTTTTAATCTGTTATAATCCTTTTTTTATATATTTCCAGAGCAGCTGCATCCAGGTGATATTTCTATGAAGCGATTTCAGTCGGCTCAGAATAGATTACTGCTGACATTTAACCAAAATGTGTCGGCTAATTCAGTCAAGGGGTTTAGAGAGCTCAGACGGGCCTGGCAGAGGACCAGATTGAGCACAGGACGGCAGAGCTGAGGCACGTCGGGACATTAAGAGAATCTGATAGAACCCGTCCTTATTAACCCACAGCTGAAACGGAGCAGTGAAAGCTGTTTTTCAGGATTTTGATGGGGAGAAAAAAATCTCCTTGCCGACCACCAGTGAATTATGGGTAAAAGCTTTCGCAGTGATCTTCTGATTACACTGGAGATTAACAGTCTGCCAGCAGATTCGCTTTGTTAAATCTGACTGGTGCTTGAGTGGTTTAGCAATAGGAGTTTATCTGCATAGGACTGCATAGCACATTGAAGCAGTGAATAGTTTCTTGCAGGTACATGTTCAGGTACAAATCTCGCTATTAACAATCCTTTAATTAATTAAGACTTTTAGCTTAAACAGCTACTAAGTTTCTGCTTAATAATAGTAAATAAGATGGTAGTCAGGTTTAGGTATGGCGTAGGATTCGAGAAGTAAACAGTCAATGTCTAATAATCAGTAGATAATAGGCCAGTAGAATAATATTAGGAATTAAAGCACTAACTTGTTTTATTTTAATGCTTTCAAATGTTTGGATATAAGACATCATCTCATACAATTTCTGGCAGGGCTGCTATCCCATCGTAACATTGGTTCCAATAATTAAAAATTACCAAATTATTTAAAAAGTCTATATCAGAGGTCTAAATGCTGTTACATGCCAAGACGAGGCCAAAGAACAAGCGGCAACAAAAACAGACTGTTTTCTCCTGGCATTTGCTGCATCTCGCTAAAAGCTTTGCTTGAACTTAACAAAAGCACTACGGGAGACGCGAACTAGCATGTAAGACATTAATGGTCCATATCTGCTGGTTAACAAAGCATATATTTCTCATTCCAAAAGGCAAACTTAAAGTAGGACTGCAGATAAAATGGTAAACAATCAGCGCTTGGTCAACATCAAGAATATTAGTTATAATTGTCACATTTATGAACATATTTGTGGACTGAAATGCTCAGGTAAGATGTGACATACAGTAGCATTAGAATAGCCTTCTAGGGTCTGTGCCGTCTAGAATTGTATCACTTTTGCTTATTATCATTATTGACTCGTTTGCTTATGCCTGAGACATCTTTTTTATGTACATTGTTTTGTAAAGTGAACATCCAATCACTTCGTATTGGCCCAATGTTGATTCAACTCTGACCATTGGCTTGGTCAATCCGCCAACATATATTTTACACCGCGGATGCCCTTCCAGCTGCAACCCATCACTGGGAAACACCCATACACTCTCATTCACACACACATACACTACGGCCAATTAAGCTTATTCAATTCACTTATAGTGCATGTCTTTGGACTTGTGAGGGAAACCGGCGCACCCGGAGGAAACCCACGTGAACACGTAGAGAACATGCAAACTCCACAAATTCCAACTGACCCAGCCGAGGCTTGAACCAGCGACCTTCTTGCTGCGAGGCGACAGTGCTACCCTCTGCGCCACCGTGCAGCCCATTTATTTATTTATTAATTTTTTTAGAAAGGTAATTTTTAGTTCCTTTAAGAGCCTGTCCATCAACAGTTCTTAAGTGAAACATTTACTGTAGTTTAAAGAACATTACAATGATGTACAGAGCATTTTGTGGAATGGAAAGGTTCAATGGACATATAAAGGCTCTTCAATAAACCACGGATTTCAATAGACCATATATTTTAAAAGACTATGGCCTTGATTTTTAGTTCCTACCAAACTCAGTGGATCAGGTCCAATATGTAGTGAACATTGTAACGTTCATGCTACTGTGAGAGTTTGGTTTAGGGTTGGGGTAGATGTTAATAACTGTGAGTGTTATGCGAGTTAGGGTAGATAACACACAATATGAAGAGTAATTTATTAATTAATATAAATCTCGTTTCTAGCAACAACTGCTCGCGCACACATGTCCTCTAGACACTACGTATTGGACCTGATCCAGTACTGTGTCATTGCTCTACAGGCTGCAGTGAAGACACACTCATTCAGAATCAGTCTGACAGAAATCAAATGGTAGAAAACCATAGCTGATACTGAAATCTAAAGCAGCTGTCATTAGCGGGGTACACATTTTTTTTTTAGTAAAAAGTTCTTCAATGAACGTTTTTTTTTCATAAAGGATATTTTGATAATTTATAAACTATAAAGAACCTTTTGTAGATTGAAATGGTTCCATGGATGTTAAAGGTTCTACATGGCAATCAGGACCCTTTATTTTTAATGCTTGTACAATAAAATATACACATTAGCACCTTTTGACAGATTTTATACCTCAGTGACAGCCTTTGTACCTTTTATACAAGAGAAACATTATTAAGTTCAGTTCAGATGAAGTAAATACAACTCTATATATCCATCAAAAGGTTTGTAAAATGCGTTTTTAGCTTTACTTTAAAATGTTCGTTATTAAAATAATATAATGATTCGAGATGTGTCTAGTCAAGTGTATTCAAGGTGCAATAAAAATGATTTATCACTCTATGCCAGACAGACAGTCAAGCATTAAACAGAAAAACAAGCAACAAAAGCGAGAAGAATGTTCATAATTTAGCAAAAAGAAAGGGAATGTGTGAAAGAGGCTTGAATAAGACTCGGTCGTGGACAAGAATCCAAACAGCAGGAGATGACAGATCTAACGCAAACTCAGAGTCCAGATGAAAAAGCTCTGAATGAAACTGAAAACCTGAAGCAGAAGAACTGTCTGTGTGCAGAGAGAGAGAGAGAGAGAGAGAGACAGCAGAGCACTGAGACAAACATCAACAGGTTAGTCTCTCTCTCCCTCTCGCTCTGTCTTTCTCTCTCTCTGTGGGAAGCCTTGACCTTTCAGTCCCCAGTGTCTCTCTCTCTCAGACTCCCACTTCTGAACCATTCATCAATCTTGCTGTTTGTTATTTTGCTCTTTATTCTTCATGATCTGCTGCTGGATTTTAGCTCTTTGCTTCTGCTCTGCCTTTGTTGTATTGCTGTGCTCTTATTCTTTGGTCTGTATATGTGCGTGCATGTTTGTGTGTCTGTGTGTAGATGTATAATGTATATACGCACACATATACAAGTAGGGCTGATTATTGAACGCTTTACCTTGATTTCAATTATAGAAGGGTTATTTTATTTTAATGTACTGAAATTTTGTATTTACTTGCACTGTTCCTGCCCATTACCAAATAAACAAGCAACAAAGACTGATTTACCTGTTGTATGAGAGATGCGAGATCCCGTTTTTTTTTTGTCAGGTTGCCGCACATATGAACAATGTACTCACTGCAATGTCAGAGAAACTTGGAGCACTCAGTTTGTCCATACACAGTAATACATTTTTAAAGTGAGAAGTATAAGCAGGATTGGAAAAAAGTATGTAGACATGGGGAAATTACATCGGTTATGAACTTCACTTTCAGTTTCCTTTTGATTAATCATCCAACCCTACACATGTATATGGTTTATGAGATTATGGAACTTTCCATAGTTATGCTACAGGTTCTACCCTGCTGCACGGACCTAGCTCTTCATCCGCCCCATGTTCGCCTCTGCTCCACCTCCCTCCTGAACTGTATTTGGAGCGTCTGGAAGCTGCTCTCAGAGGTGCCTTTTGATATGTTGTCACAATCACCAGCAATCTAGTACAGATCAATGGACAACTACAAATCCTGTCATGCACCACACACCCACCTGTTCCAGTTCTCCTGTGATTACACACACAGCTGGATTTTTGAATTTGAGTATGATTTAAACGTTTTTAGTTATGAAGACACAAGCCCGTAATAGAGTACAAGGTCCAATTCTTGCCATTATACAATTCACAATTCTTCATAAACCACATAAAAATTTGTTTTAGTTAAATGTATAGTTTTTACTTAGTTTAGTCTTAGCATATGTATTTTCCTGAAAGAGCACCTTTATTGAAATGTGAAAAATTAGTAAATTCACCAAAAAGCAGAAGTTCATTCTGCAGCAGACATGGACTGGTTTATATGTATCTCTATTTTTAAGAAATATTATACTCACACAAACACACACACACATTCAGACAATAGACTGTTTTATTTTTCTATAGTCCAGCGTTGCTTTCTTTGCACGACTGTCAAAACACAGCCCTGCAAAGCATTGTGGCGTAATCTATGAACTGAACAGCGGAAATAATTTAATAAATGCATAATAACTAAGTACACATAATTGTATTTCATAAGCCTGAAAAGGAATAACATTAAAGTATAAGAAAAAATAATATGTTTGGGGAACAAATTGTGAATGCATTCTTTTAGATTATGTGGGTGTGGGTGTTTGCAGAAATCTTCACAGACGGATTTGTTTTTTTTTATTTTGCATAAAGTAAATGGTAAAAGAAATGCATTTCTGAATACTTAAAAGTAAAATTGACTACGTGTGTGAGGCGGTAGCGCTGCAGGTGAATGAGATCAGGAGTCACACAATCCCATAACAGCATTCTCATTTATCAATGACAGACAGACCTCGCCTGAGAAAGAGATCTTTATAAAGACCAAATTAATTTACAAATGAAATCCAGGGACTAATAACCACAAAGACATTTGCATTTGTGCACATTTGTGTGTGTGTGTGTGTGGCTGAATTTTGCACATTTTATCAATTGATTAAGTTTGTGTGTGTGTGTTTGTTGTCACAGTGGTTTCCAAAGTCTCATTCGCACAAACATAATAAAATCATTACAGTGTGTTAAATAGACAAATGCGTTAACTGCATTAAATAAATGTAATACTATAAATGTATTGTTTAAATTAAAAAATAATATAAAAAAGTTAATTTACCTACTTTATTGAACTTAACAATCATAATCATGGAAAAATCAGGGGGAAATTATTTTATGACCTCCCCAAAATATTTTTTATTGTTTGGTGAATTGTTAGACTTGTTAGACTTTTATTATTCCTTAAAGTTTTGATGATGATAATTATAATTTTATCAATGTTGTTGTTGTTGTTATTGTTATTATTATTTATTAATAGTAGTAGTAGCATACCTGCCAACATTTGTCTCCAAAATTCCAGGAGACCAGCGGGTTGGGGGTGTGGCGGTGTGTGTTTGTCTGAATAACACATCTGACAACTGGGTTAGTAACTGTACTGCGGTGTTAGTAACTGTAGCCTATATGGACTGGGTTTGGGGAGCTGCTAAAATCGGATACTATACCAAAGTTGGTGACTCGGGGGTGTTACAGACTGTACCAAAAAGCAGAGGACCAGGGGCGAGGTGAAATTACGGGAGTTTTTGGGAAGAAATAACAAAATGGATGGGTGGCGGGAGATGGATCTGAAATACGAGAGACTCCTGGAATAAACGGGAGTGTTGGCAGGTAGTAGTAGTAGTTATAGTAGTAGTGGTTGTAGTAGTAGTAGCATACCTGCCACCATTTGACTCCAAAACTCCAGGAGAACAGCGGGTTGGGGGTGTGGCGGTGTGTGTTTGTCTGAATAACACAGTTGAGAACTGGGTTATTAACTGTACTGTGGTGTTAGTAACTGTATGCTACTTTGGACTGGGTTTCGGGCGAACGCTGAGATCGGATACCAAAGTTGGCGACCCGGGGGTGTTACAGACTGTACCAAAAAGCTGAGGGGAGGGAGTTTTCTGGGGAAATAACAAAACGGGAAGGTGGCGAGGGATGGATCTGAAATACGGGAGAAAACGGGAGTGTTGGCAAGTAGTAGTAGCAGCAGCAGTAGTAGTAGCAGCAACAGTAGTAGTAGTAGCAGCAGTAGTAGTAGCAGCAGCAGTAGCAGTAGTAGTAGTAGCAGCAGCAGCAGTAGTATCAGTAGCAGTAGTAGTAGTAGTAGCAGCAGCAGTAGTAGTATCAGTAGCAGCAGCAGCAGTAGTATCAGTAGCAGTAGTAGTAGCAGCAGCAGCAGTAGCAGTAGTAGTAGTAGCAGCAGCAGTAGTAGTATCAGTAGCTGTAGTAGCAGTAGCAGCAGCAGCAGTACTTTTGTGAGGTTAACTCTACTGCACAATTGTAATATATTTTAGTTAAACCACACAGGCAAACAGGCTTTATATTTAAAACATCTCTTTGCGGTTTAATTTTCACAGACACCGATTTTATTAAGCGTGTATCCCATTTCATCCAGAATCTGCCGAATTCTGCAGCAATTCATGTAATGCAGTAAATTCCTTTTTTATGACTATTTCATCAGGGCTCTGCTAACTCGTGGAGTCTTATAAAACAACCTGATTTTGTACGCTTTAGTGTTTATCCAAATGTACCAAAACCCTAGCAATCCTAACCCTTCACCTGCAAATACCTTTACAAACAACAGAGATCACGTTGCTCTGACAGAGAGTAAATAAGGTGAACAGAGCAATAAGGATAATCGAGATTCTCCAGTTTCGTCTAAACAGCTCTGCTCTCTCTGTCTAACCTACAGACGTGTATCTGTCTCCGTTGTCTTCTTTCTGACTGTTTCTGCCATGCATTTTACATGACAGTAAAGTAACCCCTGTTTGAGTTTCAAATTGAGCACTCAACTCTTTCATCTCCATTAGACTGCGCCAACTTCTGTTCTTTGACCTTTTTTTATTCATCCATATTTCTCGCCGTTTGGCTTTAACTCTGAGCTGTTCTGTGGCGTGTGTGATTATTTTTTATTTTTAGTGCCATACCACTCCAGTAATGTGTGCGGCTGTGTAGGAAATCATGGCCTATGGCTCAATATTAATCCAATAGATGAAAACATTCGAGCAGCCCTGCATTTTCCTGTTTTAGCTGTATGAATGGAGTGTGTTTGTGAGCGAGTGTGTGTGTTTGTATGTGTGTGGGTGGAAGGACCAGAGCACAGAATCTGAAATGAAATAAATCACGTCGCTTACAGCTGCCAAAACATACGATGGTGAATGTGAGCTCATCGAAAAAAAAAAAAAAAAAAAATGGTGGTAATGGTGCAGGGTTTGTGTTGAGATAATCACTACGGGATTAAATATTTCAGTTTTTTTTCAGACTAGTCGAACATTAAAATTTTCTCTGGATTTGTAACGTATAGCTTTGTGTTTAAATTAAAGGCACAGTATGTATGTTTCGCCACTAGAGGGCTCATATTTACAAAAAACAAAGACATAGTTTGATGATGTTGTGCAATCATGGGAGTTGTGGTCTTCATTACATCCTATAGGACTCCTGCAGAAATCATGTTGATGGATGAGCTGAAGAACACTTCGTATTATGGTAGAATGAAACAGATTAAAGCTGAAACTAGTTGAAGTGATAGTAGAACACTGAAGCATTTGCTGATGAGCACAATGTGATATGAAACCAGCAGAGCTTTTATTATGACACAGTCCACCGCTTCCGGTTCTTGTGGAGTGATCATATTGGGAAGAAGCAGCGATTGTTTTATTGTCCTAAATACATTTTAGATTTCTGTGCTCTGTGCAGTGTAAATAACACAACATATTTAAGCATTTTTGGTGTTTCTCTGTTTTCTTCCAAACTAAACCGGAAATCGAGGGTGTGTGATGTAATAAGCCTGGTTACACAGGACATGGCCCATGTTTCTAGTTAAAATTTCTGTGGATCTCTGTGATTTTCCGAAACATTTGGGATAATGTAAGTGCGCAAGTCAGGAAAATGTATATCATATACACTCACCGGTCACTTTATTAGGTACTCCTGGCCAACTGCTTGTTAATGCAAAGTTCTAATCAGCTAATCATGGCAGCAACTCAATGTATTTAGACATGTAGACATGGTCAAGACGATCTGCTGTAGTTCAAACTCGTTTGAGCTGATAGAAAGGCAACAGTAACTCAAATAACCACTTGTTACAGCCGAGGTACACCAGATCCTCAATACAATAGAGCACCTTTGGGATGTGGTTGAACGGGAGATTTGCATCATGGATGTGCAGCCGACAAATCTGCAGCAACTGTGTGATGCTATCATGTCAATATGGAACAAAATCTCTGAGGAATATTTTCAGTACCTTGTTGAATCTATGCCTCAAAAGGGGGTCCAACCCGGTACTAGTAAGGTGTACCTAATAAAGTGGCCGGTGAGTGTATATGGAAATTAAGATATTGTAAGAAAGATATTGTACATATTGAGCAATTAAAAGTAATATATGCTGTATTTAAAATAAAAGTGTAGTCAATGTGAATGTTTTTGGGCATAAAATAACAAAAAGATGTATTTTTAGATGTATTTATATCGTTTTTTTTAGACAACACAACACTAATGTTAAACTCCAGAAGAGTTAAGAAATCAATATTTGGTGAAATAATTCTGGCTTTCAGTTACCTCAAATCAATGCATGCATTTTAGTTTCAACTTTTTAGACTGTTTGTATTTGACTGTTTTAAGTTATATTTATATTGCCCAACCAGAGGATTTATATATACATATACATATTTATATACTGTATACATGTTTATGTTTTTTCCATATGCTATCTCTGGATAAGATTTATATTATGTGCAATAACACGGAGTTCCAATCACAACAAATGAAAAGATGTGCGTCAATGGTGCAGAGTTTACTTCAGCATACTCACTGTGGGTTAGAGATATTCACAGTTTGGTTTTTAAGCTTATTAGATCGTCTCCATCGTATTTGTATTCACATTTGTTCTACCAAAAAGGTTTTCATTTTCTATCAGATCTGAAGATTACAATAAAACTCTGCTTTTCTCAAGACGTTACTCAAATTAGAGATGCGCAGAGCCGTGTACGTGTGAAAACTGGGTAATGAAGAACACCTTGGAGATGTGAGAGTCTACAGGTGTAAAACAGGTGTGCACATGTTTGGGCTTTGAAGGGGTGCGAGACCTGCTTAAAATATCATCAAAATCTACCGCTGAAGAGATCATTATTCTCAGTTTTGAAAGATAGTGCCTCTGTGTGCATGTGTGTGTGTGTATTGAGTCAATTCTCAGCGCATGCATTATTGAGGATGCATAGATTCACTTTTCAACTTCTCAGTCTCCACTTGTGGCTTTGCTGTTTTCAAAGGTTTACTGTCATCATTTTCTAAGCACTTGTTAATATTTATATGGGCTGTTTCACTCAAGAGTTTTATGATTCTCTGTTGAAGGCTCTTAGTCTTGTATCACATGGCTTACATACAACTTGAGAATATAAATGTGTGTATGTACAGTATGTGTGTGTGGGTGTGCACAGTGACTATACATATATGATTTTCATCTATGGTTTGCCACTGAAATGGGCTAATTTTACTTAAAAGAAGGTGGCAAAAAATAAGTTAAAGGTGCAGTAGGTGATCTGCCAAAATGCTGGTTAGCATAATATCTTTGAAACACAGTCCCACGCCTGCCATCCAAAGCCACGCCTCCTGATATAATGAACACGCACCCTAAAGATGCAAGTAGACAACCCACTAGATCATGTCTTTCACCAGTTAGAAAACTTTATAGTACTTTATAATACTACAATTCAGAATGAAAAACTGTATTATATCTAGCACATTTTCAGTTGTGTAGCAAGCAAAGCTTGTCATAATGTGCAATATTTCATGCTTGTAAGGATTGCTGGTCTCACTCTCTCCCACGCTTTGTCCTAAAACCACTAGTGTATGCTTAGTGGTTGGCCGGCGGGTGTAGGAATTACACTTATTACCAAGCCACCCTTACATGCTATTTCAGAATGAATATTCAGAGTAGCATGGCAAAGAATATAGGGAGCGTGTCACAGGTTGTCAATGTTCAAGAATAAACCAATGTAAATATAAAACCAACTTCACCTCAGTAAAGCAGGCTAGGCGGAATAGCGCCATTTACTTATGTTTTGTTTTTAAACTAAATAAAAATCTACATTATCTTTGCTGTAAAATGTCCCTTTATGAATTTGAAAAAAGTAATGTTTTTTTTTTCTATGCATATAACCCGTTCATAACACAACAAAATCTACATCAGCTTTGCGTGACTAAAATACTTTTAAAACAGAACATTACCTGCCTAAAAGAAATACTTCAGCCATGGTGTCATCCTTCCTCCAGCCAGCAAAAGTAACTCCAATATTGATTCAGGATTTGAAAGTTTTGATTCAGCATTTGTTTTTTCTGTTGTCACTCTCTCCTGTGTGCATGTGAACATGGCGTGTGTGCACGAGCATCGGCGGATCTGCGTGAACGGTTGCGCAGTTGTACAAATCTGCATTTTTTGACAGACAGTTTGGGCTACTTATGAGAATTATGGGAGTTATCGGGCAGACACTATTTAATTGGATGAACATTTTTTAGTCTCATACCTTACCCAGAATATAAAAATACATATAAATACATTTAGATCATTTACTTTAATCATTACTACTGAAATGTGAAGAGACTTTCAACCAGCACAACAAAAAATGTTTCTGAAGACAATCACCTACTGTACCTTTAATTAAGAACGAGACACTAAAATTATATTAAAATATCTTCAAGACTTCTAGTTACAGAGAATCAATCAATCAATCAATCAATCAATCAATCAATCAATCAATCAATCAATCAATCAATCAATCAATCAATCAATCGATCAATCAATCATCACACTATAAACTTAACAATAATAACAAACTTATACAATTAGGAATTTATGACAGGATAATATTATGCCAACATAATTGGTTATTGCTGTTGATATTAGTAAAATTAGCTATGTACATTTAAATCAATGTAAAATAATTTGGGAAATGGCAAATCATAATCACTGGAAAAATTAGTTAGTTATGCAAATATTTATATTTGAATTTATGAAGCTGTGAAATTAATCTGATAAATTTTACTTTAATCACCATAACAGTTTGGTTTGATTGTGCAAGGGCATTTTGGCTATTTTATCTTGAGTTTGATTAATTTTTGTTTATTTAGGTGCCATTTTTTTTCCAACTCTCCATTTAAAGAGCCCCTATTATGGTTTTTTGAGAATGAGCTTCCATGCAGTGTGTAACACAGCTCTAAGTGAATAAAAACATCCAGCTGGGGTTTAAATCTATAAGTGCACCTTGTTTAAAACTATTGATTCTTTAACGAAATAGTCGACTCAGAGTCGAATAAACGAATCGAGTTGGGTTCGGATCTTTTGTTTGATCGCATCGATATCGATACGGTACATCACCAAATATGTGCTTCCAGTTCTGGTTAAATAGCGAAGGCGCGGGGGATCACAGGACTGATTATGGCGCGAAGATGACGATCACTGGCAGATGGAGATTCGGCTGTGGGGAATAAAGGGTTTAAGTTCATTTTCACAACAATACCACAGTATAGCCAACCGTGTGCTGTGTTTGTTCCTGTCATTTTTTTGATACAATAGCATACGCTGCAGTGCAGGATTCACCGGCCGTTAAATATTAAAGGAGCAGCAGAGACTATTATGTATTGGACTTTGTCAGACTTTGCCAGTAATTTTTACAGTTCATACGAACCAGTTTCTTCTTCCTCTGGATCATAACATGTAAGTGTAATTAAAATTGTTGCCTCGTTTTGTGTAGTTTGCAAAATATGTGTTTAATTGTGTGTTATAAGTTGTAATCGCCTCGCGCGGCTTGTAATCACTTATCTATTATAGATGAGTGCTTGTACTGTATCTCTCAGGTTAAATCTGTATGGGGCTGTTTACATGTCACATCCAAAACTACGTTAAAAACGTGACGTGTGCTTCTTCCTTTACTGATTTAAATGCGTTTCTGAATTGGCGATCCTCTGTCGTTTCCCTTTGCTATGGCCACTATCAGCTGTTCCTCACACACGCGGCGCAGTCAATTTTAAAAATAGTTCAACTTTTGCCACTGTGTGGATTAATACTGAATGTGTGTCAGTGACTACGTTTACATGGACATCAGTAATCGAATTATTTGCTTTAATCTAATTAAGAGAATAATATGATTAAGGTGTTTACATGAGTTGCTTTTTGAGTGTTACTTTCATGATCGCGTTTTACATGTTACAGCACATAATTCGATTAATATCATTGCGTCACCGCGCTATCCGCATTTCCTCTGGCGTTTCATGTAATTTCGGGTGTTTCATTTTTGATTTGTTGACTTTAACTGCAGTTTCGCACTTTAACTTTCATTCACGAACATGTCATGCAAGCCCAACGTGACAAACGAGATATTGGATGCAACTATGAACTGCTGGAAGAGTTGTTTTAATGTAAGTTCATACCGCATGCTGAATGGAAGAAAAAAAAAAAACTCCGCATTTCACGATGCAGGTGTCTGTGGTCTGCACTGACTCGATAGGTGCAAAGTGTCAATCAGCCGTGCGTGTGTGTGTGTGTGTCTGGGTGTGTGTGTGTGGACAACCCTGTTGCAAAAAGCGGCTTAAAGTCCTACATGAGGGTAATAGTTCGATTAAGGTGTTTACATGTATGTACTGCACTTTAATAATGCGACTAAAATCGGCATACTCCACATGTCTTAATTCGATTTCTCTTTAGTTCGATTATGATCTTAATCTGATTAAATTAATCAAAAATTGCTGTTTACATGGTAGACTCTTAATCAGAGTATTGTCTTAATCGCATTAAAATCGAATTATTGGTGTCCATGTAAACGTAGTCATTGTTATTACTTGGGATTAGGTTTAAGAGTAGAGTATATGCTGGTGTTTAACTGCATTGCTTTATTGCATTCCTGCAGTGGGCTCTGTAGCTACTGTAGCCGTGATGGGTGTTTCTTTCTGTATCGTGCTGAACCCAGTCGACCAATCGCAATACGTAGACTGAGCTATCAGTCCAATCAGTGCATATTAGCACGCGCTAAGAAGGGGTTTGGAAACAAATGAATCGCTGAACGAATCATATGGGAGTCACTGGGATAATTAGGTAAAAATAAATGCGTATTATAAAACAATGAAAGTGTTTTTTTGACCTTGCACGCATGTCAGCATGTTGTTGGAGACCCCCAAAACCAAAATATGACCTTTTTTAATGCAAAATAGGGGCTCTTTAAAGCTTGAAGTACACTACGTGTGCACGAGCACTTAACTTTTTCACAAGATATTAGATAACAACAATAAGTAACATTTTGGTTAGGTTTTAAATTGGCTGGGTGTCATAGAAATGTGAAATGTGGCAAAGAAAGACAGACAGAGTCTAAAATTATTAGTCTGCATACATATTAAATTCCACTCTAGTGCCTGAAAGTGTCCAGATACTTTCTTGGACCTCTCTAAATCACACCATTGATCCTCGGGTTTGACAATCCCACATACTCTCACTGATATAAACCTGTTGAACATTTGTATTATACCCCAGCCTTGAAAATCGAGTTAGAACTAAACAGCACCCATGAGAAGTTCCCCAAAAATATTGAAATGGCTCTGGGAAGGAAGAGAGCGGAGATGATGATGACTGTGATGGCAGTAAATGGCTGATGGATTCGCTTTACAGGCATCTGTTCAGTTCAAGCCTCAAGTGTGACTCTCTGGTCAGAGGATGATTCAGCACAGACGATTATGTGCACAAAACCCACACTGTCGAGGGTCTTTCTGCTCTTGGGTTCAGCTCTGGAAAAGCACATGAAATGACGGGTTCAAGAATGCTCTACGCTTTAAGAGAGAAGGGCTGCTTCCTGTCCTGAATGAAACCATTGCTGTTCGCACAATGTGAGAGCAGCACTTACCCAGATAGAGGTTCCAATGACACCGCAAAGAAAGAAAAGAGAGATAGCGAGGAGTTTTTTTTCTTCTTATGATGAATGAAAATGGGCCCAGAAAAGTTTACAACTTTTTTTGAAAAGAGTCTTTTATGTAGGACTGGGCTGAGTGTGTATAATTTTCCATTATACTATAGGGCTATTGAATGATTGATTCTGATTGGATGATGAGCATTTTAGATGTGCAATTTCTTTTTCAGATAAACGCACAGATAAAGTAGTGCCAGGCAGGTCTTCTTGACCACTTTGATCTCCATATCACGATACAACAACAATTTCACTTATTTAAAATAACTTGATAGCCAACATCAGTCAGAAAATCAAATCAAAACAAAACTAAAATATTTTAAGAAACTAGTCCTATTTACAGAATCAATTTTAGGATGAAAACTTTACAAATGACTTGAAATACAGGATCTGAACAACATCTTTAGGTGTGGTATCTGTAGTATAAGTGCAATAATTGGCATTAGTCTATTAAATTATTAAAAAAATAATACACAATACACACCCGTGACTGCAACCCGACCTTGGGTGTGCATTTTTTATTAGTTCAAGTACTCTTGTCAATTATTCCTTACATAATTCAAAGGACCAGAGCCAATTATTCCACATATACTTACATTTTTGTTGAATAATGTAGTTACATGTATCCTGACCCCATAATTGGTCACATACACAATCCACATTAAGTTTTATTTTATTTTTTATGTTTGTAGTTGAACTGACCCCTTCTTTAAAACGCAATGACAATATTAGCAGTTAAAATGTGCATGGATATGCACTTGAAAACCAGAAATAGAAGACCATTTTAGTATCTTTGGGATACTCATTTCAATATACCATCATTTGGGACAAAGTGATTCTAATCTCAGGTTCTATTTAGGGCGAATAGCATGTGAATTGGGACGCAGGGCCTTTTTTAGGCTTTAGTTACATCACAGTCATTAACCATCATTTTCTAGTCAGTTGCAGGTGGTGTGAGAGACGTTATCGTTTTAGGTCGGTTGGATAGTACAGCACGATGAGTCAGCAGTATTTTTTGGCTGTTATATTAAAGCTAAAAACTGTACATTTTAAAAATGAGAGCTTGTGTAATTAAATTTGTATGTCACTGGGTAAAAGTGTGGAGTAATTATGATTATCTTAACTCTTAACATGGTATGATCAGTCTAGGCTGGTACTATCACAATACTATCACACTGGTGTGATTAGAATGTAATCAGCTGCTAAATTCAAATCTGCTTTCCCACAATGTTTCCCACATGTTGATCCAGAGAAAGGTGCTCTCAGAGCATGTCATAATTCACTGTTTTCAAACAAACAACATTTATTTTAGGTTTCAGACATTTAAATAATAATAAAAAAATGTTTTAATCATAAATACTAGCAAAACATAACCTTTATGGTTTGTAAAATGCATACTAATATCTATAGAGATGGCAATAATAATTATTCTTAAACATAATCGGACGATGTGCGTTACTCAGTTTGAATATACTGTACACTTGCTCAAAACATTTGGTCTATTCTTCTCCCAGTTAAACAGCCACTTACTTTCATGAATTTCAGGAAAAGTTGATGAATTAACATGTTATAAACCCAGCAGCTCTGATCTCTCCACTGAAGTCGATACTATCATGGTGGCACCATCATAAATCAAATATTATGATCGTTATTGAGCTGTGTATATGACACAATATATGTTCTTCCACATAATTGAGAATATCGGAATATCAGATTTTTTTACAGTATAATTAGGATTCTTATTTAGTATAAAATGACAAAAAAAAAAAAAACACAGCATGCATAAATCATCGGGGCTGCAGTGTCATGTTAAAAAATGTAATGTGTCACCATGGTACGTACCACGTACCACTTACGGCGGAATGAAAAGGGTTGGGATTAAATAAGATAATTAGACATTTGAAAAAGTGAGCGATTGATCCAATTTCTGTCTGGAGAGATCATGTTTTAATTCTCGTTTGGTCTCACGCAGTCAGTGATGCAATTTCGCAGGTCAGAGTTCACCAAGCTTGAACTTTCCAATGCAGCGAATTGCGAAACTTGTCGCAGGAGGTTGCGTTTCGGGTCTGACGCATTCACGTGCGTATGAATGGAAGTCTATGGGGAGAAAAGTGCAGTGTGACCACAGCTTTAATCCTTTCATCGTCTCATTAACTAGAGTAACTTTAAGTCAATTTAGAGAGGGACCAAATACTATTTAAACTGAGTAAATTTTATTTAAAGGATTTTGCTGTGAATATTAATATTTAGGATTAAAATTAATGATAATTAATCACTAAATCCGCACAATACAGTGACTTCTAAAAGATATGACATTAAAGATTGAAAAGGATGCAGAACATTCAGCGTCATCATGACAATTATGTTTTAAAATATTTTAGAATAGCAATAATTTTATGTATTCTGTTGTACAATTATACAATTACAGCAAGAGGACCGAGAGAGCCACAATTATATTATAGATTGAATTATAGAGCTTAACTTGTATTTAGTCTGCAATATTCCTTTAAATCCAGAAAGTATGTGTTCATCCCACACATACCTCTGATCCCCACTGTTATGTAACTTACACTGGACTTATCCCACATTACAGCACTACACACAAACACACAGACAGAGGAGTTTGTAATAACAGTGCAAGCACAAGCTCATTGCAAATGCATCCACAAAAAAAAAAAAAAAAGAGCAGGGAGAAAAGAAGAGCGATTCAGAACGTCTGACTATATGATTATGGCAGTTTGCCGTCTGGTTGACTAAACACCAGAGAAATCGCTTCAGCATAACTCGACTCGACATCTTCTGATGAAACATGAACGAACCCAAACTTTCCCCCCTGGTTCTGCTTACCTATTATATCAACAATTCTGTGAACATTCGTAATCGCTTGGCATTAAGTGTGAGATAAAATTCAGCTAAATTTCTTGTCTCTTCTAAGCTTTTAGCAGAACTGGAAAGCCTAACGCATGAGAGTGGATTTTGCGTAAGACTTAAGAGTTTTACCCCATTTGACCCTGTTAAAGTCCATGTCTTTTGTATCAAAATCAAATCTGTGAATGCATTTGACTCAGTTACGAGAAGTGCAGGCTAATTTACAGATTACTCAAGCCATAAGCTGTCCATCTCTGGAATAAAATACACACAAAGATTATTGTCACATCCATCCAAAACAGAAATGGCTACAAGCTGAACTAGTTCTAACACGCAATTGCGAATACATATATAATATAATATAATGAAATATATAATACTGTAATATAATATAATATACAATAATATTTCATTGCATTTTCTTTTTGGCTTAGTCCCTTTATTAATCAGCGGTCGCAACAGCAGAATGAACCCCCAACTTATGCAGCGAATTGTTTTACGCAGCAGATGCCCTTCCAGCTGCAACCCATTACTGGGAAACATCCATACACACTCATACACTATGGACAATTTAGCTTACCCAATACACCTGTACCGCATGTCTTTGGATATGTGGGGAAAACCGGAGCACCCGGAGGAAACCCATGCAAACACGGGGAGAACATGCAAACTCCACACAGAAATGCCAACTCACTCAGCCGAGGCTCGAACCAGCTACCTTCTTGCTGCAAGGCGATTTTCCGTAGTGTATGTGTGTGGCTGAGTGTGTATGGGTGTTTCCCAGTGACTGGTTGCAGCTGGAAGAGCATCCGCTGCATAAAACATATGCTGGATAAGTTGGCGGTTCATTCCGCTGTGGCGACCCCAGATTAATAAAGGAACTAAGCCCTTAATAATAATAATAATAATAATATAATTTAAAATGCAATAATATAATATATAAAATCTTACATTTTATATTTGCATATTCAAACAGTATTCAAAAAGTAAACAAACACTATTAATAAAGGCTCAAAATTATTTTATTTTATTATTTTTTATTTTATTTTAATAATTTATTTTAATTTAATTTTCCATATGTAATATGTTTTTAGTTTGCGTGCATACAGAATAATTCCAGACAGTAGACAAACACAATTAAGCAAGGTACAAAGCGTCTAATGCAATATGTATTATAAATTAATGTAGTATTACTTTAAAATGAACAAATATATTTTTATTAGGACGTTCTGTATTGCTAAATTAAATTGTGTTTGCATGCATAATAACAATAATAACAACAATAATAATAGGATTCACACTGAATCAGTCAAAAGTAATTAAGGCATTAACTGTCTACAGTATTATAATTACAATATAATACAATCTAATATATGAAACAGTAAACAAATGCATATTTAAACTTCCTCTCTAATTGCTCTTTATTAATTAAAGGCTTGCTGGATTGTTTTCCCTTCTATGTGCATTAGGATTATTAAAAAGCAAATATCTTTTAATGACACAAAATAAGGCTTCATGTTTATGCATTTACACTTGAGCTTGTCCTCTGGGGGACTTGTGACTTAAGAGGGCATGACGACATTTCCAGTAAATGAATACAGGAAGCAGCTGATACTTTCTTGCTTTTATGGCGCTTTCGGAGGATTTTTAGAGTGCTTTTTGACCCTAGCAATGTCCGACTCCCCAGGCAGTGCACTTAACGGTGAACTAGGGAGCTGACTGAGACGCACCCGGTGTCTTGAAAGACCTCAGTTAGGGATGTCAACAGCGCTGATAGCACTCATACATCACCTAGACGTCTATCTGATGTGTGTGTTTTCATCTGGAAGATGTTATTTTTAGAGCATGTGCTCATCTGCAATACGTCACAGTGACACTCCCAGCTGATGTGAGAATGGCCGGCAGCAGATGTCTACACTGCATTTATAAATTAGTCAAGCCATGTTCATGAAAAACAAGTGTATTTTTGCATAAAAACTAAACTAAATCAAATAAAAAAGTTGCTTATGGCAAGTTTTATCAAGTTTCAAATTTAAATGTCCATCAAGTGGGGCTGAAAAGCATGCTTAGCAATGGTTAAATGTAACAGTTGCATTATTGATTCATGCATTTATCTCAGCAGTTTAAAAATTAAGAGTATTAACAGAAAAAAATCTGTTATCTTCTATGTGCATTAGGAAGGATTATTAAAAAGCAAATAAATTTTAATGACACAAAATAAGGCTTCATTTTTATGCATTTATACTTGAGCTTGTCCTCTGGGGGACTTGAGTGACCTAAGAGGGCATGACGACATTTCCAGTAAGTGAATACAGGAAGCAGCTGATACTTTCTGGCCTTTATTGTGCTTTTGGAGGATTTTCAAAGTGCTTTTTGACCCTAAACAAGTGCATTGAGGTAGTAATACTATTGCGCAACTGTGTGGAGGTGAGATCTGGATGTAGTTTTGACTAGATTTTTTAAATATTTTCAAAACATGTTGACAAAAGAATGCAGGATCCTTTATTTAAAAGCAGAGATTCTGTTCTTTCTTTTGATATATAGTAAGTTCAGATATTCTCACAAAAAATATTTTGGGGACCATGAAAATATTGTGAAAATGATCAAACAATGTTGCTGCTTGCTTGCAAAACTAAAAACACAAACAAAAGAAAACAACAAAACAACATAGCTGATAATCAACTCTCAAATGTATACAAATGTTGACAGTTGCTCATAAGACCTTTTCCCCTTTTTCCCTCAAATGCATCGTCTAAAAATAAAGATTTACATACTGACTGCAATAATTTGATATATTTGAGCATACATTAAGGCCCAATCCCAATAAATGTTTTTTTTTTTACCCCTACCCCCTTAAAATTTTACTTCTAAGAAATGGGACACCATACAACACCTGTACACGTCATCATGTCATTGTGATCTCTTACTTCATATGAGATCGACAATGGCGACTGCTGTAGTTATTTCAGTTGCGTAATGTTTTTTTTATATTCATCTTAAGGAAATCACAGAAGGCAACAATATCATGTTATCATAATGATATAATGTGACAATAAGCTCGTAACTGTACTGTGCATTTACACCGTGGTCATATTCATCTGTGTAAACACACAAAAACAACATTAACATTAGTCATCTTATTCTCCGTGTATGAGCGGGTGCAGCCATTTGAATCTTTTGGCTCAAGACTTCCGGTCTCATTCACTTCCATTAATCTTTAGACATAAAACAGCTCGTTACGCTGCTTGATGTTGCAAACTGATATTTTCTTATTATATTATTCTATTTTGTCTGTATAGTCATGCAAATACTTGTTTGTAGAGGAAGTAGTTTGACCGTTTTATGCCGTTTATTATTCCTAATCATTTCTCCCATAGGCAACTGAATCGGAAGTTCTAAAACAATCGCAAAAACAAGTGCACTTCCGCATTGAAGAATAAGGTCAATACCAGACACTGTAAAAAGGTCATTCCCAGCCACTAGACTTTTCTGACAGGGGTTTTGAGTGTTAGATGTGAAATTATGTTGTGGGACTGCTATACAGGAGCTATTATTATGGATTATAGATAGCAAAATTTATTTATTAATTTTTTTAATACTTTTTTTTTTAATCATGACGGTAAAACACAAATGGCGTTCTGAATGTATTAAAACATGTGCTGGTTTGTTGTAAAAATTCATAATAATGCCAAAAAGCTACTAATTTGTGCATCTCCTTACTTTCGTGTGCAGCCATGCTGCCATTTTAGCTGGTGTATTCTGGGCAATTTTCGTACTCTTTGGTTTCTAGTGTGGTCCTGGAAAATCTCTGTTTCAAAAGCTATCTAGCCCTTCCCCTTAGCCCTATGCCTTCAAGCTAAAAAGAACTGGGACATTTTGGGAATTGGGACACAATTGGGAATTGGGTAAGGGGAAGGGCTAAGGGGGTAGAATTAAGATTGGGCCTAAATAAAACTTCACTTAAGTAAGCATTTCATAAGCACCAGTGAAGTGCTACTTTAACAACATCACTACAAAATGTCACTATAAAAAATAAGAGTAATAAAAAAGGATAGATATCACCTTTTCGAAAAGGTACATATATACTGTATGACATATATATATATATATATATATATACACACACACACACACACACACACACACATATATATGCACATTTTATATATATATATATATATATATATATATATATATATATATACATATATATATATATATATATATATATATATATATATATATATATATATATATATATATATATATATATACATATATATACATACATACATACATACATACATACTGCTTGTTAGTGTTCCCTTTATTTTTTGAGCACGCATCACAGCATCCCCCCCTCCCCAAATTTTGGCTGTTACCTAATAATGCACTCCTTTTGTAAACCTGCTTTAGAACAGCAATCATTGTGAAAAGCACTATATAAATGAAACCAAAATGTCTTCTGATCAACAGTTTTACTCTATACATTTTTTTTTGCTCTATTTGTTCCTAACCCTTTAACAGGTATTGTTGCTGTTTGCTAGCCATTTTGTCCATATCATTAAAACAAACTCCACAAAATTAGCTTAGAGGGCTGCCAGGAGCACAGTTCAACCAAAGAGAGTGAAGTGAAGTAAAAGTGTCACATTTTCTGCTGTCAGTAGTTTGACACATCACTGATGATAATGCATAATCTAGAACAGCACATGCTGAACAGGAGCACAATAGGAATCGTCACATTCCCAATACAATGCAGTGACTGAACGTATCTGATCCCGCTCGTTTACAACCTTGCCAGACAGAACTAAATTTGAAGTGGAAATAGGATGAGACGCAGTTATCTTTGTATTCAGCATGAGGGCAATACAATTCCAGCCTGTGCCATTTCCTGAACCCATCTTCTCCCATGGGCCTGCTGCTAGTGAATATGAAGCGTTGTATGTGCTGAGCTCTCTGTCAGCCTGCGATAACAGTCACGTCTATCAGTGCGTCTATCAGGACACGTTTCATTTTCGGCTTTTGTCTGTGCTCATGCCTCATTTTAAAGATGGATATCTGGTAAAGGATGCTGTGAGGTAAATATACAATAGGTCAGAGGTATTAGCTAAGCGCTCCTCCTTTTTCCCAAGAAGAAAGAGAGGGATATATAAAGAGAAAGCGGGCTAGATGTGGGCTATTTTTAGCTTCCCCTATCATTAGCATGTTCTTAACTCTCAAAGAGCACGAGTCTGAAATAAACATCCTCAAAAACCCTACCAGCTCCCTCTGGAGATCATGCACTTCACAGAAAAAGAAAGAAAGAAAGAAAGATCTCAGTTAAAGCCCACTGAGCACTGATTCTCTTTCTTTCTTCTTCTTTTTTCTGATTGTCGCTTGTCAGATTGTACGATATGACCTGGGTAAGATCGTGAGTAAAATCCAAGGCAGACTATTGCACATCAAGGCTCTTTTGTGTCAGACTGTACGATACACATCTCGGGGCTTGGGTCACGATTGACACCGTAGGCTGGGCGATCAATTGTGTCACGTTCAGACAGCCTCATTTACACATCAAATTGAAATGGTACCATGCGGATCCAAGCAAGCCCTTGCGCTAATGCTTGAAAAAAGAAGCTCTGGGTGAACGAGGACATTTGTGGACTGCTGATTTTGTTTGACTGAACTCAAGGTCATTCTGATAGTGTGCCGATTATGAGTACATGCACGCTGTACAGTTTCAGGAGTGACAATCGCATACAAAAATAAACCTTGTCATTTATATCTGTGTCTTTACAGAACAGAAAACACTCCAGAAAATGATGATTGACAAGCACATCGTGATTTTATCAAGCACGATGCGATCCTGGATTAACACCTATGTTTATCCTGAAGCATAATTTTTGTTCGAAATTGTAATCCATACCTATTCCGTACCCCTAAACCCAACCATAACTGTAAATTACTCCCAAAATCAGAGGGGAATAATAGATGTATACTTGAATAATAGATTTATACTTCTGCGTCAAGCACATGCGTATGGTCCGGCGCAGCCTATGCGCAGTCACATAGCCCTCGTTGTGACTGACACGCACCTCTCAAAAAATGTAACGACATGTCACTAAAATGTAACTGGTCGACTTGGTAGCTGTGACGAGTGTGAGCAGCGCTGAGAGTTGTGAGCCCGATGAAGCCACTGTTTACATGTGTGGAGTCACGTGAAGGAACTCCTGATGGAAACTGTTGTTTTGTGTTTACCTAATGATTAAAGTTGTTGCACGTCCGCTGGTTCCTGCCTCAGTATGAGTGAGTTTTAGCTACTTGTACATTAATGTAGCATACAGAAAAAACAAATCACCCTCGAAGAAACTCGATACAGAGGAGCATAATATAATGTACTGCCAGCTAGCGTTTTGGAAGTGTTATTGCAGAGCAACACAAACAGCACGCAGAAGTATATATGCACGACTACATGCAACGTGGGTCACAGCGACTGATTAAAGCAGAAGTATAAACCAGCCTTGAACTTAACATAAATTGTAAATGTATCTCTTAATTCTGGTTGGCTGATTTTTACAGCCACTAAAGACTCTTATGGGTAGTTTGTATCAGATATTTACAGAAACCTAGTTTAAGTCAAGGGTGTAACTTTGGTTTGGGGACAATGTTTTTTGATTAAATCTTATTTACTGCATTATACAGGAAATAATTAAGTTGATTTAAACAAACTTTTATAAAAAATACTTAAAAATGAGTAAAATAAAAGGTAAAAGACAGGGAAAAAAACTTTTATGGACTGTGTGTGTTAAATCCATTTGATCATTTGCAGATTAAATTAATTTGAAAATGAACAATAATATCATAAGCAGCAAAGTTAACATGTAGGGTAATTATATGAAAATGCTGATCATTAATACATTTCCTTTATGCACAATCACCCTTCATTATTGAAAACTTTAAATATTTACATTACTGGTGCTAACTGTCTGTGCAGCACAAGTTTCTAAACGTTAAATTAACATCAACAGGTGTCAGATTCTGAAAATATGATTGTCCTGATCTGAGCTAAAATATAAAAAATCATGAAATGACACAAAAGGGATTTTGAAAAGTAGGAGGGGGGACATGTCCACAGTGGAAATTACACCCCTGTATGAAGTTGATACCAGGCCTGGTTCCCCCATAAACTAACTGCCACCCTGACCTCTGTTTTGGTTGCATTCACACTGTCTCTATGAACTCTGAAGTGATGAAAGCTTTCAAGCACTTAAAAAAAAAAAAAAAACAATAGGAGCATGCTGTTATTAGAGTTATTAATGTTTTCATTGTGTGTTGTATGTTTTGTGATAATAGAGATTGAATGTAGGCGTAAAGAATAACAACTTGTAGTACTGTAAAACATCGAGGCTAAGAAAAGAACTAAAAGTGATTGGCAAACGCTGCTAACATTAACTTTCTGTTTGTTTATTTTTATTAACACTTACTGTTTCAGTGTTTCAAATAGCATGCTTTTAACGAATACAGCATACACTTACATTACTGTAGTTTCAATTGTACTAGGTTAGACACTGTTTTGAATTAGGAGCTAATTTAGTTCCCCCGAATAGTGTTCCTAGAACTAAAATCACTCTTAATTTCTTTGGTGTGCAAAACAGGTACGTCTGCCAATAGTTCTAGGAACTATAAACAAAGTTCCTCTCGTACAAAAGCTCCTTTTGTTCTGCAATTCTAACTAAACGACTGTTGGCAGAGCCATCTTGTTTTGTTTGTAGAACACCTGGCGTTTTGCCAAGTCTACTTACTACGGTAGACAACTTGGTGCTTGTTGTTTAGAATTGGCTCATGAAGTAATCAAGTTTATGAATTATTAAAGTAGGCGTTGTGACATTTTTGGTCTTGTTTTTATTGAATTTATTTCAGTTTATTATGGGCTTTTCTAGTCTGCTGTTTTTTTCTAGGAAGATTTGGCAATGCACTTGAGTCAGAATATTAGGGTACATTAAAGAAAACCACCACTGGTTTTAGTATTATTGTGATATTATTGCAATATTTATTATTAGTTCTAGTTAGTTTTTATCTTTATTTAAGGGGATAGTTAACTGAAAAAAAAAGTGCTTTCATTTAATCTGTGGTCATTCAATATTCATAGAATTACCAGATGTTTGTTTCATCAGTGGAATATTAAAGAATATTCGGTCCCACTTTATATTGTGTTTTACACTTTATATTGAGTGGATCCTGTGGATTTACCATGCAAGTACACTTGTATCACAAGGTGAAACCTTCTAACAAGCATTAGTTCTGCCATACAGTGTTCACAAGTACATGATCTGCAAACAGGTGTGGAAGTGGGAAAACATCTGCAAGTACATATTGTTGTTACACAATGCACTTACATAATTCTTGTTACAGATGTGTACTTTCCTACTGTTGTTACCAATGTCCTGTTACACATTTGTACTTACACATACTATTCAGTGGGTTGTTACATGAGTGTAGTTACACAAGTATTACACAAATAAATACTCTGTACCAGTGTGTACATACACTGTAGTTACATACTACTTACACATCTAATTACCATGTAAGTTCACAGGTATAAGCGACAATATAAAGTGGGACCCATGTACAGGCAAAATGAAATGAAAACCCTTTCTCCTGATGGTACATTGAGGATTTAGCAAGCAAAACAATCTTCTGTACAAGAAACTGGGCATTATTTACAACATTATTACCTTTAATCCACTGTAATTCACGCTAGCTTTGTGACGCATAATGACGTGTGCACAAGCAAACTCTCACAAGCAATTAAATACTGATCTAGCATCAGCTGCTGTCTGTCCATATCTGAATGTATGTTATGCTTTTCATTAATGAGATCCTTACATCAGTTCTTTTGCAGGGATAAAGTCAGACAGGTTCTGTTGCAGATCAAAAGCTCTATTACGAACAAAGAGCAAGTATGACAGTGGAAGGTTTGAAGTTCGGAGGTTCAGAGGAGTCAGTGATTATTGCAACATGGAGGACAGAGATACTCAGTGTTTGCTCTGAGCTGTTTAATGGGCCAAACACCAAACAAATCCAGAGACTAATGAAGGGATGAGTGCTTTTTGAGCTGATGACTGTGCTACCTGCAGTGCTAATAGCGATTTGAATATAAAAAAAATCATACCGGAGGTTTCTGCCAGCATTAGTTTTGTATTTAAAAAATATATCTCATAATATTTTTTACAGTTCTAAATGTATTTTTATATCTAAAATAACAGCACAACAATCTGTTTGCTGAGGCAGTGGATTAAAGGTAATAATGTAGTAAATAATGTCCAGTTTCTTGTACAGACAGATTGTTTTGCTTCTTAAATCCTCAATGTACCATCAGGGTTTTCATTTGATTTGGCCTGTATGCGTTTTTTTCTAGTGCTGGTAGCCATTGACATGTATTTTATGCATCAGACCACAGTTTTTAGCTAAAAAAGTATATTGTGAGATATACTAACATTTTCTTTCCAGAAATATCAAAATAACAGCAAATTTCATAACTTTATAAAATGTTGTAGCATCACTTTTGATCAGTTACAGTAGCTGCTGAATACACAAGTAAAAATCAACGTAATATGATACACGTGCATAGTTTTGTAGGTATTTAATAAAAGCACATAGTTAAGGTTGACTTATAGTTTTCATATTGATAGCCTTTTAAAAAAACTCAGACCAACATTAGGTTTTTATTTTCATTTAAAAAATGTTTCTCCTTTGCAATTTTTAAAACAAATGGATATTGTTTATCATAGTGTCTTAAGATTTGTCACTGGTTCAACTGCACGTACACATACATATAAAATGACAGAATGGACCTCATTGCAGTCAAGCAAAAAACAACACATCTTAGTTTTTAGTTTTAAAACTTTGGTTGGTAAATTACCACAGTACATATCTTTGTTGGAATACTGATGAAATACTTATAATATCAGATCAGCAGATATACTCTTACTTAAGATGCCATTTTTTCACACAGAGTTATGTCGATCTGCATTCTCTAAGTATGCTCCATATGTATTGAATGAACTTCAAGATATATTTCATGTGAAATCTTTACCATCTATTGCTATATTAAAAAAATATTTTAAAAACAATCAATTTAGAACTGTGCACATTTTAACAATTGATTATGGTTTATACTATTTTTGTGTGTTTATTGTATTGATATGTATTTTTTGTAACTCTGTTCTATGCTGCCTGTCTTGACTTGGACTCCCTAGTAAAAGAGATATCTCAATGGGACATTCCTGGCTAAATAATAATAAAAATAATAATAATAATAATAATAATAATAAAAAAAAGGTTACTTAATATAAAATGTGACCAAAAACATGTTTATATATTCATAGTATAACCTCTCATCAGTCAGCCTCATGTTTGCTTTCGCATGCTGTAGGTCACAGGAATAATTTGAAGATCTGAGCTGAATCCATGTTAAGCAGCTTTTACTGATGCTAATGTCTCACGCATGGCTGCCTGTAGCAATTGGTTCAACTTCATGCACCATCAGTTTGCACATTAGGTGGCTAAATATGTAGTTTTATATTTGGATTTGGTTTAAATTAAACATTTAGATGTTTGATATGTAGGGCGTGTAACTTAACTTTTATCTTTTTTTACAGGGGTAATCTTTTTTTCTTTTAAAGTTCATTTATAGTGTGTGTGTTTGTGTGTGTGTGTGTGTGTGTGTGTGTGTGTGTGTGTGTGTGTGTGTGTGTGTGTGTGTGTGTGTGTGTATTTGAAACTTTTATTCTGACCCTTTTTCTAAATTGATCTATTTTTAAAGGGCAGGTCCTGTAAGGCTTGTGTAAATGTTCTTGATTGGCTAATGCTATTTCATAGTAAGTATAAACGGCAAACACCTTTTAAGTATTTCTATAGAAAATTACATATAAGGCATTGTGAAATTATTTACTTAAAGGGCACCTTTGATGAAAATCATCTTTTGGAAGATGTTTGGACAGAACTCTCTGTAGCTATAATGTGTCCCCAGTCATATTGGGGTGATATAAAGACAATAAGCCTCTTTTTTAATTTCCTGATGTTAAATAGGATCCAAATCCCTCCCATTTTGAGGCCCACCGCAATGTGACATAGGAGTGCGGTTTCCCCACCCACTGAATTGATTGACAGCTGTGTATTAACATGTGTCCATAGTAACGTGTATAATCATATCAGCAAGACAGGACGTGCGCAAAGCAACTGGGATTAAAAGATCTGTTCAGCTCTCTGTGATCATCAGTCATCATCAAATGTGATCAAGAATGAGTTTTACAACTTTAAAACGTTTTTTAAAAAAAGTGCATGTTTGTAATGAATTACAGCAATTTTACCATCTTTACTTTATCACCACAGCCGCATGTCAGTACAATTATAAAAGGAAACGCTTCAATTACGGTTTCTGGACATTAAATCAGATAAATTTTGTACATCAACCTAATGGATCTCCATAGAGCAGTAGATATTAACGTGCATCCTGTCACATTTGCCATGCAAAAACAGTGCAAATTTAAACGCACGTGTGTGTGTGTGTGCGTAAACTTTGTAACGACATTGTGTGTTAACTCCCCAACAAATACATCAAATAATCATTGGGAAAGTACTTACTGTAGTATTTCTCACAAACGTTACATGAGATCTGCTTCCTTCCTGTCTGTCACTGTGCTGTTTATCTGATGGAGACGGAGACTCTCTGACAGGCACGTGGGAATGGTGGGTGGGGAGAACTAGCATTAAAGGCACAGGCAACAAAACGAGCTACAGTGTGTTCAGAGCAGAAAACTCCAGTGTTCTGAAAGGTATAATAAATAATCTGATGCGTGTTTTGAGCTGAAACTTTATAGACGCATTCTAGAGACACAAAAGACTTATCTTAAATCTTGAAAAAAAAGGGTAAAATAGGTGCCCTTTAATGATAATAATAATGTTTTTCAGGATGATTAAATTGTACAAAACATGGCAAAATAAAATGTAGCTAATAAATTCAATATTTCAAAAAGGGCATGTTTTAAACATTTGTTCCGCTAGATCTGGCAAAATTGTGTTTGCAGCACAACCCGTCATGTCTCAAACGTGAGCTGCACACCTTAGTAGTCCAAAACAACACGTTGACTAAAAAACAAAACACTTTTTGCAGATTTTTCTCTTCCCTACAGGCAGACCTATTTTTCAAAGTCAGCTTGAAATGTCCATATTTTCTATTACTATTGACTCTTGTTTATGTTTCTACTTTGTTTTCCCCGTGTACCTGTTTTGTTGTGCCAAAGGTCAAAACGTAGCTTTATAATGTCAGCACTGTCAAAAATGACTGAACGCCACTGGCTAATGAATCTAAAATGCGTTTTATAATGAAACGTATTCATATATAACGCTAATGAGAAGATATTTATATAAGAGCCAGAAGTCTGGCCTTGATAACTGTGTTAATGTCAGAAACGAGCCTCCTGCAGTAAAGACACGTGCTTGGTTATAATCTGTCAAGTGTGCCATCAGACAGCACAGCGTCTGACATTGAAACAGCCGGAGTTGAGCCAGAGTTGCCTTGAGCAGAATGAATTTACCATAATCTAATAAGAAAGTTATTACATTTCCTTACAACATAAATCACTGTTAGCAACAGCAGTATCAACATCCTCGCAAACGCACACAGGCAGAGGAAATCATCTATGGAGAAAGCGTGATCCCCTCTGTGAGTCTCTGCTGAACAAATGAGGAAGAAACAGTGAGATGTTACAACTGTGCAAACACGCGCTGGCGCAGGAACATCAACAGAGCAGGAATAAATGAGGTTTCATTTCTAATAACGGTATTAACTGATATGAGGACAACCATCCGGAGCTCTTAGAAGAGACATCCATCTGTGTTTGCTCATAATGGGGAGCAGGGCAGACTGTTAAAGGGGTTGTGGGAAGGGACAAACGTTCTTCTCGAGAGCCGAGGACATGTTGTGCTAATACCGTTTTTCAACATGACCGACGTGCTTTTAAGGGTTGTGCGGCATTTCCTGAACTCAATTAAAAATTCGCTCACAAATAATGGCAAAATTACTCACCCTCTTGTTGATAAAAAAGCTGTATAAAATTGTCATGTGGAATGATTGGGATTTTAATAATAAAAGTGCTACAGTAAATACATGTTTATTGGTACTGTAAAAGTAAACCATACCCAATGAATTACAGTAACTATATTTAATAGGTGGCGCGGTGGCACAGTGGGTAGCGCTGTCACCTCACAGTAAGAAGGTCGCTGGTTCGAGCCTCGGCTGGGTCAGTTGGCATTTCTGTGTGGAGTTTGCATGTTCTCCCTGTGTTCGCGTGGGTTTCCCCTACACGTCCCAAAACATGCGGTATAGGTGAATTGAATAAGCTAAATTGTCCATAGTGTATGTGTGTGAATGAGTGTGTATAAATGTTTAACAGGGATGGTTTGCAGCTGGAAGGGCATCCGCTGCATAAAACATATGCTGGATAAGTTGACGGTTCATTCCGCTGTGATGACACCTGATTAATAAAGGGAGTAAGCCAAAAAGAAAATGAATGAATGAATATTTATTATATTTAACAGTTAAATACTGTTAAATGTACAGTTTTGGAAGCTTGTTTACTATGAAAACAGATCAACAATCCTAGAATTCCCTGAATGCATGACGCATTTCTTTTTGGTTACAAAAGAATGATGGCATATTAATGTTGATTCTGTTAATCACATACATTTTTGGTTTTATGTTTTACTGTAATACAGTTTATTATTTATTACAGTTTATAGTTCATCGTAAGTCAGTGATAAGCATAACTGTTTGATTAAGAATAAGTATGCACTGAAATCAAACATTCTAGACGCACTTGGTCGAAAACCAAAACCCAAAATGCTTTGTAATTTATTTATTTATTTTTTTTTTTAAATGATGGCATATTACCGTTATTCCTGTTAATCATATACATTTTGATTTTATGTTTTACTGTAAATAAAGGTTAAATATGTAAAACCTGAAATTATGCTGTTATATTATAAATATAATTATATATTTATAATTATATTATAAAGTTTTGGCAACAACAGATGCCAGAATTTATTTTATTTTACATTTCAGAATTGTTATTACATATGAAAAGTCAGTGTTAAGCTGTTTGGTTAAGATTATAAATGCCCTGAAATGAAATTTTTTGGCCAAACCTGAAATTCATTCATTTATTCATTTTCTTTTCGGCTTAGTCCCTTTATTAATCCGGGGTCGCCACAGCGGAATGAACCGCCAACTTATCCAGCACATGTTTTACGCAGTGGATGCCCTTCCAGCTGCAACTCATACACAACTCATTCACACTCATACACTACGGACAATTTAGCCCACACAATTCACCTGTACCGCATGTCTTTGGACTGTGGGGGAAACCAGAGCACCCGGAGGAAACCCACGCAAACGCAGGGAGAACATGCGAACTCCACACAGAAACGCCAACTGACCCAGTCGAGGCTCTAACCAGCGACCTTCTTGCTGTGAGGGGACAGCACTACCTACTGCGCCACTGCATCACCCAAACCAGAAATTAGACATTCGAAAATGTTTTGTTATAATATTTTATTAAATATTATAAAGTATTTTATAATGCTTTTTAAAATTTAACTCAACAACTAATAAGCCTTTCCCAGTGCTGGGTTGCAGCTGCATATGCTAGATAAGTTGGCGGTTCATTCTGCTGTAGCGACGCCTGATGAATAAAGGAACTAAGCCGAAGAAAAATGAATGAATGAATGAACTAATAAGCTAATAAAATAACCACAGCGTTTTCTGCATTAAGAGTAAAAGTCACTTCACACTGCACGGTGACTAATGCTGGAGGGAGAGTGAAATGAGTTCTCTGAAATAATTTTTTTTGGTATATTTTTGGTCATTTTCCTCTTTTGGGAGAAAATCGAAAATGCCATTTTCGGCTGATATTTTTTTTGAATATTTGGTGAATAGCTAGACTTCTTTAAAAATAAAACAACTGTATGGTTTCTATCAATTGTAATATTAGTAAATAGTTTGTCATTAGTCATAATTTATTTCTCCTTAAATTTCCTCTCTATTGAACTTCAATTAATTAAAATTTCTGTCGTTTAGCTAAAATTCCATTTTGTCAGCATGCAGGGTGTGGCCAAATCAACTAAAACTCACACAAACATAATTCCAACCCATAAACTGAAAGAGAGCCGATTTACATCCTCTTATCCCAAATCCCAACCCTGCCTCTTTGCACTGATCTGGCCTTCTATATGAACATGCACCACACTGTGACATTCTCAAAAGGACGTACAAAAGCACTTGTTCTGTTTCGGCGGTTTCCATGCGAACCATCTAACGATTGCCATCAAGTTCTGCCATTGTTTGGCCACATTATGCATGTGCCCTTTGTGTGTATGTACATCCGCCGTGCGTGTAGATTGATAGCGAGAGGTAATGAGAAAACAGTAGGAAAGACGAGCAGAGAAATGAGGGATAAAAAGTTCGCATTCAGGGCAATATGAAGAAGAGATGAGCAGAGGATGAAGGGAAGAGAATCCTGCGAACAGATGGATAGAAAGACATGGCATTATTGTTCCGGATCTGCGAGAGCAGCATGACATCTATCTTCATAATGCAGGAGCACAAAAGCTGACCCTGGATCAGCGCTTCAAGACGCTTTCCAGCTGCATGATCCTCGCAGCTGTCTGGAGGTCAGGGTTAATGTGCGCTCTATAAATAAGCGGCGTTTGCCATTTGATCAACATCTACTCTCAGAGGTATATGATCTCGCCAGTCATTACCAGACCACAGATGGACAGGTACACTGAAAAAAAAAATTCATTGGGTTTACTGAATTTATTTATGGGAAGTGAGTTGCAAACAATTTATTTGGGCTGAGTTTATACAAACAAATTAAGTTGACATAGGTTGACCTAAATGACAAAATTTTTGTTTGAATTCAACCTATTTAAATTGTTTGCAAGCACTTACCTTAAAGAGGTGGTCCAGAGTGTATTTTTAAGGCTTGGTTGTGTTTATGGAGTGCAAAGCAATGTGTGCTCATACTTCATTTGTAGAAAAATCACATTATTTTTTATATATCTTACTTTAATTATATACAGCTACTCAGATAACATGCAAACGACAATCATATTTCCTAGTTCCTTCGAAAGCCCGCCCTCAAGAGGCTCTGATTGGTCAGCTAACACAATGTGCTGTCATTCGCGGATCGACTCCACATCACTAGGAAGCGTCACACCAAGTCATGCCTCCACTAGCACATGCTGTGCCTCTGCTGTGCAAGTAATGTCAGTCAGTGTAGCAGACGTGTCAGTGTAAGCCTGAATTAGACGTAAAATGAAAAGGACACAGCTGAACCTCACGCCTGCTCTCTAAAATAAAATCTGACAAGTGTTTTTCATGTACATTCGGGTTATAAGCATGTGTAAGTAATATGAAACATTCTCATATCTTTTGTGAGTTTTTATTTGGGAACGCAGGGAAACGGTCGCATAGAAAAACAATGCAGCACTGAGTAGGGTTGCACCAGCTGATCGTAAGTTCTTTCTTAAATTGGATCGTAAAGTCACTTGGGGCTTAGCAACTACTAGCTAGTTTGTAACTAAATTTGTTCTCACTTCGGTTGCACCACATGTTCTTAAGGCAAACTGTAGTTAGTAGGTCGTAAGCTCTCCGTAAAGTCATGTGTAGTCGCATTGAATGACGTAATCTACAATAAAAAGCATTTAAATCGTTAATCTGATTTAAAATTCTGCAACTAATGCATCTATATATAACTGTCCTATGAAACTGAAATTATAAATTACATTTTTATAGTTCATTAAATTACAGTCAGTCACTAATAACAGATGACGCACACACCTGCATCGCGAGCCGTGAATGCACAAGAAATACACATGAACCTATCAAAACATAAAACTTAATTTTTTTATATCCTACACATGAAAGAGCAGGGAGAACTCGATCATGAAGAAATTCTCATTTTAACTGATAGATACAATTCATTATGATCGCGATCTCCTCAGTGTAAACTAATCTCGCAGTCGTCTCTTTTCTATCGTTATACATGGGGGGAGGCAGCCGTAAATATTTAGTTGGAGCGTAGCGTTACATTTAAACTAAGTTCAGTGGTGCAACACAAAATATTTAGTAATGTGTAAGTTGTAACTTAGTGTCCCTTTAAGTCACAACTAGGCTCCGTTTTAACTTGCGCACTGCTGGTGCAACCGGCCCCTGGTGAAGATTGTGGGTGCTTACAGCGATTAGATGGATAAATATGAATTTGTAGCTAAATTGGTACCGGTGCCAAACAGCATTCCCCATTGTTTACATCCTTGCTACAACATACCATTAACACTAGACACTATGCATGCAATAGATCAATTTTAACAAATAAAAGTACTTACAGGTTTTGGCTCACAATCCACAGCTCCTTTTATTATGGTTGGAGCTGCTCCTTTGAGGAGTGTTTAGCTGAATCCAGCACTGAAACGGGAGAGATTCTGGAAGCTGTCCATTGTCAAATGCTAGAGCTATATATATATATATATATATATATATATATATATATATATATATATATATATATATATATATATATATATATATATATATATATATATATATATAATTCTCTGGAACATAATTAAAATTAAACTGGAAGCCCAAATACAGAAACAGAACAAGCTCTGTGGAAATAGCAGCGTTTAGACGGCATTTTAGCTTTCTCTGCTATAACATTACAGCGACTCTGGCCACGCCCCTTTGCTGCGCGAGTGTATGCGTGTGGTGAATGCGCATAACCTAAAGCATTTGTGATCTCACTAGCCCGGATGTATTTTTTTGTAGTACCCAAACTTTGTTCGCTGTAGGCTTTGCTAAGGTAACTCTGTAAAAGCCAATGTCTCCCTTTGCATTGAACTTTGAGTGTATTACATTCAGAGATGTTGTTTGTTTTCACACACCTACATTACACATCAACTAAAGTTTCAAATATGATGTCATAGTGGACCACCCCTTTAAAAGAAATTGTTAATCCAATGAATCATTCTTTTCAGTGAATAGAGTCGGAAAAAACACACACACACACCTTGACAAAACCACCAAAAGCTCCTCTGGGAACTCTTGTTGCTAGGACATGAGAGATTACCAAGCAATCAGATTTATAAAATGACATAATAGCTTTATGGCAGAAAAAAAAAAACATAAACGGAGATGGGAAGAGAGCTGGAGAGGAAAAACCGACAATTTGTCTGTCTTGAGGGAGATGTGCTATTATGAGGAGATGTAATGCACAAGATGGATCTCCGTCGGAGCTTGTAAACCCACCGGATGACAATCGTACCTCACACATCCTCTCCAGCGCCGTGAGTTTAGGCACCTCTGCGCGGCTTCAGGCCTCCACGCGATTACTGGAGGATCAGCCGCGGCCCTTTAGGGAGGTGTAGTTCTTACTCATTTCTTGGGATCAGATGATATAATCCCCAATACACAAACAGTCTGAGGGAAGTCAGATAGCTGGACAGTGCCACACATATACACCAACAACACAAGAATGACAATGCAAGATCCATAAGCTGCCTTTAGGAGGAAAAAAAAAGACTAGGGAGTCATAAATAAATCAGCTTTAAGACAAATTCACACATTGCTGACAGAGGCTGACCGATGTGGACAATAGCCAGATTACAGTATGTCACTTTTCAGACGTTCTGTTGATGAAAATGAGTGTGGACCAATGTTGACAGGGATAAAACACTGGGCCTGTTTCCACCAAGGATTAACATGCGTTCAGATATGTCTCTTGTGACCAGTTGTGTTTGGATTTCATCAAAACCCTTCCCTCTCATTTCGTCACGCTCTACATTACTTTGATGGGAGATCTCAGTGTGACGCACGGGTACAACTGGATGTCAAACTTGTGTTATGTGGCTTACGAGTGAACGTAAGCAAGTAAATGGTAAAGCTGTGAATTGGAACTTTGATTGCGATGCTAATCTTTGTGTTTCGGTAAAATGTTGTGAAATATGAATACCTGTTTTGGTGTGCTTTTTCACAACACACCCTATATTGATCATATTTAAGATCAGTGTGAGATTTTTCTTTTTTTTCTTCTCCTGTTATACCTTTTCATCTACTTAGTATTATTATTATTATTATTATTATTAATTTTTGTCCTCTTCCTGATTTCCCAACCCCCCCTCACCTCCTCACTATTAGCATTAATAGTATTACTTTTACTTTTGTTACCATTATTATTATTATTACTATTCTGACTTGTCCTCCCGCTATCTCCTCATTATCATTATTACAAGTATTTTTACCATTGTCATTATTCAGGTTTCTGTAGTAGTAGTAGTAGTAGTAGTAGTAGTAGTCATTGTGGTAGTAATGATTGTAGTTGTAGTTTGGATTGTTGAAGTAGTAGTTGTAGTAGTTTCTGTAGTAGTAGATGTCGTTGGTATAGTGGTACCAGAAGTAGTAAAGGTGTTGATGTAGTAGTAGTAGTAGTAGTTGGTGTAGTAGTACCAGAAGTGGTAGATGTTGTCGATGTAGATGTTGTAGTAGCAGTGATTGCTGTAGTAGTATCAGTAGTAGTTGTTGTTGTAGTAGTATCAGTTGTAGTTGTTGTTGTAGTAGTATCAGTTGTAGTAGACGTTGTAGTAGTAGTAGTGGTTGTGGCTGTAGTAGCAGCTGCAGTAGTTGCAATATTAGTAACTTTCTGTAGTAGTAGTTGGTGTAGTACTTGGGATTTATTATTATTGTTGTTGTCAGTTATTACTGTTGTGCTTTCTCTTTACTGTCATTATTACTATCATACATTACTAGCATTGTTGTCACTCTTTACCACTGACTGGTCTCTTTCTACTTGTTTATTTATATCTATGATACTTGCTTCATTTAATGACTGTTATTGTCCCTTATGTATGTACTCTGACTTGTCTACCATGTTACCTTTACATGCACGCACGAACGCACACACACACACACACACACACACACACACACACACACACACACACACACACACACACACACACACACACACCACACACACACACACACACACACACACACACACACACACACACACCACACACACACACACACACACACACACACACCTGCCAGTACCTGACTGTATTGTTGTTGTTTTTGTTTCTCGTTGTTGTATTTTTTTGTTTAATTTTCTTTGTATTTGTATGATCCCAATTTGTGTACCTTTTTCATATTCTAATAATAAAAATAAAAAAAAAGATCAGTGTGAGGTGAGTAGGCGGTGTTTTGTGGTTGTTCACAAATGGAAGTGACCACATGAGCATTTAAACTATGGAAGCAATCGGGTTTTCAACTACGGCTCAAAGCGGTTAAGACTCCATTTTTACACCTGCATCTAGTGTCTCCACTTGGGATTGGATTGACAAAAGCACATTGAATACTTGGTGTAAATGGGGCAGCTGAACTTTAAATTAGACAAAGAGTTTGGTGTGTTTCTTGCAACTGCCAGACTATTTCAAAACAAATGTAAATTAGACTAGAATGGCTAATTCAAAAAATCGGTAACACTTTATTTTAATGGTCCATTTGATTATTAGTAGACTGTCTGCTTAATATCTGTTGATACTGCCGCTAAACAGACATTTATCTGTCTATAAGTAACTTTGCAAGTACATGTCAACTTACACTAACCCTAACCCCAACCCCAACCCTAACAGTCTACTTATAATCTAATGAGAATTAGTTGGCATGTAGATGCAATGTAACTTAAATTCAACAAACGGATCATCAAAATAAAGTGTGACCACAAAATCTCTCACAACTTGTTCTAAAACTGCATGACTGTCTTTCTTCACTCTGTTTCATTCATTTTCCTTCATGTTAGTCTCATTATTAATTTGGAGTCCCCACAGAGGAATGAACCGCTAACTTATCCAGCATAAGTTTTACGCAGCTGATGCCCTTCCAGCTGCAACTCAGTACTGGGAAACACCCATATACTCACACAATCACACTCAAACACTATGGCCAATTGAGTTCATCCAATTCACCTATACCGCATGTCTTTGGACTGTGGGAGAAACCGGAGCACTCAGAGGAAACCCACGCGAACACGAGGAGAAAATGCAAACTCCACACAGAAATGCCAACTGACCCAGCCGGGACTCAAACCAGTGACCGTCTTGCTGTATGGGACAGTGCTAACCACTGAGCCACCGTGTTGCCCTCAGTGTGTTTCAGAACTCGAAAATATTTACAGAACATCATTTTTCACATTGTTGCTATTAACACCAAAAGGTTCTTTAGACTATTGAAAATGTACTCACTCAAGAAATAGTTTGTTTAGGAATTGTTGTTTACTGAAAATTTTTTTTGGGAATCCAACATTTCTCCTGAAATCTTTATATTTAAGAGTGAAGGTGAATCTTTCTAGCTTTTGTTGCTCACAAAAAAAAATTGACATCCACATTGTTAGTTTGCTAGCAAAATCTAATTTATATTGTGATTTCTGTTGATTTGAAATCTTTTCAGTCAATCAGATGATTCTTAAAACGTATGTTTTGTTCTGACACAACACATAGCCTGATTCTGTTCTCAATTTTAACTCGATGTTTACTGCTCACAAAATGACTATAATGATAAGCATTATCTTTAAAGATTGTACAGTCAAAAACAAGGGTAATGGCATGTTTAAAATTTGTGTTTGTGTTATGTTAAATTGTTTTTATATAATGAATGCAAAGTTTACAGTGAAATGTCTAAAAGTTAAGATAAATTATATTTATATATTTATTATGATATTTATTTATTATGTTAAGTGAAGAAGGATCGTTTTGACCAAATCTGATCTTAAGATTTACTGATAAAAATGTTCTATAAATTATTTTTGTTTTATTTCTATAAAAAATGTTATATAGTCAGAAAACAACATTCTTGCTATTTTGTGATATGTGTGGCACAGTTAAAAACATTTTTAATTTTTTTTTAATGGTTATTCAAGTTTTCTGACATCACTGAACTTGGTTTACAGAACTTGGTTTTATGTATTTCCCACATAAAGCTTGCCTGAGTTTAGAAGACTTGAAATATATGTTTTTTTTCTTGAATGAATTAGTGTTTTTTCTTAGTTGAGTAAAATGAATAAATAAGATACACTTGTTTTAATATGAAATGAATCAGTGTTCAAATGTTTAAATACATTTATTGAATATGTCTATGATTCACAAATGTTACTAAAGTTGATTATATTTGTTTTCCACACAAAATTAGTTCCTGAGTTTAGAAGCCTTGAAATAAAACACTGGTTGTATGGATGATTTGTATCATGTTTTATACTTAAAATAAAGTTTAAAAAATCTCAAATTCCTGATAAACATAGAGAGGTTTGGAGTTACTTGAGGGTGATTAAATATAGCATGGCTTTCATAAACTAGAAACTCTGCAAAACTCAAGAAAAAAATCTAATAAAAAAAAAAAAAACAAATCAACAAGACAGTCTTACAAAACACACCAATCTATGTGTTACACATGGCTTTACATTTATTTATAAGATCAAAAGAACAAACTTTTGACTCACCCAAGCACCTTCTTGAGATCTAAAATCTTATAAATGTCAAAAAGATCGTTGCCCTGAAAGCATTCTGGGTTCTGGCTGCTTTCCTCTCATCCGAAGCTAAAAGCTCATTACTCTAAATCATATGAGGAAAGTTAAATCTTGAGAAACAGGCGTTTGTGAGAGTGCCTGTCTGGGGTGATATTTAACAGCATTTTAAATCATCAGACTAGAAGAAGTGCTATGGCCTGACTACAAATGGCCGTCCTCCAAATCACTAAATCACAGAGGAAATTTACCCGTTACTCATACTGCATAAAAAAGAAATGACTGAACTTCGGTGAACTAAAAGCATCTGACTCAGTGTGTTACAGTGGAGTGTACTGTAAACACACTCTAGTATTTGTTGTGATATGTGTTTAATGTTGTCAGACAGCAATGGGCAACTCTAAGTGATTTGTTATTTACAATCTAATGCCCCCTGCATATTTTGAACATTTCATGACATTTACAGTTGAAGTCAAAATTATTAGCCCCCCTGAATTATGAGCCCCCCTGTTTATTTTTTCCCCAATTTCTGTTTAACAGAGAAAAGATTTTTTCAACACATTTCTAATCATAATAGTTTTAATAACTCATTTCTAATAATTGATTTATTTTATCTTTGCCATGATGACAGTTAATAATATTTGACTAGATATTTTTCAGGACACTTCTATACAGCTTAAAGTGACATTTAAAGGCTTAACTAGGTTAATTAGGTTAACTAGGCAGGTTAGCGTAATTAGGCAAGTTATTGTATAACGATGATTTGTTCTGTAGACTATAGAAAAAATATATAGCTTAAAGTAGCTAATAATTTTGACCTTAAAATGGTTTAAAACAAATTAAAAACTGCTTTTATTCTAGCCGAAATAAAACAAATAAGACTTTCTCTAGAAGAAAATATATTATTAGACAAACTATGAAAATTTCCTTGCTCTGTTAAACATCATTTGGTAAATATTTAAAAGAAAAAAAAATTCAAAGGGGGGCTAATAATTCTGACTTTAACTGTATATATGTTTATATTGAAGATCCCACCATTCTGTAATCAACTGAATAAGCTGTGTGTGCAATGTAGATTGGTGACAAAACTATTTATTTGTACATTTATTTATTTATTTAATTATTTAATTATGTGTTTTTTTATTTAATAAGTATAAAATATATTTTTTAACAAGTGTTTTTATCAGTTTTACGTTTTTCAATAATTACCAAACAACAAAACAATAATAAAAAATACAAGGAATAAGCATGATAATACAAAGAAAATAATAGTAATTCTCAAAAAACAATTAGGGCATATAAATGGTTTCAATAAAAATACAAAGAGGCAGTCAATAGGGTTAGTGAGCATATTAAGCATTGCACTGCTACTCAGACTTCGCATTATATTGGTCCAGGTGATCAAGAAATGGTTGCCACATATTTTAAATTTAGCAAGATTATCAATAACTCCATAACGGACTCTTTCCATGTGCAATATTTGAGTGAGATAAGTTAACCATGTCTTAAATTGAAAAATACAATCTGATTTCCACAGTTGAATATTTTTTTTTCAAATGTATAAATTCATAAAAGAGGAATCTCCCTAAACTGATGCTGTGTGGATTGACAGATTAAATCCCAATGTGACTTAGCTACAAATATGCACAAACACAATATTTATAATGAATATGTATTTTACAATACTGTTTCTATAGTGCGTCTGTGTTAAAACGGTTGAATTCAACACCCGGCTTTAACACCTACTGCATCTTGTCTGATAAAACACTGAATCGGTTGCTTGGCAACCAAAAGGCAGAGCATGCAATATACAATATGAGGGGGAGATAAATAATCTAAAAGGAGTTAAACACAAAAGGGGACACTTAACAAGTGTACACACATGTACAGTACACGCATATACAGCTCGAAAGCACATGTGGAGTAACCAGATGCATTTGTAGAAGGATAAAGACAGAATAAACAGAGTAAGATGGGAGATGATGGGTGAAAGCAGAGAGATGAAGAGATGGCACTAAGCTTGCTGTGCCCTTTAAATCTGAAGGGTACATCAAAATATCAGAGACCTGATGTAAAAAGAGGGACAGTGCGTGAGTGTGTGTTTGTGTGTATATGCAGGCACTCATCATTATCTGTCTGGTCCCTATAATCTGTGGAGTTCTTTATAATCATAATAAGAGGACATGGCTGCACCAGTGCCACTTCAAATAGTGCAGAATGCATCAAACTCCAATGTCCAGTAATGTGTTTACTGGGCCTAACAACTTATTTTGTGCAACAATTGTCAGCAATATTGTTTTTTTAATACAATTTCAACAAACAAATGGTTTATTTTGAGATATGTATGTAATCAAAGTAGTGTTTTTTTTTTGGTATTCCTGACTAAATGATTCTAAATGATTCAGTGAATGATTCAGTGATTCACTCCTAAAGAGGACCACTTGTTTGGTTCCTCAATGAATCAGCATTTTTAATAAATAAGTTGAGTGAATGATTTAGTGATTCACTCATAATGACAGACACTTGTTTTGTTCTTGGATGAATCAGTATTTTTGAATAAATCAGTTGAGTGAATGATTCAGTGATTCATTTCTAAAGACAGACACTTGTTTGGTTCACGAATGAATCAGTATTTTTGAATAAATCAGTTGAGTGAATGATTCAGTGATTCACTCCTGAAGACAGACACTTGTTTGGTTCACGAATGAATCAGTATTTTTGAATAAATCAGTTGAGTGAATGATTCAGTGATTCACTCCTAAAGACAGACACTTGTTTGGTTCACGAATGAATCAGTATTTTTGAATAAATCAGTTGAGTGAATGATTCAGTGATTCACTCCTAAAGACAGACACTTGTTTGGTTCACGAATGAATCAGTATTTTTGAATAAATCAGTTGAGTGAATGATTCAGTGATTCACTCCTAAAGACAGACACTTGTTTGGTTCACGAATGAATCAGTATTTTTGAATAAATCAGTTGAGTGAATGATTCAGTGATTCTCTGTCACAAGTACGCAGGAGACCCAAATGCAAGTGAATGCAAGTTGATTTATTAAACCGGGATAACAGGAATAACAGCTGGTATAGATCTCACCAGATAACGAGAGTTAGGATAGAGTCATGATGCATCTCTCAAGAAATTCGACAACAGCGGTAACAGTCTTTCAATGAGACAGATCCCAGGAAACCTCTCATAGAAGTCCACAACGCCAAACAGCGGTCACAGTACTTCGGTAAAATCAAACAGTGCTGACAATTCCAAAAGCAACAGTCTCTATGATCAACTCACCACCAGCGGATACAGTGGGAAGAGCTGAACAGGAACAGACACAGACGTGAAACAACAACGAACTGACAACAAGAGACACTAACGCTGAACAGAAATAGGTGCAGTAATGCGCTGCACCTGTGGTGTGCTGATTGACAGCCGAGCACGTGACTGCCCAGCTGACAACATGTAAACACAGACAGCCACGAGGTGAAAGAGACCCAAACAACACACCCACAACACACATACATATGCACACACACACACACACACACACACACACACACACACACACACACACACACACACACACACACACACACACACACACACACACACACACACACACACACACACACACACACACACACACAAGAGGAACAGACAGATCCCCAACCGTGACATTCACTCCTAAAGACAGACACTTGTTTGGTTCACGAATGAATCAGTATTTTTGAATAAATCAGTTGAGTGAATGACTTAGTAATAAACTCAAAAAGACAGACACTTGTTTTGTTCCAGAATAAATCAGTGCATTTGAACTAATAATTTGAGAGCGATTCAGTGATTTACTCATAAAGACAGACACTTTTTTGTTTGCTTTTATGTGAGTTAAGGGAATCAATAAGTGATTTACTCAAAAAGACAGCCACTTGTTTTATTCTTCACTGAATCATTTTTGAAGGCAATTAATGAATTCATGAGTCACTCATGAAGATTTTGGCTGCCAAGTTGCAGAAAAGCTGTTTAATGTCCAACTATATAGTAGGCTAAAAACATTTCTATCCTGAGTCGATGGGAGAAGATGGCATTGAAGTGAGGCTGGTAGGTCATGTGATAAAGACAACATTATATATAAATACTGAAATACTATATAAAACATACATTTTTTGTGGTTGCAAAACAAGTACTCACTCGAAAATATTTCAGATTTAGCCAGTCACTAGATTTAGCAAAGTCATCCAATCAGATTTGAGCTTAACCAATTCAAGTATTATACATCTTTGCATGTAACTGTAGGTGGTTCATATGTGCTAAATGTAAGACTAGTCATAGTTGTGATATAATGATACTAGTTTGATTATTGGCTGCATATATAGGTATATTTATAGCATTTCCGAATGCGTGGCAGTAGCTGAGCCGCATTAAATTAGCACACATGCATATAATCCCCTGAGATAAGCGCAATCTGGCATCAGGAAATAACACCAGCCATTTGTGTCCAAACAAAGAAATCATTATGTGACTCTTGTAACTAATAGCTCCACTCAGTGAATGATGCCATAATCAGAGAGAAAACTAACACAAACACATCTGACCTCTGACTTGAGCCATATGGTACTGCAGTCCGTGTCTGAGCGAATGTGCAGCAGAGGATAAAAATGCCATGTTTTTGGCTGTCATGTTGAATCTGCATAAGCTGAAATGAAAGGCAGTTCGGTTGTTTACGCTCACAGCATGAAACCGAGGTGAAGTGGTTTGACTGAGGGCACAAAAAGCCCATGCCACCCCACCATGAGGGGTCTGAACACAGGGGTCAGGTTTTAGTACAGTGACCGCACAAACCACAGGACATGCCTGGGTGGCCTTTTAGCACAAACGTTCATGCATAAAACAAGACGTGGCTCTGAGTACATGTATGTGCCTCTGTGCTGAAGGAGAGTGGGGGTAAGATGCGTCAACTTCTTAGGAAACTGAGGACCTGTGAGATGCTTTTAAATGTTTTAATTTTAACTGTTGTTAGCATGTCAGAAATAATTACTCAGATGGCTGGTTTATTTAGTTTTATTATTTATCATATAGTTTTGAAAAGATTTGCGTCAAATGTGCTTGGCCTTAAAAAATATATATAAATATATAAATGATAAATATACAATTTTGGCAGCCATTTTTATTTCTTTGAAGAACCAGTGGGAGCCGATAGAAAAAAAAGACTCACCGTTCAAAGAAAATGATCAAGGACTTTTCCTATGAAGTTATGTTTGAAACTACTTCAGACTCATAAAGTTTGGGGAATTGCAAGTCGAGAGCATTATTTCATATTTTCCTTCAACTTTGATGGTTGGAATGTGGAATAATAATGCATAATGAAAGGATCTTTTTTGTAAATGTTCTCCTGATTTTCTAGTAAGAATGGTTTTAACTTTATTCTCTTGTACTCCTTATAGTTTACTTTGTTTCTGTATCAAATAGCAATTAATTTTATATATTACACATTTATTATTCTAAATAAAATATTTCCATGAGATATATGAACAATAATAGTTTTTCATCCCTCCTGTTTAAGTAAAACTTTTTAATAGGACAACACATTATGGACATTATGAATATTAATTATTATTAATATTAGTATTTATTTTTTTTTTTTTTCTTTTATTATTTCTAGCTAAGTTTTTTTTTAAATATACATTTTGTGTAATAATTAGTATTTTCTCCTTGTCTCACACATTTCTGGGAGTGAATTTTGATTTGATTGAGGTCTCAATATACTGTAGGTTTCAACTAATAATGATATATTCAAATATAATTTGTCAAAACAGAAAATATGAAAAAGTCTTGAAAGTCTGTTCACATGCCAAAAGTAATGGTTAAAGTAAATTATCTAAATGTATTTATATGTAATTTTATTTTCTGGGCATTTTTTTATATTCTGGGTATTACTTTATCTTTATATTCTAGACATAAGACTAAAAAATGTTCATCCCAAGTAGCCCAAACTGTCTGTCAACAAATCGTCCCCTTGTAATTATAAGGTTTTATCTGCGTTCCAAATGATTATGAGATATTGAGCTTCAAAGTTTTTGCATTCCATACAGCAAACAGTCATTTTCCACTTGGAATTATAAGGTTCTATCTGGCAGATCATTCATTGAAGCATTACTTTTCAATAAATACATTAAAATATATATAAATTGGTGTTGTAACAATTGAGAAAGTTAAATATTTGCTTTCTATAACATTTATTTCATGTTTTAGGATGAACATTTTTTCTTGTTCAAATTTACAAGGCTGTGCTAAATATTTTGTCCAGTGCAGATGTTAATTTTATCTAATTAATATGTTAATATTTATAAAATTTTATGCTTTATATAAATTATTAAATTATATTTTATGAATTATATGCCCCATGATTTAAATTAAGTATTTGCCCTTCAAGGCTTAATATTAAATAAAAATAATTTTAATTTAATAATTCAAATTTGCTCATCACCCAATGATGGTTGGGTTTAGGGGCAGGGATGGGTGCCATGCCTCCTTTTTAAAATCATACATTTTCGTACGACTCAACTCGTACAAATTCATACGAATTAGCCAATAAACTGACAAAACGTAAAATACTTACGTTTCCTTGTGAGATCAGGCCAGTTGGTTTTGACGGTCTGAAACAGCATGTAAGTATGGCTTAGTAATAAGTGTAATTCCTTCACACCGCTGGCCAACCACTAAGCATACAGTAGTCGCTTTAGGACACAGCGCGTGAGATAGCCACGTTTCCATCCACCTATTTTTATGCGCATTTTGCACATGCGCATAAAAACCGGTTGATGGAAACACCAAGATGCTCATCAATTTTGAAAATGCGCATTAAAAATGTATGCGCATAACTGAGTAGGATAAACTTTTTATTCAATGAGAAAAGATGTGCATAAACTACGATGGAAACATTTTTACCGCACAAATTCCAGTATGCGCATTAAAAAAGGTCTTGTGATTTTGTTATAAGAGATCATGTGATGATAAAAATGTGTGAAAATGGATAAACCAGCAGGCTGAGCACATTGTAAAACATCTGAAATGTTGTTTTGGGCGTTCTAAAACGCTGTAACCGTTTCAGTATAAGTGTTATTGTATTATTAATGACCTTTAGAATCAAGAGCGTCTGTGCTCAGCGTCTCACGCCTTCAAACACCACCACGCGTTCACTGCGTGTCAGAATTGCCTTCTGAGGCTCTAGTCATTTAATAAATGAAGAAAACATTCACGCAGCTTCTCCTACCGCAGCAAATTCCATTTTTACTGGTGATATTTGGCGCCAGTTAGTCAGGAAGTGACGATTTTGTTCGCTTCGACTCGTTGGATGGAAACGCTGCTTTATTCGCACGTCTTTTATGCAATAATCCAGTTTTGCGCATAAAGTTCATTCGCATTTTTGGATGGAAACATAGCTAGTGAGACCAGTGATCCTTGCATGCATGAAATATTGCACATTTTGACAAGTTTTGCTTGCTACACAACTGAAAATGTGCTAGATATAGTACAGTTTTTTGTTTATAGTTGTAGTATTATAAAGTACTATAAAGTTTTCTAACTGGCGAATGACATGATCTGGGTTGTCTGCTGTCATCTATGCGGTGTGCGTTCGTGCTTCAGGAGGCGTGGCTTTGGGGAGGGATTGTGTTCTTAAAGATATTATGCTAACCGGTTAGCATTTTGGCAGATCACCTACTGCACCTTTAATTTTTGACCAAATGATTCTGAATGTGTATTTTAAGAGTTTAAATAAACCTAAACTTTACTTCACAGAACACATTCTGAAACACAAGCCCTGTCCTTTGACCTTGCAGAGAGGACAACTTAACTTATAAAACTTGTAAAAGGGGCCACAGCTTAGCCCCACACTCCTGATGTGTAAGTGTGTGTGTGAGATCTGATATCTAGAGCGTGTTTGTTATATGAAAGCAAGATTGAGGTTAAAAAGCATCTCTCCCTCATTAACCTTTGTCGAATTGTGAGGCATTTTGTCCTACAGTTGTGTGGGTGTCTTTCGGGAGTCTCTTTAACCCTTTTCCCACACTGGTAGCTCCAGGAGCAGATAAACACAATCGTTAACACGTCACACACCTCTCCAGGACCCATCCTTCAAACGCACCTCTGTTTAGCAACAGCTTGAATCAAAGCGTAAACTAGGAGGGTGAACCTTGATCAGTCCTTTGTAACAGCGTTAGCTCAGCGTCTGTAAACATTTAAGTGCTAATTGGGTGCTAATTAATAGCAAACATCTGCTAAAAATACCTGTAGATCCGTCACCGACGTGCTCAGCAAGACAGAGAGGAACTTTTCACAGTTGGAAAACACAGAAGCAGAACTAAAGGCTGTCGTCTAGACATTACTTTCAGTATTTAAAGCGCAGTGAAGGCCTAGCATTAGCGTGTAAGTGTTACCCCAATGGCACATTAGCTGGATATGCTCCAGTCCACTCTTGATTTCTCATTACTCCCTAATGCAGGGGGCGGGACTCAGTGATCCAGTAATAAATTAGTCGTGTCCAGTCCGGGACGGCTGCCGGGTGGTTGGGCATGGCGCCAGACACTGTGGCATCAGACAGCGATGGTGCTTTACAGTCACCAGCGGAAGGCGCTCAGTGTGAGAGCATTTCTGCGCTGTTGTACATGTCAGTCTGAACATAAGGGTCCAGATTGTGCAAACACATGCTGCTGAGCGGCAGAGCGCTCTTCCCTGCGGGTCCCGCGGTGGTGACCACAAGACAACAACAGGAGACAACAACACACAGGTAAAGATGACGGTTGTTTTCTGGAGCCCCGTCAATTTGTGACCTCATTTACACTCCCCGAACAGACTCAGGCATGCACAAACAACAGATTTTACCCTGGATATTTGTTGTTTGTTTAGGCGCAATCGCATTTGTGAGATTTGGCAGGCAAAAAGGTCCATTGTTTTTTGTCAGTTGTGTGTATATATAGTTCCATTTGTTCCTGTTGTTCCATTTATACATAAACATGGAAAAGAAAAAAATTGGGCCAGTAAGATTATTATACAGTATACAGTAGTCTAAACTAAACTTAAACTCTGAAAACTGGACTGACACAGAAGTTCTAGCAAACTGAAACTATGTTAGGCTGCTTTGACACAATCTACATTGTAGAAGTGCTATAGAAATAAACATTAATTGAATTGAATAGTCAACATTCGATGTAAATCAAAAAAGTTTTTCAAAGTTGCCCTAGGACAAGAATGAGTAATTTTCAATAGTTCTAGGACAACTGAAAAGTGATGATCCACTTCAAATGTTGACTACTGTACTTACTTGGTTGATTTGCTTATATGCATTATTTGGTCAAAAGTGACTGTAAACCAATGCTTGTTATAAAAGATCAGAGTTGGGTGTAACGCATTCAACAGTAACACGTTACTGTATTCTAATTACATTTTTGGGGAACGCAGCAATGTAACGAATTACATTTAAAAATTCTGTAATTTGATTTCAGTTACTAAAGTCAATGTAATTGTGTTACGTTACAAATATAGTTTTTAGAAGAAAAAAAATGCTTCTTTTAAATCACGTCTTCTGCTGCAATGTCAGTTAATAAGCATGCGCTTTTAAATTGCTGGAGAACATGAGCTGAAATGGTTGCTGTCGAGAGTGGTTGCTTTTTTAAGTGGAAATACAAACATTACTTTGATTTCATTGAGCGTAAAAACAAAAAAATATTGCTGTGAAATGCAGTCTATGTCCAGTCTCATAGACTTATTCAAGCACTTGAACCGAAAGCCTTCTAAGACAATACTTGTCACCAAGGAGGACACCGGCACCCAAAAGCACAGCGGCCCAGCTCAGGCCCCATTTACACTATACGTTTTAGTTTTAAAACGCATAAGTTTTTCTACGGTTACGCCATTCGTCCACGCTACGCCGGAGTTTTCGAGCCCCGAAAATGGAGCGTTTTGAAAACGCTGGAGAGGCCGTTTTCATTCTAAAACACTGCTGCTCCGTCTCAGTGTGGATGGGGGTAAACGGAGACATCTGAAAACGGAGTCTGATTGGGGCTTTTCCCTCAATATTAAGAGCCTACACACAGTTCAGTCCTGCATCCTCTCCTTGTAAGTTCAGACTTCGCAAATTGATAAAGAAAACTAACTCCCGAGTGTGTACTTTATAAAGTCATTCACATCACTCTGGCTATGCTGTTTCATTTATTGTTTCTTAGCAATACAATGAAAACATGATGTGAGGAACTGCCTATTTTCATTTCGATATTAGCAACTTAACAGACATCAAAAATGTTGAGGCGTCGTGTAGCTGCATGATATGACCATCATCTTCATGCATATTTATAACAAAATGGAGCCTATAACATTACTGCCTCCTTTCATTTTCATTGAAAATATGAAGCATACCCTCTCTTTCATTGAATATCAGTTTTAATAATTAATAATGATCATTATAAAAGTATAACGCACAATAAGTTTACACAATAAAGAAAATAAAGGCAAGCAATCAGTCAGATGTGCAGAATCGGTGTCCGCGGTTACATTAATTAAGATTTTAACCTAACTGATCTTTGCGCTCAGTCAAAACACGTTACCTGAGAACAAGTAATCGATTCAAAAGACCAAAGTCGGGAATATGTAGTTATATATAGACAACAAGATGAATTAAATATCACGTTTAACAAATATAGTGAGATTAGATCCAGCGGGATATCCTTAATGAACAGAACGACATGCACAACTCTCATATGGGTATGCGCTCAAAGCACACTGCAGTGCATGCCAGAGAGTGTGTGTGTGGTCACATGATGTGGGTTTTCACTGTTTTAATGTAGACAGAGAGCTGTTCAGAAACGCTGGGTGAAACGCTAGTGTGGACTTGGATCGTTTTCATTCTAAAATGTCGTTTTAAAACTAAAACGTACTAGTGTAAAGGGGGCCTCAGCCTAAACAGGTTAATTTGCATTTTTGTGCAGAATCAGGAGTGAAGGTATATTCTGAATGTGAAGAGAAGCGTAGCTGCTTATGGGGTCGTTTACATATCTTGTCTTTTGCGCCTGCACATATTGGGAGCGCTTATTGCGCACACGATTGCATTTCCCAGGCACACCCAGTTGAAAACCGTGACTCACGTGACATGTACTGACCGATTAGATACATGCTTTGTATGCAATATACACATTTCGGTAGACTAATTACTTCAGACGAACACAGAACACCCAAACACTTCAGTGCTTTTGCATACTATGGATGTCAATGGTTACAGGTATCCAGTTTTCTTCTAAATGTCTTCTTTTGTGTTAAAAAAAAAAGACTAACTGGTTTGGAACAAGTGAATGATGAGAGAACTTTAAGTTTTGGCAAGCTCTTCAAGTCTTTTGAATATGTCAAGCTGATGTGTTAAACCCATTGTAATGTTTTTCAGTGAATATTAAATTACTGAAAAAGCTGCAGTTTATTTTGTATTTTTATAGGTATATTATGTTTTAAAAGTAACTTCAAAGTAAAGTATTAGTAATCTGATTACTTTTTACATGAATTAGTAATGTAATCAGATTACAATTTTCCAGTAGTAATCAGTAATTTGTAATCTATAACCTTTTTAAGGTAACTTACTCAACACTGCAAAAGATGCACCTATCATATAGAAATGAAATAAAAAACACATTGAAATGCACATTTTGATGTCGACCTCATGCCATTGTTATGAATGAAGCAATGTTGCATGACGGTTTGAGCATTGCAGAAAGGGTTGAGAACAAAATGAGGGTGAGAAAATGATGAAGAGAATATTCATTTTTGCATAGTCTCCCTAAGGGGGCTTAAATGTGCAGACAGTTCAGTTAAGCAGATTTGTAGGGGATTGAGGAGGCTGAAGTCAAACTAAATTGGGTCTGGAATCAGTAGAATGAAGTATACATTTGAAAATGGCATTATATTTGCCAAAATCAATTCTGAAATGGAGATCCTGATGGTTACTGTGTATTTTTTAATCTAGTAGGGCAGCATAATTATTCTTTGTATTTATTATTCAAATATTATACTATTTATTAATTTAAAAATAAAATGCCTGAACAAATATTCACATTATTTAATAAAACAGAAAAATCATACTGTATTAAATATAAATACAAAATATATATTAATGACGGCATGGTGGCTCAGTGTTTAGCACTGCAAGTCTTTGCACAGCAAGAAGGTCACTAGTTCTTGTCCCAGCCGGGCCAGTTGGCATTTCTGTGTGGAGTTTGCATGTTCTCCATGTGTTTGTGTGGGTTTCCCCCACAGTCCAAAGACATGCTGTATAGTTGAATTGGATTAACTAAATTGGTCATGGTGTATGAGTGCGTGAGTGTTTCCCAGTACTGGGTTGCGGCTGGAAGGGCATCCGCTGCGTAAAACTGGAATAAAGCTGGAATAGTTGGTGGTTCATTTCTCTGTGGCGACCCCTGATAAATAAGGGACTAAGCAGAAGGAAAATGAATTAATGAATGAATATATATATATATATATATATATATATATAGAATATTCAAATACAACATAAATAGTTTGGGCCCTGCTCTTCATCTCTCTGTTAAGCGTTCTTTCAAATGCTCTCATTATAATAAGTGATGCCATTTTCAGTAAATGTCATATTTACACAGTTTCTTTGCCTGGTTGATGGAAGTGTTTTAGTCTCATCGAGTCACTTGACATGTGTATTACACTGTCTACACGACAAGTCAGATACACTGCATCCGGCAAATCCACAGGTGACATTTCTTTAGCATTGATTTTTGAGGGTGACTGAGAAAGCTTATGACATGCAATCATCTATGGGTCAGTCTTACTTATTCATATTTAGTAATAGACCTAAAACGCCATTGACTGGTCAGAAAGACACAGGTTTATGATTGGTTGAACTGATCGAACATGTAAACAGAACGTTTTAATGCAGAAAATGAAAAGATAAGCCTTTCGTTTTGATATTTTTGTATCTATAAGTCATTGTGCTGACCTTCATTAAGTTGACAGAATGAATGTTTAATATCATAAATATATATTTTCAATAGCTCACTGCACTAATATGGATTAATTCAATGCTCATTTCAAAGACATTAAACTCATTGTACATATTTATAGCTAGAAAGAGAGAGGGAGAGAGATAAAAAATCATGGCATTTGCTTTGCGAATCACAGTATACCAGAGGCGCTTGCAGGATTTCAGCCTGAGGGGGGCTCAGGCCCACTTACATCTTTAAGATGTGCTGTAGAGGAACATTGTGCTGTATGTGCAAGGCAGACTGATTTTTATTTAACCTACCAGAAAGAAAGAACAAAATGTCCAGCCATTTTACAAGATTTTTTCATGGCTTTGAGCTTCTAGTCTTGTTTCACAGTATGGAATCATTAGGTTCAAAATAAGTTTTTCTACAGGAAACTTAGAGCGGCTCAAAATCTTGCAGGACATTTTTCCACTACAAAGAAAAACTGCAAATTCTTCCACTCCTCTTTCTTGGGCAAAGGAAAAAAAAATAGACTTTTAAAAATAAAAGGTCCAAAAGGGTGTTTTCACATAGACTAATTATTTTTGGGTTACCAGAGAATATATATATTTTTTAATAATCTAAAGAACATATTTGAACTCAAAATAACTTCTGTGGAATGGAAAGGTTTCATTGATGTTCAGGGAAACATCCATGAACATGCCAATACACAACCTTTTATTTTTAAAGGGACAGTTCACCCAAAAAATAAAATAGTATTTGTTTTTCTTACTATGAATGTCAATAGTTACAGGTTTTCAGCTTTATTCAAGATATCTTCTTTTTTTGTTCAACAGAATAAGGAAAATCAAAAAGATTTGTAACTACCTGAGGGTGAGTAAACCAAGTAAACTTTCATTTTTGGGTGAAGTATCCCTTTAAGAGTGCACAACGAAGCATGCAATCACAAAAATCATCATATTTTATACTTATTTAGCACTCAAAGATTTCCTACTGATACACACACAGCTTGTACATAGTTCGGTCTGTCCTCTCATCGTGTCCTCACTTTCCCCAGGCTTGGATCCTGAGTAATTACCTGCATTGTTTGGTAATTAATCAGAGCGTCCACTGATGAGTGACGTCAACTCAAGCCCTTCTGGAGCCCTAAAGGGATTTTTTTCCCCTCTCTATATTCTTGTTGCATTTCTCTAAATGTGCGCTGAAATATTCTAATCCTGATGCTCGTACAGTAAGAGCAGAGAACTGCGCTGAAGATGAATCCCTTTTTATTCTTTTTGGGAAAAACAGATTGATAGAGTAGTGTGTGTGTGTGTGTGTGTGTGTGTGTGTGTGTGTGTGTGTGTGTGTGTGTGTGTGTGTGTGTGTGTGTGTGTGTGTGTGTGTGTGTGTGTGTGTGTGTGTGTGCGCAGGAGGGTAGGTGTCATTAGCCGAGTGGAGAGCTTGTCTCTATCTATTTTTAATGAAGGCCGAGGCAAGCTTGTCTCTGTTAATAGAGAATTAAAGATGATCAGTCCAACACATGAAACGCTTCTGTTGCAGCACGGCTTGAAGCTGCACCCTCCTTCTTCATACGTTTCATGACTGGAGACAAGATACATAACATGTCTTTGTGAAAGACATGGGCAACGCTATCTCACTGCATTTCGTAACTTTTTGATTTAGTGGCTAATTCATATTCATTTTCACGATCTCATTCATACATTTCAGTATGATTTTCTCACCCTCCAATGAAGGGCTTTGGGCACACGCCTCCCTTAAAAAATTTAATATGAATAAAATTCATATTTTCATATGAATGAAATTGCATGAATTCATAAGAATTAGCCACTTTTCTGACAATATGTAAAATAGTTCAGTTTCAGTTTCCTTTAGTTCAGTTTCCTTTATTTTTGTCATTTAAAACATCACAATAAAGTGTAATGCAGAACAAAATTACGTTGCATCAGACCCAACAAGAACAGAAAAAACATCAAACATTATAAAAACCTAACATCAAAAATAAGCTTTTATAATTTTATAAATATTTAAAAATATAGTTACATAAAATAATAATAATAACCCAATTAAAAAAAATTACAGAAGGGAATAAATTAATACTTAACTATTGCACAGTTTGTTATAATAGTTATATTATTAACAATTTGTGCTAGTTTAACTATTTATTGATTTATTATTACATGCTATTTATTCAGTAGTATTTAATATACGGTATTATTCAAAAGTCTTATAATGACAGGATAAAAACTATCAAAAAACCGCACTCATTTTTTTCCTTAGGCTTCTGTAATGCCTGCCTGATGACATGAGCATGAGCAGACTATGGCCAGGGTGGGTTGGATCCCTTAAAATGCTATTTGCCCTAGACAGACAGCGTTGTTGATACAGTTCCTTCATAGATGTCCTTTTAAATCACACAGTTACATTTTCCTTGTGCGATCAAGCTGACATGGTAGACTTAATGTAAAGCAATAGTCATGATGACAGAACTTTTTAATTAGGCCTGTTAAATGCTTGATTTTGATTGGCTGATGAACATTTTAAAGCAATCGGTTATTTTCAGATAAAAGCAGAGCTAAAGTCGATCCTGGCAGGTCTCACACGCATTACTTTTCCATATCACTTTGTGAAAGTCAGCCTAACAAACAAAAATAAAAGCACTTAATATACAATCAAAATAAAACAAAAGGATTATAATGAGATGCATAAGAAACTAATACAACATGACATGAGCAAATTTCTGGAAATGCAACATGTGAATAATGTCTTTAATATACACTCAAAAATGACTGCTGCTTGTTCAAACTACTTATTTAAAATGAGTTTTTTTGGGACAACTTGGGACAATGTGTAAAAATTAAAGGTGCTGTATGTATGTTTTTGGCTCTTCTAAAGCATAAAAATACCATATTTGCAGATATTTAAGAAACATGCTAAGTGAACATTCTTGTTTATCTGAAAAACAATGCTAAAGTCAGATATTCTCCTTTAAATGTGAGCTACGTCCTGGAGCGGCTGTCTTTGTTTTGGTTCTTTTAATCCACCCATTGCCACTTTAGCCAATTAGATTTCAGCACCCTGGGTTGCCTTGTTGGAAAACAGCGTATTTCATGCACTCCGTAAGGCTCTCAAAGCATACGCCCGTGACCAAAATGAAACCAAAATGCGACAGATTCAGAGTTCCACATGAGGTTATTAATTAGCAAATAATATAAATATTACAAATGTAAACATTAGGTGAGCATGTTACATTGTAAACACGTGTCCTAACAACATGCTACATGATGAGATTTGCAGTGATAAGCAATTTGGCTCTTTGCACCAAACAATAATACAGCCATTCAGAAGAACAGAATATGCACTCACTCACGGAATGGTAAGGTTTATAATCTATTTGATGCATATTACACCTCTTTAACATTATTAAATGTACATGCTGAATGATTGATATGTGTTTTCTTTTGAGTCACAGTTCTAAAGTTCAATTTCAAATGGTTTATTTTATTTTCCAGATCTGAGGTGAACTATCTGTTTCAGTAGTACGGCAATAAATGTTATGTGAAATGGCATTCAAACTCACTTTATTAACATTTAACACTGAATAAAGCACATGAGGTGTACCTGAGGTGATCATTGTCAGTTTTCTGTTGTTCACCTGCAAGAAATAGAAGCTGTTGCTAATATATCAATTCGAGGTGTTGGTTAGGACAAAAACTCTATTCAATATGGAAAATATTTCTTCTATCACGTGCGGTTGCTTTTATTTAGAACATGGTTGAAATCAGCGTTTAGGCTTGATTGTCAGACTCGCTCCTGTTGGTCCTGAATCGAGACAGTCCTCACTGCAGCCCGCAGCTTGATGACGTAGTTGACCAGGTTCGCTACTTAGTTGACGATCGCCTACACCTCCCCCTACCCTAAACCCAACCGTCACAGTAGCATGGGCGCTACCTTAGTTGGCGGTACAAGGTCCGCTACGTAGTTGATGATCGCCTACACCTCCCCCTACCCTAAACCCAACCGTCACAGTAGCATGGGTGTTACCTTAGTGAGCGGTACAAGGTCCGCTACGTAGATGGCGATCAGTGCAGCGAGGACATCTTGCCTGAATTGTGCTTGCGCTTGTTTTGATCCAGGAATGCAATACCTAGTTCAACCACTGATTGTCAAACTTACATACTGAATCTTTAAGTTAATTCAATTGATTTGTGTTGGAAGAACATGAAAGAATTGTGTGGAATAATTTTTTTTACAGTGTATGCTGAATAGCTGACCACAATCGGTTTAATTATTAGAAAATAATGCACACCAGATGTGTAATGGCCCCGTCACCAACCACATGTGTGCATTTTCTTTTTCATAAATCAATGACCTGTCATCATTAATACTGTGTTGGATGCTTGTTTCTGATTCGATGATAAATGTTCTCAGGTGTGCAATTATTTTCAGATAAACGCACAGCTAAAGTAGTTCCAGCCAGATCTTGGGCACTTTACAATTTCACATAACAATGCTGAATGATTTCAGTCATTTCAAAGATTTCCCAGCCAAAAATCTAATAAAGTCAAAATTAGGATTAGATTAGATCTGTAATAAACTAGGCCCACACATGGGAGCGGTCTGAGGACAAAAACCTGACAAACCTGTCTAAAAATACCACATCTGAACAGTATGTTTGGCAACCATGCTAAAAGCTGAATAATTGACTCTGGACATTTACATTATTAGAAGATAATGAATGCTTCATGTCATGGCTGCGTTATGCTAATAATTCCTTATATAATGGCAAATCACCAGTTCAGCCCCTACACAGCGTCATCTGAAGCTCAGTAAGATCTTTGGTCTCTTGTCACAAATCTTCATCCAGCTAAAGACATCTCCAGAACTCACACCGTTATGACAAATGGCATCATGGCACAAGAAATATGGATACAGGTTCTACAAAGCGATGTATCCTTCCAAGTAGGAAGTCTGAAGGGAGTCTGTGAATTAGGAAGACAATCTGCAGTCTTCTGGAACTCGATACACTCGGAAGGGGGAGAGAGTTGTTTGTTTACTGTGGAATATGTGCTGCAGTTTTAACAAAGTAAAACAGAAACAGTCATTATTTATTGATACACTTACAGTACCTTTCAAAAGTTTGCGGTCGACAAGATTAAAAACATAAAACAAAATATCTCTCATGCATTTATTTGAGCAGAAAAACATTACAGTATAACATACTGAATACAAATAATGCAAGTATTAAGTGTAATTAAATATGATTACAATTGAAAGCAATTGTTAATTGTATGCTTATTGCTGTGATTCTGAATAGCTTATTTTCTAGTTAATAGTTTTATTCGCTAACATATGCGTATATTGGAATGCTTTAAATATGTCTTATTATTGATGTTGCTTCATGTTTTGTGAACAACTGTTTTATTATTATTATTATTGTTTTTTTTTCAGGGTTTTGATTTTTTCCCTGTCACTTTTTTATCAATTTAATTCATCTTTGCCAAATACAAATCTGAAAACACTGAGCCAAACATTTAAAAGGTTACTATGTTTGTAAAATTATATACTTTGTTTCTTTTCTCGAACAGAAATTTCAGTTCAAGGTGACCACAGCTGTTAAAAAAGAGATTTTTGATGAATGCTTTTGTCATTAACATGAATGGGATCCATTGTAATTTGAAGTTCAGAAAGGCTTCTTTTGTGGTCTGCAGAGGTAAGAAGACATAAGTTCAGAACCACATGGACTGCTGAAAACTGTACTTGATTTCCACACACACACACACACACGCACAGTACCTAGGGTCCCTGGTCTGTCCCAAGGCAGTCCTAAGGGGAATTTGGTTATATTTTTGTTCCAAAGAGTCAAACTGGCCATAGTAAAAAAAAAATGAAAGAGTTTAGGATTCCCTCTGAGAAGCACCAGCTGCATAAACAATGAATGAGCAGATTCTCCAAACTCAAAACTTTCAAGTATTGATGCTTTTATATTTACATGATTTATTAAATAAAGGGATAAAGTTAATCCAAAAATGAAAATTCAGCATTTGCTCACTCTTAAGTGGTTCCAAAACATTTTTTTCTTCTGTTGAGCACAAAAGAAGTTATTCTGGAAAAAATATCAGAAACTACAAGCCATTGACTTCTGTAGTAAGAAAAAATATTGTATTACTCGTTGTCTATAATGGTCTCTCGAATATCTTCTTTTGTGTTCAACAGAACAAGGAAATTCAAAAATAAAGGTGATTAAATGATGACAAAATTGTCATTTTGGGTGAACAATATTTTGTTTATACAGTTACATTCTAAAAATAACCCGCAATAGGTGAAATCCGCAAAGTAGTCCGCTTTATTTTTTACAAATATTATATACAGTTGAAGTCAGAATTATTAGCCCCCCTGTTTATTTTTCGCCCCAATTTCTGTTTAATGGAGAGAAGATTTTTTTTAACACATTAATAAACATAATTAGTTTAAAAAAATAATTAATTTCTAATAACTAATAATAATAATAACTAATAACTTTGCCATGATGACAGTAAATAATATTTTACTACATATTTTTCAACACACTTCTATACAGCTTAAAGTGACATTTAAAGGCTTAACTAGGTTAATCAGGCAGGTTATTGTAATTAGACAAATTATTGTATAACTATGGTTTGTTCTGTAGACTATTGAAAAAAATATATAGCTTAAAGGGGCTAATAATTTTGACCTTAAAATGGTTTTTAAAAAAATTTAAAAACTGCTTTTATTCTAGCCAAAAATAAAACAAATAAGAAGCAAAAATATTATCAGACATACTGTGAAAATTTCCTTGCTCTGTTAAACATCATTTGGGAAATATTTAAAAAAGAAAAAAAATTCAAAGAGAGCTAATAATTCTGACTTCAACTGTATGTTTTAAATCTGTAAAACCCCTTACTAGGCGACGCGGTGGCACAGTAGGTAGTGCTGTCGCCTCACAGCAAGAAGGTCACTGGTTTGAGCCTCGGCTGGGTCAGTTGGCGTTTCTGTGTGGAGTTTGCATATTCTCCCCGCGTTCACGTGGGTTTCCTCTGGGTGCTCCGGTTTCCCCCACAGTCCAAAGACATTCGATACAGGTGAATTGGGTAGGCTTAATTGTCCGTAGTGTATGAGTGTGTATGGCTGTTTCCCAGAGATGGGTTGCAGCTGGAAGGGCATCTGCTGCGTAAAACATGTGCTGGATAAGTTGGCAGTTCATTCCGCTGTGGCAACCTCGGATTAATAAAGGGACTAAGCCGAAAATGAATGAATGAATGAATGAATGAATGAATGAAAACCCCTCACTACACTGTTTTCTCAGATATTAACTATTTCACACTTTTCTCTCTTGTATGAGGTAGAACACTCGCGTAACTTCTACCTTCTTTAAGTATATCCAGAAGTTAATTTTTTTGAGATGGTTAGCATCTTCCTCTGCCTTTTGGGTGCTACCGTGGGTGCCTTTGATGGTGCAGAATGTTTCTTCGATGTTATGGGGTTTTTGGGAAGAAAACTTGCAAACATACAGTACAGCACTTCAGAGTCACACTGCTAGCGATCAAAGAATTATGTCATTTTGGCAAGCTGAACGCATTCTGTAGTGTACAAGAGACACGGCACATAGGAGATTGATACACAGTGGTCTACAGCCAATCAGGACGCAGAACACAATGCGCTGTAAAAAGCATGTCAAATTGCACACAAAATAAATCAACGAAACTGCAAAAATGCTTTATGGTGAGGGAGCACTGTATTACATTCCCATTCCTTACACATTAACCCACTTATAAACCTACCCACACCACCTAACCTGACCAGTATCCCTTAGCACCATATGTGTTGTGCAATACATTTTAAATGCAATAAGTACATTGCACTTATTTTTTTTATGTAAGTACCTAGTAGTTAAGGTCATTTAATATAAAGTGAGAACCAAATTTGTCTTGAGAATGTGTTGCTTATTCATATTTATATATGAAGTCACACATTACTCATACATTTAAACTAGCATTTTTTTGTTAGGGATTAGTTTGAGGTCAGTAGGATTTTTAAATGTTTTAAAATAAGCTTCTCCAGCTCACCAAGGCTGCATTTAATTAATCATAAATACAGTACAAATTGTAAAATTGTGAAGTGTTATTGCACTATAAAATAACTGTTCAAAAATAATTTATAATTTAATTTAATCATTAATTCTAGTGATTTTTAATGACAAATTTTCAGCTTCATTACTGCAGTCTTCAGTCACACGATTCTTTAGAAATCACTCTAATATTAATTAATATTATTATTATTATTAATATTATTATTATTATAATTGGTAATAGTAAAAGCAATAATGACTGGAGTAATAAATTCACTTGAAGCTACATATAATAAGAAAGCAGTTATTTAAAATTTTAATAAATATTTTCCATTTTTTTACATTTAATAAATGCCGCCTTGATGAACAGAATTATTTTCTTACATTTTTTTAAATTAAGTTAAGATGTTGAAAATGTAATACTCAGTGTATAAATAGAGTAAATAACCTCATTACAGTTATAACTAATATAGTATATAACTAGAACATACCTGAACCTGAAAAAACACAAAACAGACATTTGATCATTTAAAATTAAATGTTATAAACTCTTTTTTAAAGATGAAAAATCAGTGGATTGTTTTTCCAAATTTGTTTAACCTTTATTTAACCAGGTAAGTCAATTGAGAACCAGTTCTCATTTACAATGATGACCTGGCCAAAAGGCAACATAAAAGGCAGATACAAAGCAGCAAGAACACAATGCCATAACAATTTCACAGATGCAGATAATAACATATAAAACCAGGGAAAAACTAAAAACAAGCACAGTGATCTTGTACTGTTAACTGGATTTAATTTTTAAAGGATGATAGAAGAATAAAAGTGTTGAGCTGCAGATGATTCCAAAAGTCATTAAGAAAAAATGGATAGCATGAAAATAAGTTATGTTTATTGGTTTAAGGCATAATTGAGTACTGTTACATACAGTTGCACTCAAAATTATTATCGCTCCTGTGAAATTTATATTTTCTTTTAAATCACACTTTAAGCTGAATACTAGTACTTTGCAAAATAAGTAGAGAAAATAGTATGCACTGTCAACATGGACCATAAACAACTCTTGAGAAATATATGTAAAAGAATTACAGTTCCACACGAGGGCTAATCATTTTCACCTGAACATTGCCTCAAACGCAGCCTCTAAACACATCCACCTCATGACATCAGCCCCCCAGAAGCACATTTCCCTCCATCTGTTCCTCTCTGACCCCCCGACTCGTCCCGGTTTGAGTGTGTTGTTCTGTGTGAGATGCTCTATGATCTTTCCAAGCCTGTTATTACAATCAGTGGGATTCAAATCTATTCACGCTGTTTCACTCAGCAGTTGACCTCCCTCTCTTTGACGATTCCTCTCCGTCTCCTTCCCTCTCTATCTCCTTTTCTGATCGAGTCTTTGAACCATCTGTCTTAGTCCTCCGTGCCAAACGCTCGCTGTGCTGTATGAACCTGTACACAGTCATTTAGGTCAGTATTAACCTTTAGGGCCTTGGACTCGGTCTGCGCTCACAGAAGCCAGATTCTTAAGTACTGATTCTAAATATAGTAGCCGTTGGAAGGTCAGACTTACAGTGTAATTTTGAAGAGAAGAAGCTGGGATTGGATTGAAAATTAACTGGAGTTTATCCAGCAACCATGTGAATTGGTGTTGATGATTTACAGACTAAAGATAACAGTTTTTAGTGTAAAATTGTTTACAATTTTTAATAGTATTTAATACTATTTAATACAATTTAATATGCCCTGTCGCATGATCTAACAGGGTTGTGCTTATTCTCTTAATGGGTTAAGCGTGTGTTTTGAGCATAACGTGCACTAAACCAATCAGAATCTCACATTCCCTTTAAGAGTCAGTTACGTCACGCCATGGTGCATTTGCTACTTACTTGGCGGACTTTGTAAGTGGAAAAACTGAACACTTCATTAGCGAGAAAACGGTTAAACAGACCATCTGCAGCACGAGGATAAAGAACGAGCCTCCTTCATTCAGCCTCTTTACTTTCTCTTTATTTTACTTTAATCTTTACTTTACTCTTTTACTTTTGTGGATAAGGAAATGGTGTTGTACGCACTCCACTCGAAGACATCTATTAGCCTACAGATTTAATTTAGTTTAAGTGCAAAAGTTTGTTTCAAAACTATTTCTAAATTCAGGTCTAATTTCCAGCAAATGAACAATGATAACGAAGTGTGGTCAAAAAAACAGAGTTATATCCAAACACACGTTCCTATGCCCTGTATGGTCCAAAACCTGACAGGTGGACAAATCTAAACTTGTTTTTATTAAAACAAATAAAAATATGCGTATAATAAATACTACTACTACTAATAACATTATACTAATGCAAATTGTCATGAATAAAATGAAAAAAGCCGCTTGGATGTAGTGTTTTTTTTATATTTATGTAGAAAATAAATTTTTTTGTAACATTTTAATCCTTATATTTTTTTCATATGGTAAGATATTTGTTTATTGCTGTACATCCTGTGTGTGTTAAGCAATGTGTAAGCATTTTGGACATGCATAGGTCACAACTAATGCGCTCTGTGCTGGACTTTAGACCATGTTTCAGTTGGTCAGTGGTAAAGTCTATATCAGTTCCTAAAAATAGCAACGTGCCAACAATCACACCTCCTTTTAAGACCAGCACACCCATGAGTCCACAAAGTGGCACATAATGTGGCGCAAAACATGAAAATTAGGGTTGCGCTGGTCTGAAAATAGCAACAACTAGCACCAAACACGTCTTGCGCCTTATTGCACCAGGTGTATGATAGTGCCCGAAAAGTCTTTAAACTTGAAATTATTTTAATATGTTAATCAGGTTTCAACAATTTTTATGTTATGCAAAGTTTCACTTAATATTTTTAGTCAGTTTGATTCATGTAAGTTGAGATAACTAGAAAATTTAATTCGATTTAACAAAAAAATTTAAGCAGCAAGATTTTTTTTTTTCATATAGTCAGTTAGTACCTTTTTTTTTAAAGTTCAACTCAAGAAAATAAGGGTAACCAGCAACAGTTTTGGGTGAACTGTCCCTTTAAGAAACAAAGTTAAATGCATAGTTCACCCCAACAAATGAAAATGTACTCACCCTCAAGTGGTTACAATCCTTTGAGTTTCTTTCTTCAACACAAAAGAACATATTTTGATGAAAGTTGAAAACCTGTAACCATTGACTTCCATAGTGGGAAAAAGGAATACTAGTTACAGGTTTTCAACTTTCTTCAAAATATCTTCATTTTTATTCTATAGAAGAAAGTAAGTCAAACAGGTTTGAAACTAATAAAGGGTGAGTAAATTCAGTTTTGGGTGAACTATCCCTTGAAGGTTAGGTTTAGCGATAGAAGAAGGATTAATGGTACATTGCAAAAAAAAGTGTCAAATATATTTTTTGCCTGCTTCATTTTTTACGTTTATTTTATTGAAAAATGGTCGCAAGATTAAGAGATATAAAATATATTTATAAAACAAGCAGTCAATATTGTTTTTTCATCTATCCAAATGTACACAAAAGTATGCTTTTGTAAATATTACACACTGAAACAATGATGTAAAAGTTCACTTTGAAATTGAATGTAATATTTACTAGTAATTTTAGAGAAATGTAAAGTAACACTTTGAATTAATCACAAACATTTAAAGTCAGTTTTTAACATACTCCAACAATCTGTTTTTAGTTTGTTTGTGTAATTAACAACTTCCAAAAAAAAAAAAGTATATGAATATTGGCATCTAAAAAATAAGACCAGACTAAATGAATTTCTCAAAAAAAGAGAGAAAAAAAAATCCAAATAAGTGCTTTCGTCACTACAAATCCTGCTCTTTTACAGTTGTTTTCCATTTTTATAAAAACTAAACAATTTGTTTCACTTTTATTAGTTTAACTTTGATTGTCAATCTAGTTTATTGCTGATCTTCATATCTGATCCTCATACTGCACTGCACTGATCCTTTAAAGTCGACATAAAACAGCATTATCATCATCCCATTTTACTGCTGTAATGTGTTGTGTTTCCAAGTGAAACAGGATATTAAATGGGGAAAAGATGACAGGATTTGATTTTATCGAGTGTGAATTGATTGAATCGTGCGAAGTGGGCGTCCCCATAACAGAAGTGAGTCAAATGTAATTATGCCCTGAAACAACCCCGTCAGAAGAAGCTGGCTGACCAAGACATAGAAGCTTCTCCAACACTGCTGCAGCACTACTGCTGCAACACTGCTTTTTTGCCTCTAGCTTGATGAGTGCTTTTCGTAATGATATTAGACTTGTTGTGCTGTTTCCACTGGTCAGGATTAGGGAAGAAAGATCTGGTGTTTACTCTGAGATGATGCCGAGCACAATGTTTAGTGAAGGTGCAGTTTCTCTATCATGCTCTCTGTGTCTCTTTGTCTTACTGTCAGGCCAGTTTTTTTAAGGAGAAAGGTAGAGTTTAGTTTTATTGATTATTTGCAAAACTCCGTAAAAATATCTAGACATACAGACTTCATCTTTAGTTTACAGCTCAATTAACACTGGTTAATATTGACTGTATTGGGATTAACATGTTAGGAACATACAGTAGAGTAACGAATTACTTTCTGATGTAATGCATTACTGTAAGTCAATTATAAATAATTTTTCAGTAAAATCTTACCCGGTACAAGTTCACTAACACTTGTTTTACAACGCAGTTTTCACACAAAATAGAAACAACAACAACCCCCCCCCCCCCCCCCCCCCCCCAGCAAGACAGCAATTAATTGAACAAGACAATATATTAGGTTTTCAAAGGAAACAAGAGTGTAGTTTGTTGACGTCGTAATTACGTGCAAAATCATGGGAGTTGTCCTCACATTAGACAGGAAATCATGCTTATGATTGAGCTAATGCAGTCACGATTTATTAAATGTTTAAATTGCTTATTTTGCTAGATTTTGACATTCATCAAAACTTTTGGGATAACGCAAGTACACGTCAGCAAAATATATAATACTATTCTAGTGTTTTAAATAGATTTTAATTAAAAGATCTGACATCTTATGCATTTAAGTTCCACTTCTGTTGTTATTTTGATGAAAGCAGTTCTAAGTAATACAGGAACCATGTGAGGAATTACAATTCTGAGACAGTAATATTGTAAGGGATTGCTTTTAAATGATTGCAACAAGTAATCTATAATGTTTTACAGTTTGGAAGTGACTTGCATTTCTTTTTTTAAATTCATTGGTGAAGGGATAACAAAACGGTCCATTACTGGTGAGATAGAGAGACGTTTGGACAAATATGTAAATGTGCACATTTTCTTCTCAATTACACAATAAACACAGAACTAAAAGTTATACAAATTTTTGGAAAGTCGCTTTGGAAATAATTTTTTTTCTAATTATGTATATAGTTATACAGTTTAAAATTGTTGCATAGCTCCTTGCATAGTAGTCCATACACAATGCTGTGTTATGACCTTAGATCACTTTTACCATAGTGTGTGATCTGTAAACAAGTACATTTGGCCTTTTTCATCACATATCCAGCTCAATTTGCGTGCTTTTCATGACTTTGTAAACTTGCTCATTAGCTTTCCTGGTAAAGCAACGCACATTATTGAGCTGCGTCTGAAATTGCATACTTTAATACTATATAGTATGTTAAAATCAGTATGCAAGCAGAGTAGTGCAGTATGTCCGAATTCATATAATTCGAAAAACAGTATGTGAGAAGTATCCAGATGACCTACTACTTCTGGCGAGATTCTGAAGTGCGCATCGAATGGATCATGGATCCTATGATGCACCGCGAGAGAATTCATGAATAGGAGTGAAGCGACTCAACTGACGCGGGTAGGTAACATGATAATGACAAAATGGTGGATGTAGTACGTACGAGTTCCATTCACACTACTGACAATTATACTGTATAGAACGTACTTTTCTAACAGCTGAGTAGTATATTTAAATTCAAATGCACCTACTGAGTAGTAGACGATTTCGGACGCAGCCTTATTCTTTATGAAGAAACTCACAGACTTTGAGACAAGCTAACATGGCATGGTTGCTTTAACAATTCATTTTATTTCTGTCTCACACTGTAAAATGCTGGGTTCCACACAATCGATTTGTGTTAGGGCAACATTAAAGAATTAAGTTAACTTTTTAGATTATACAAATTTAAGTAGATTGAACATAAAACAATCAAGTTGTCCCCAAAAAACCTTAAGAATTGTGTTGTTTCAGCTCATTTTAAATACATACTCAAACTTCATTTTTTTGAGTGTATATTTGCCTGGGATTAGGGTACGTTGTTTGATACTGATTAAGAACAAACCACGTGTCGAAACACTGTAGAAACCCTCTGCTCTCTTATGCACCTGACCCTTTATTTAAATGCCATCTTACAAGGACTCAATAAGGAAAACGATGTTCATTATAAATGTACCACAATCATGTTGCACTGCTTGCTTCAACCTTTTAACACAATATCCTGCACAACATTGTTCAGTCTCATGTAAAAGTACTTGGATAGCCTGTCTTATGTGTTTAGTTAAGTATCTTATAGTATATGTTAGTTATGCATACAGTAGGTTTTTAAAATAGCTCTTATGTCCAGTGTTGTGTTTGTATGTATGATTAATTTATGTAGCACCATTGTCCTGTGAGACATTTTCTTCCTCTGTATATCCACAGATGTAGCGGAATGACAATAAAACTTGAGAATTTCCCTTTTAGCGCCACTCATTTCATATATAAACTGCTAAAAAAATACAATACTGAACTAAACATGAAATATTGCCAGGTTCATGTTCATCTGTTTTTGAAATAAAAAACTAAATCCATTATTACGCACTGAATTTTTTACTTTGAAAGATTTGCAAAATGTGCAAAACAGCAACGTAAAAGCAATGCCCAATGAACCTAGGATGAAAATAACACATTTTCAGGACAACATAATATAAACTAGATAAATCAAGTACATCCTATAGAGCATTTCTGCTGCAGTTAGTAAAAGTCTTTGCTTCATAAACTCAGATACCTCTGCCAGGTGCGTCATTGTTGTAGGAGAGTAGATGCTCTCTCCCATAACCCCCCCCCCCCCCCCCACCCCCTCTCTCTCTTTTTCTCGTTTTGTCAGGTTGTAGTAGATGGGAATCCATTAAAGATGCATGCTTAGGGAAATTGAAAAGTCAGACTTTAGTGCATAAAAATTAGGCTCTATTATTTGGCTGTGGAGGAACACAAAGGAACAAGACTATCAGAGAGCAAAATGCAGCAGTGAGGATGCAGCAATCTGTCCTACAGTACATCACTCACTCATCTTCACAATCAAAGACATTCAATGATTCTGATGAGGCGAATCAGGTTCAGGCCTAATTTTCATGTCAATTACATGTGATGATAATGTATTTTCTATATAAATCGTTTTATACACAAAGTAGCAGGAAAAAGTTTCCATTTTTCCCATTTCTAATGTCTGTGGCTTTTTCAAATATAATGTTTATGTTTTATTTCATTGTTTGTTCGATTAATGTAAATACATTTTTAGAAACATTCAACATCAAATATTTCCTATATGTTGACATTATGGCAAATAACTGATAAGTGGCAAACAAAAGAGAAAAGAGTATTATTTTATTAGAAATTTTATGGTAAAATACAACTCAAGTATATAACAATAATTTATAAATATAATTTAAGAATTTTTAAAAGAATGTATAATAAGAATAATGAATATTAGTTTGATATATAATTTTAGTGTGTGTGTGTGATGTATGTACTGTATGTATATACACTTAATGGCCACTTTATTAGGTACACCTTACTAGTACCAGGTTGGACCCCATTTTGCCTTCAGTACTGCCTTGATCCTTTGAGGCATAGATTCAACAAGGTACTGGAAATATTGCTCAGAGATTTTGGTCCATATTGACATGATAGCATCATGCAGTTGCTGCAGATTAGTCGCCGGCACATCCCTGATGCAAATCTTCCGTTCCACCACATCCCAAAGGTGCTCTATTGGGTTGAGTTCTGGTGACTGTGGAGGTAATTTGAGTACCGTGAACTCATTGTCATGAGATGATTCGCGCTTTATGACATGGTGTGTTATCCTGCTGGTCTTCTGCTGCTGTAGCCCATCTGCCTCAAGGTTGGACGTGTTGTGCACTCAGAGATGCTCTTCTGCATACCTCAGTTGTAACGAGTGGTTATTTGAGTTAGAGTTGCCTTTCTATCAGCTCGAATCAGTTTGGCTATCCTCCTCCTCTTCTGGTATCTACAAGGCATTTGCACCCACAGAACTGTCGCTCACTGGATATTTTCTCATTTTCTGAGCATACTCTGTAAACCCTAGAGATGGTTGTGTGTGGAAATCGCAGTAGATCAACAGTTTCTAAAATACTCACACCAGCCTGTCTGACACCAACAACCATGCCACGTTCAAAGTCACTTAAATCACCTATTTTCCCCATTGCTCGGTTTGAACTGCAGCAGCTCGTCTTGCCCATGTCTACATGCCTACAGTAAATGCATTGAGCTGCTGCCATATGATTGGCTGATTAGAAATTTGCGTTAATGGGCAGTTGCACATGTGTACCTAATAAAGTGGCCGGTTAGTGTATACAGTATATGTATGTATGTACAGTGTGTGCGTGTGTTCCTTGTATTCCTGACAAAGGAACAAAATGTGGGGACAAAATATCCTCTATACAATAATGGTAAATTTTGACCTTGTTGAGATATTTTCTGGTCCAGAAGAGGAAAACAACTCATAAATCACAAGTGTGTAAATCACTATTGGACGTCTACATAAAGATAGCTATGAAAGTGTGTGTGTAGGTGTATATATACATTAACTATAATATCTTTTTTTGTGTGAAACACTGTGTGGAAAAGAGCAGCATGAACATCCTGTTAAATATCCACTTTTGTGTTTTTCATATAGGTTTGGATCAGATGGATTTGGAAAAATTATTATGAAAATAAAAACAAAAGTTTAATTTTGTCTGAAACATATCTCACTAGGCGGTTCATTCCGCTGTGGCGACCCTGAATTAATAAAGGGACTAAGCCGAAAAGAAAATGAATGAATGAATAAATGAATGAATGTCTCACTAAACCAAATCTGTATCGCACTTTATCAAGTGTGTCAAAATCTTTTTATATCTAAAACAAAAATAAAACCATCTGTCAAAAAAAAAAAAGGAAAACCAAGAACTGCATACGTAAACCACTTCACAATAGTATTTTGAATGTGCGCTGCATAACGTGTCGTGATCTGAGCTGACAGGAGCGGCGCGTGTGTGTGTCGCAGTGTGACGACTTGTCTTCTTTGCCACACGCTTGTTTCTCCTCTAACACTAGATGACTTACAAGAGTGAAGTAGGAGCTCTCAGACAGCGGCGGTTGAGCTGATGGCGCCGCTCCGTTATGCCTGACGTCCTACATATGAATAAGTGCGTTCTTCAAACTTTACAAACACTCGAATCGCTGCGTATAAAAGAACACATCCTGAAGGCCGAGGCTGTTCAACCAGTCACATCGCAGGACAGTAAAGGCGACTGACCAATCAGAACTCAGAAGCCTGAGGGGAGCCGAGCAATTCGCTAGAGCTTGATAGGAGTATTACATCACTCTGTGAACCGTATATCAGCCACTGAATAATGCAAACGCTGCCCATTCCAATGAACGAAGCAAAGGCAGAAAAACGAGTCCCCTCAGTCCGTTTTCTCAGTGAGGGAGAAAGAAAAAAACTAGAATGAACGACAGGATAATCCATCATTATTATTGTGCTGGTGACAGCATGACAAAGTCACGAATGTAAGGATGTTTCTCCTGTCTGATGGAATTGACGTGTAGTGATATAAGATTAGCACATTGCTGGATGTCTGTACTGCTGTAATGTAATTGACTAAAATGCTGCAGGTGAATAGGGTTAATAAATTAACCAATAGTTTTCGCTGTGGTTACATGGATGAGTGATTACATTTAAAAGGGGTAGTTCAATGGTAAGTAAATAATGACTGAAGTTTAATTTTTGGGTGAACTACCCCTTTAAGAATTACAAACAACTTTTGTATTACAAGTTTATTATGAATATGCAAATGAGGCACTATTTAATTAAATATGTGCTAATTTGCATACATTTTTATACAAGCCAGGCTCTTTATGTTTTGACATAGTATATTTTATATCACGTCATAAGCAATTTTTTGTGTGTGTGTGGTTTATTTATAAAGTAATTTGGAGTGGAGTGCATGCTCATAATTAAACATGGCTGGTCCAGCATTAGCTAATACACGACCCACCAATCAGTTAATTCCTAACTCTACAGGCCTAACTATGTGTATCAATATGTTTAAGTGTTATATAAAAACACCACACTTGTACAATATCCAGGAGAGTATAAATAACGTACCCTGCCATGTAATCACTGTAACGAAATCTCCGTCTTGTTTTGTTAATCCGTTTCTTTACTGCCGTTTTGGTGGAATAAACAATCGTAATGTGAACATCGAGATGTGCAGCAGTGGTGAATGTTTGTTGATGGTACGATCATCAACAGAATAAAAAAGAAATGCACCCCTTCCAACAAAACTAGATGGTTATTATTGTAGAGCACTTTTCCCCCTTACAAAAATAAATAAATAATAATGTAGACTATGCGTCAATGCTTTTGTATGCTTTCATCTGTTATTTTGTGATGTCTGGAAGATATCTGCGTGAGAAAAAAAACTATAGTAATTTATAATAAACATGGTTTGAACCACATATTCATTTGAATTGAGAAAATATTAATTTATGACCACTTTTTAGTCATATTACACATTAAAGTGAATGTATATAATATCATGGCGTACACATCAGTCTTTGAACTTGCTGCATCTCAGACACTAACAATTTATAAAAAAATTATTCTTATTATTATTATATTCTCGACATCGGATATTAGGTATGGATATATTGTGATTTTCGAAAGTATTACATCGATTTGTAAACATTTATCATTACCAATTGTGGAGTCTCCCCATAGGGTTTGATAGAGCGCTTGGACCCGGAAGTCACTTAACAAGCGCATAAATAACCAAAATTTCTTTATTCAGAATTTCTCTCCGTTTTGAAGAATCTCCCCTTCCACTCCTATTCCTCCTTCCTTTCTAAACACGGTGGCACGGCGCCCCAGTGGTTAGCACTGTTGCCTCACAGCAAGAACGTCACTGGTTCAAGTCTTTACCGGACCAGCTGACATTTCAGTGTGGAGTTTACATGTTCTCCCCATATTCGCATGGGATTCCCCCGGGTTTCCTCGTTTCCTCCCACAGTCCAAAGACATGCAACATAGGTGAATTGAACAAACCAAACTCTCACTATAGAGATCTAGCCAGCAGTATATTTCCAGAGTAATCTATAATTTGTTACTTATAGCAGGGGAGTTCTTGAGATGCACCCGAGCTCAAACTCCCCTCTCACCCTTCAATCGGGAGGGAGCCCCGGGCTCGAGGATCTTTTGAGCTCAGGGCTCTCTCCCGGGACAGCATGCCAAATATGCTTTATTATCAATCATCAGCTAAGGGTAAACTCTTGAATTGTGAATAACCAGAATGCAAATTTCTTCACTTGTGTTTTTTTAATAGAAAAAGTGTATGAACAAATCTATTAAATAATCTTCAGAATATACAGTGCTCAGCATAATTGAGTACACCCCATTTTGAAAATGAATATTTTTATACATTTCTCAATGAATATAGGTGATTTATTTTGGTGCATTTAAAAAAAACAGGTTTATCAAACAGATATATTTATTCAAATAATATTTTAGTCACCAAACATATTTAGAACCTGAAAGATAATGCATGTAAATTCAAGCAAAATTACATCCTACAAAATTTCAACTAAATTTTTCATTTTTTTTTTTTTTTGCTTCTCTTGAATTTGGCTTTTTTTTAAAATTTGTATTTAATATTTTTATTCAACATATAAATTAGGGTGTAGTAGTTTTTGGATCGTTATCATAAGTTATTTTGTAAGATAAGCTCCAGATTTGGCTTCAGTACTGTCTAATCTAATGTATATGCACAAATATAATATTGTATTGCTTCTTATTAAAAATATGAATTTAAAAGATAGATTTGTGAGGGGTGTACTTATATATGCTGAGCACTGTATAAGTGGTATATTAAGGTAATTAAGGTAAATATAAAGGTAAATTTGGGTGCAAGTGCTGCTGATGTAGAGATTTATGGATCAGTACAAAAAGCTGTACAAAAGCAGTACAAAAACAGCTTTAAAATATGTATTTTACTTGAAATCTACAGACACAAATTGATAGAGTGCAAAAAAGACGCAACTAAAAGTGTACTCTATTTTATTTCCATCAAACTGAAAAAAAAAACACTTTACGAAAAGCCAAACAGCTCAAAATCTCAAAATTGACAGGTGCATGAAAAAAGTGTTTGTCTCCGCAGTGCAGAAATTTTGCCTCAGAAATCAGTGAAACCTCCTGCACCACCAATTACACAGCTGACTCTGATATTTAGTCTTCATATTAAAAATGTTTCTAATTGAATATGAATGAGAGGTTACGCTCGCGTACTGACAGCGCTGAACTTTAACTGCGTCTGCGCAGAGTCTTTAACACGCATTAATTAAGACAATTAAGAGACAAAGAGAAAGAGTAGCTGTGAGGGAGAGAGAGGACAGAGACCTAACAGGACAATACAGGTGTCTAAATGAGGAAAAGAGAAATAGGCCAGGACAAATCAATACTGGGAGAGAGCCAATGAAGTTTATGCTCACAGTGGAGGACAGCGGGCCAGCGCGCCGACAGATGGCTTCAATATAAAAATCTACTATTATATTCAATATCTTGGTATAAGCCATGGGGGTGAATAAAGTAGGGCTGCACAGATATTACAGATAAGTCAATATTTTGTCATTTATGGCCAATAACTGATGAATGGGGAATATTTAAATTCATTTTTTTTTCAGCTTAGTCCCTTTATTAATCTGTGGTCGCCACAGAGGAATGAACCGCCAACTTATCCAGCATATGTTTTACGTAGCGGACGCCCTTCCAGCTGCAACTTATCACTGGGAAACACCCACACACTTCCATTCACACACATACACTACGAACAATTTTAGCTTACCCAAATCACCTAGTGCATGTCTTTGGACTTGTGGGGGAAACCGGAGCACCCGGAGGAATCCCACGCCAACACGGGGAAAACATGCAAACTCCACACAGAAATGCCAACTGACCCAGCCGAGGCTCAAACCAGCGACCTTCTTGCTGTGAGGCGAGAGCACTACCCACTGTGCCACCGTGCTGCCCGAATATTAAAATTCTTCCAAAATTAAAAAAAAATATATATAGAATGACGAATTAAAGCATTGAACATTGAAACCAAATATTTTAAAAATATTGAATTGCAATATCCATTTAAAGCACTAACAAATAAAATAAATGAAATATTACAAATCAAAATCATTTCATGCTAAATCAGTTTAAATGTTGCAATATGAAATGTTAAACTTCTTTAAAAATGGATAATTGTCATTGATTAATGTCATTATTAAAGATATATAGTTCTGATATAACAGTTCTGTCTGGTTTTTGAATTTGATTGGCTGATAGCCGTGCTATATTCTGCAATATCAGAACGTGTACAGCCTCCTCACCCTTCTGTATTACTCCTGTATTAGATTACAACTATGCAGTTCATTTATAAGTGCCTATTTTAAATAATTTTTAATTTTGGAGAGACAGAGCAGAGCAGAGCAAAGACAGTTGACGTTGTCCATCCACAAGATGGCGACAGAGACCGCATAATAAACCTCTTAGAGGAGAAAAACTCAAACTCTTAATTTCAAACTACAGCTGATCATATGTCTTTTTTTCTTTTTTATATACACGATCATGCCGTGGAACTGTTGTATTAATGCAATATCACATGAGTAGCAGTGCGATATGGCTGTATATCATCACTGGTGGGACACTAAGGGTGCTTTCACACTAGCACTTTTGGTCCACCTCCGGGTTCGTTTGACGTCAGAGCATGATACGTTTAGCTAGTGCAAATGTGTCTTCTGAACTCGGGTGTGCACCTGTGAACCGTACCCGAGTCCGCCTGAAAGTGGTAGTCTGGGGTACGGTTCACGTGAACTCTGGTCCGGTTCACTTCTGGTATGCATGCAATCGTACCAAAAAACGGAACCGTCAACAGTACAAACTATAGTTTTCATAACGTTCATTTGTGTGTCTGTGTATCACGTACTGTACCTGGGTGACAAGCGGGACTAAGCAAGGGTAATCACAGTGATAATGTCTGCTTGTCACCTCCAAAAACAGCTTCTGCAGACATCACGTTATGTCCTGAACGTTTATAATATTTTTGTGGCAGATGGATGCGAGTCGCTTTCTGTATGTCCAAAACCAAAAAATCAGTAAAAGCAGAACGACCGCAATGTGCGGACGTCTTTCCATTTTGGCGCTTTGCTTTCGTGTCTGTCACCTAGCAACAACCGTACACACAACAGCAGCTTAATGACGCAAGCGTAAAGGGGTTCAGAAGGAAAAAACACAGTGTGAACACAAACCAACCGAGAAGGTGGTCAATCGAACTTGGGTACTGTCCAGGCAATTGAACCAAGTGTGAAAGCACCCTAAGGCCTTGTGCCAACGTACGCCTCCCACAAGTGCCAATTTACAGCCATATCGCACTGCTACTCGTGTGATATTGCTCATTTATATATATATATAGTTGACAAAAATATTGCTCATAATGCTTTGCAAAAATAAAATTAATTTAAATAACTAAATATGATTTAAACTTAAATGGACATATGTAAGTAACAAATAAAACATATAAAAATGTCAAAACATATAAACAAATCAATAAAAATGTTAATTTTCTAAAACTTTCAAAGTATGTTTTCAATAATCCATGATTTTGAATGCTATTTACAGTGAAGTTAGGTCATATTTGACATAAAACAATTACGGATGAGCTGATAGTTACTTAAAGTTTTGAAAACTAACTTGAAAAATGTCAAACATTATAATTCATCAATGTGTTAAAACTGAATGTCTTTTTAAAGGCTACAGCTATAACAATAAGAATTGGTGTGATTTATGCGATCTCATACAATTACATTGTATTAACAATGTTATTAAATTATTCATATTTGAACGATGAAGTTAAAGTAAGCATTAAATTAGGGCAAAAAGTAATCTAAATGCAGATATGGTGGAGAATGTGCATTAATAATTAAATATACACTGATAGTATGCTGCGTGCTATTATGTTACTCACTGTAGCACCTGCAATACGGCTTCAGCAGGTGCTAAATTCTCTGAAATTGAATTGCACTCAAATTCTCTGTACTTTACGTCAGTCTGAATACATTTTCAGTCGCTGTGTGTGTGTGTGTGTGTGGTGACTGGATGAGAAGGTGATGGACGGAAGGTTGAATAGATGGAATCTTCAGGAGTGATGAAAGCAGCATGTGACCTTTAACCCCAGCTGCGTGTGAAGCCTGAGGATGCTGCGCTATTTTTAGCATCTGAAGAAAAATCATTTTGAGATAGCATGTGAGCATGTGTGTAAAGGACAGATAGAGAAACAGAGAGATGGAGATAAAGACAAAAAAGGGACCTCCAGCCTGCAGGACTTGAATCAGATCTGACTTATAAAGGAGAGATGAGAATGAAATAGAGTCTTGGGTGAATGGAAAAAAAAGTCAATGTTCTCATCTGATGCAGTGAGTACTTCATAAAACACTTAAAAAAGACAAAACGATACATTCAAGATAATGAAATTAGTGTAATAAGACTAGGTGCAGTGGTAAGCGTGCACCAGGAGACAGGAGCCATAAAATGGATAAAAAAAAATGCAAAACTGATTTGATGACCATTTTCATGCTGCAGGTGACTTTCATCTATATTGGATGTTAATATTAGCCCCACAGGTAAAATGGGATATATTTTTGTCATGTTCTTTTTGATCAATATCTTTGTTTTATTCTGTTTTATTTATAATACAAGACAGAGAATAATGAACTAAGTGAAAAAGAAAAATACTACAAAGAAGTCTTATTTGATAGCAAGAACAAACACACACAATCGACCATGGCCACAGGTGTATTAAACCAAGCACTTGGGCATGCAGACTGCTTCTACAAACATTTGTGAAAGAACGGGTTGCTTCCAGGAGCTCAGTGAATTCAAACACGAGATAGATTCGCACTTCTCAATCAAGAATCAGCCAATCAATAAATTATCAATTATCAATTATCAATAAAGTGTTTAGACTTTTAAAAACACTGTTTCATAAGCAACGTCATAAGCGCAATGCTTAGTGGCTCAAAGCATTACACATTGAGCCACTAAGCATTGCGCTTATGACGTTTTTCAACAGGAGGAAAGTGCGAATTACTTCCAAAAACTTCAGATATAGTCTGTGTTAGTAAATGCAAGGCTTTCAGATGACTGTTCTAGAGCCTACAGCTAATAATCTGTCAGATTCTGGAGTGCATTACAGCTCTAAAGAACATTATAAATGATAAATGATCTTAAATAAAACAAATACATTCATAGAGATGGCATATAATTATATATTTCACTCACCTGGGAAATGGAGGCCACGTGAATGGCTTGTGAGCACAATTAAGTGCACAGAGCATGCTATATCATCTGATAATTGTAGGAAATAATTCCAAAAGGCAACTGACTGTGTAAAGCCACATATAACAACACAAAAATACGATAAATATGCCGAGATCAGCGGCTAATCAGCCGTAATCAGCTGAGGTGAAGTGACGGCGACCAGCGAGACCTAGCTGTCACTCAAGTGGCCACGCCCTTAATTATGCAAACTTAATATAACCTAATATAAAGGAAACGGATGAGTTATAAAAAAATTCACCCCCCTCACAGTTGCCACGAAGGGTAATAGTAGCTATATGAACCAAAATCGTTCTTTGTACCAGGCTGTAAACACCTTTTTTATGCTGTAAAGTTGGCCATTCTAACAGTGGGCTCAATAGAAATTTGCTCTATTATGGAGCCAGGACTAGCGGAATTTCGATGAATTGCAGTTTCAGTAACTTCCGTATTGGCTTCCCGAGGGAGAGCGGAAGGTTGCCGCTTGGTTGTACCCGATACGTTGTCTTGATTTTGTTTGGAATTGAAAATCAGGTTGACATCAAAACCCAACATCAGGCCGACGTCAATGTCCAACATCAATCCTAAAATCAACCAAATATCAACGTCTACTCATGTTACACCTTGACTTTTTGTGGATTGAATTTTGGTCACCTGACGTCATGCCCTAAATCTAACCTAATATTAACGTCTATTTGTGAAATTTCTTCACTACTAAATATTCCACGGTTAACTGTTAGTAGTATCTGCTTGTTAAGTGTGACGTCACGCGAAGCGGCTTCCTGGTCCAATCGCTCTATCAAACTTTATGGGGAGACTCATCAAATGGTAATAATAAACGTTTACAAAGCGTTGTAATACTTTCGATACTTTCAATATACAGTATATATATGCATGTCTAATATAAGATGGCCAGAAAGTGATACATTTTTTATAAATTGTTAAAATTTTGGAATTTGTGATGCAGCAAGTCCAGAGAATGTTGTGTACACTATGATTTTATATAAACTTACTTTAATGTGTGATAGGACTAAAATGGCCATGAACAAATACAGTATTTTCTCAATTCAAATGAGTAGCGACTTGGACCTGGAAACAGTATTCCATACATCATGACTTAACAAGCGGATTATAACAAAGTGTAAGCAATAGGGAACAACATCAACTCAGCCATGAAGTGGTAGGACATGTAAAAGCAAAGAGCAAGGTCAGCGTGTGTGTGTAGAAAGTTGGCGATTTCTGCACAGTCAACCACTACTGGCACGTCATGACTTTGCCAAGTACGATGGGATCCTGGATTAACATCTATGTTAATCCTGGAATATCATTTTTGTTCGAAAATGTAATCCATACCTATTCCCTATACCCCTAAACCCAACCATAACTGTTAATTATTCCCAAAATCAGAGGGGAATAATAGTTAGATAACAATCATGTAGAAGTAAAACCTAAACCGTAAGCCTAAACGGTAAACGTATCTCTTAATTCTGATTGGCTGATTGGAATGTTGTTTCAGGATCAACATAGATGTTAATCCAGGAACATGTCCTACTTGGTGAAATCAGGTTGGGGATCACTACTGATCATCAAACTTCATGTGGCCTTCAGTTAACTCAAGAATGATGCATAGACAGCTTTCATAGAATGGGTTTTCATGGCTGAGCAGCTGTATCCAAGCCTTACATCACCAAGTGCAATGCAATGTGCGGGATGCAGTGGTGTAAAGTACACCGCCACTGGACTCTAGAGCAGGCAAGATGTGTTCTCTGGAGGACCAATCATGCTTCCCTGTTTGGTAATACGGTGGGTGTATCTGGGTTTGGTGGTTGCTAGGAAAATGGTACTTTGACTGCATTGCACCAAATGTAGGTATCGGTGGAGGAGGATTATGGTGTAAGGTTGTTTTTTTTAGGAGATTGGGCTTGGCCCCTTAGTTCTAGTGAAAAGAATCCTTACTGCATAGCAAGATTGTTTGGACAATTTCATGCTCCCATCTTTGCGACAACACTTTAGGGATGAGCCCCTTCCTGTTCCAACATAACTGCTCAAAAGTGCTCAAAACAAGCCCTATAAAGTCATAGATGAGCAAGTTTGGTGCGGAGGAATTGAACTGGCCTGCACAGAGTCCTGATCTCAACCCAACAGAACATGTTTGGGATAAATTAGAGTGGAGACTTTAGCCAGGGGGCAACATGGTGGCTTAGTGGTTAGCACTGTTGCCTCACAGCAAGAAGGACACTGGTTCAAGTCCCAGCTGTGCCAGTTGGCATTTCTGTGTAGAGTTTGCATGTTCTCCCCATGTTAGCGTGGGTTTCCTCCGGATGCTCCGGTTTCCCCCACGGTCCAAAGACATGCGCTATAAGTGAATTGAATAAACTAAATTGGTCGTAGTTTATGTGTGTGAATGAGTGTGTATGGATGTTTCCCAGTACTGGGTTGCAGCTTGAAGGGCATCCGCTGTGTAAAACACATGGTGAATAAGTTGGCGGTTCATTCTGCTGTGGCCACCCCTGATGAATGAAGGGACTAAGCTGAAGGAAAATGAATGAAATGAATGAACTTTAGCCAGACTTTGTCGTCCAACAACCTCACAAATGCGTTGCTAAAAAAATGGTCACAAATTTACAATAAACACACTCCTAAACCTTTGTCAAAATCCTTCCCAGGAGAGCTAAAGCTGTTTTCGTTGCAAAGAGTGGGCAAACTCCATATTAAACCCTAAGATTAAGATCTGTATTTAGATTGGGATGAGATTGAAGTTGTTCCAAAACCTTAGACAAAAGTTTGCTCTCAACAACTCTGCTATACTAGTTGATATGATCAAACGGTGTGATATGATCAATCATGCTTTTTATTTAAAGACTTTTGACCCTGATTGCCATCCGACTTTCATATGTTTAAAAACAAAAGTATCCTTCAGGGCTAGTTGTATAATATAATGCAAGTGTTTAAGACAAAGTATAATGCGACGTGTACACATTACATTAGTACTCAGTTTGTGTACATTAGAACTACACTTTGTGATTTAAAGCATATTTTTCAGAAAGTGACGATTGGTCAGAATAACAACTGTTTATAAAACGTGAAATAAAACAGATGTATTTAGAAAGAACATTGGTAATGAGTTGTCTAAAACGCGTTAGAAATGTCTGAAAACATGGCAACTTTTCAATTTATGAAGCAACAAAAGTGTTCTAAATGGCAAACACATTGCTATAAATCTTACATTTTTTGCATAAGTTATAGACTACATTAATTTCAGACTTTCAGACTTTACTTTTATGGTGCTTTTACATCTTTTTCTTAGCTCAAAAGCCTGAGTTAAAAGCCTCATTTATTGCAGCTGCCCTTTATTGTAACTTATCACTTAACTTTTGACCAAGCAGAGCTAGATCGTTTATTACTGTATATCAAAAGGGCTGAAATAATAATCATTCACAACAATGCAAAAATTTTCCACCTTCTACTTGCAATACCAGCTACATGTTTATATTTGCATGTGATTAGAAACGTATGTGTGTGTATTTCAGTCCTATAGGGCTTGTCAGTAGTGCCCTCACTTTGCCATGTTTAATAAAGAGCAGTGAGCTGATCGTTAAAACAGCCATCCTTTTAGTGAAAGTATCTGTCAGTACACACACAAACACACACACACACACAGTCCTCTTTGCTGTGACTGCTGCAATGTTATCACAGACCCCTTCTAATTAAATACTGACAGCCGGGTTTGGATTGCCCACACTTTCTCTCTCTCTTAGATACACACAGGCAGGAAGGGATGAAAAAAGAGAGAGGGAGCGATAGAGAGAGACAGAGACGAGTGCTATTGGGTGCACTGAGTATATTCTTTGCTCCTCTGTGTTGCAACACCTTTCATTCTGTCTCTCTCTCTCACACACACACACACAGATGGCTGATTCATTGTAAATGTATAAGAGAGAGATGCATGGGTGATGCTAGGCCAATTTTAGGGCCTACTAAACTATATTTCTACTCAGCCCCGCTAAAACTTTTGTGATTAGCTCATGAACTGCACATTAAATTGTTGCCTCAGTCTAGGGCTGGGCGATATGGCAAAAATGTATTCTCGATAATTATTTTCCAGATAGAACAATAACAATAGGGCAACGCAGTGGTGCAGTAGGTAGTGCTGTTGCCTCACAGCAAGAACGTCGCTGGGTCGCAGGTTTGAACCTCGGCTGGGCTGGGTCAGTTGGCGTTTCTGTGTGGAGTTTGCATGTTCTCCCTGTGTTCGCGTGGGTTTCCTCCGGGTGCTCCGGTTTCCCCCACAGTCTAAAGACATGCAGTACAGGTGAATTGGGTAAGCTAAATTGTCCGTAGTGTATGAGTGTGAATGTGTGTGTGTGGAAATTCCCAGAGATGGGTTGCGGCTGGAAGGGCATCCGCTGCGTAAAAAATCGTGCTGGATAAGTTGGTGGTTCATTCCACTGTGGCGACCCCGCAAGGGACAAAGCCGACAAGAAAATGAATGAATGAATGAATGAACAATAACAATATATATTTCCATATAAGTTGTTATTGCTTCCAGATTTAAAAGAGTACCCTAACAATGACTGAAGCCACAAAAATTAGAGGGTCCATTATTAAATGACAACTCTTTCGGATGGTAAATTTTCGGTGGCCGAAAATTTGGTACATCTCTAATATCAACACACTTTTAGATTCCCTTTCTTGCACACTGGCCCAGCCCTACCTCAGTCCCCTTTAAATTTGATATGAAAATGGTGGCAGACTTTGACTTCTTCTTGCCTTTCAAACTCATTTTTTTATTTAATCAGCAATTAATTATTAGTAATTTTTGTAGTTTTATTATTATTGTTCATCTGAATTTCAACCTGCAGCACTGTAACTGAGAATGATGATGTGCTGAAGGTTCCACATCCAGTTCTTAAGGGCTGATATTATATTCCATCTAATTTCTTAAGCAAAGGTGCTGCTAAATTTTACACTACACTACACTGCATTACATATTACTGGTCTAGGCATTGTGCCGTATACTATTTTTAATGGTTGTTGACTTGCTCTCAAATTTACCCCTGACATTTGTTTGTTATTTTCTTTGTGTATATAACTTCCATCCATACTAAAGACACTGACAACCTTCTTAATAAATTTTTTTGTAAATAACTGAGAAAGCGTCAATCTGAGGCCGCATTTTCATGTCATCATGTAGACTTCTTACAAAGTATTTTACAGTATTTTAAAAATACAAAAATAACTGAGTCAGATTTGTTGGCTGTCTTGCTCGCACAAGCTTTTTCAACTCTGCCCACAAATTTTTATAGGATTGAGACAGGGCTTTGTGATGGCCACTCCAAAACATTCACTCTGTTGTCCATAAAGCCCATTTTAACTAATTTAGCAGTATGCTTAGGGTCATGGTCTGTTTGGAAGACCCATTTGTGGCCAAGTTTTAATTTCCTGGCTGATGTCTTGAGATGTTGCTTCAGTATTTCAACATAATGTTCTTTCTTCATGATGCCATCTATGCTGTGAAGTGGACCAGTCCCTCCTGCAGCAAAACAGCCCCACAACATGATACTGCTGCCCCCATACTTCAAAGTTGAGATGGTGTTCCTAGGCTTGCAAGCTTTCCCCTTTGTCCTCCAAATGTAACACTGGTCATTACAGTATGGCCAAACAGTTTAATCTAAGTTCCATCAGACCACAGGACATGTCTCCAAAAATTATTATTTTTCCCAGTGTAATTTAGCTAATTGTAATCTGGCTTTTTTGTTGATTCTGGCTTGTTGATTTTCCCATGTTGTCACACAAGGAAGCAGTGTGTTTGAGGTTTTCCTTAAATACTATTCTACAGTTGTGCCTCCAATTAACTCAAATGTTGTCAATTAGCCAATCAGAAACTTCCAAAACCTTGACACCATCATCTGAGCTTTTTCAGAGGCATAATAATCTTATTGTATGTACACTTGACTTTCAAGAAAAGTTACAACAATTTCTAAAAAATAATATCTCTCTCATTATTTTGCTATTAAGCATAACAGAAACAAATTTGATCATCCTAACTTACCTAAAAGAGAAAAAGTTTAGTCAGATTAACATCTGACTTTTTTTTTAAAATGGTTTTGTGCCTTTTTATACAGTGTATGTAAACTTCTGGTTTCAACTATATATATATATAAATATATAATATAAATATATAATATAAATATATATATATATATATATATATATATATATATATATATATATATATATATATATATATATATATATATATATATATATTATTCTTTTTTTATTATTATTTTATTTATTTATTTATTTATTTATTTCTTTATAAATGTTTATATTTTTCCCCCAATAGGAGCTGAGCCCTTAAACTGAAAATCCTAAAATCAACCCTGAGGAGACGTTAAAGTGCGTAGATGAGGGTAAGTTGGGATTTATTTCATGAAGTGTGTACAGTATGTTTTCAATGTGTGTGAGAAAGGTGTACAGAGAACAGAGTTTTATAAAGCTTCATCAGTTTTAATACGAAAGTTTTCAATTATATCTCATGTTTGTTTCAATTTTGTATTTACTGTATATCAATTCAGATCTGACTTTTTTTTTATGAATCCTAAAAGAAACAAAAAATTAATCCATACAATTGGCAACAGTAGGGTTCAAACTAAATTGGATGAACAAAATGGGAGATCTTTATATTTTTTCTTGCTAAACAAACTGGGAAAATTATGTCAGACTTTTTATTTTGGGTGAACTGCCCCTTTAAAACACTCTGTCAAGGTAATGTTATTCTATTAAGTGTCTGTCATCATTTACTCATTACTGCCAGTGAGATACTTTACCTCTCACCCTTTTTATACATTAGCTATTGTGTTAAGGGAACTGTTATTATACAGTATTTTATGCTGTTATAATACTTCTTGATATTCAAATGAGCTTTTTTTCATATTTTACATGTTTATTGTAATTCTAGATGAAATCTTTAGAATTTTGTTATGTGCTTTTAACAGTTTGATTTTGTTTTTACATTATAATAATAAGAGTGTAATTTGAAAGGCCATCTTCACATGCAGAGCTTAAGCAAACATATTTATATCATGTTCAGATGCTTTCTTTACTTGTGAATTTTGCTCAAATTTGCTCACACTTAGTTTGTTTCAAATCAGTATGAGTTTCTTTCTTCTGTTGAACACAAAAGATTTAAACAGTCGACTGTAGCAGTTTACTTTTAGATACTGTTAACAACACTCTTCTAAATATCATCATCTGTGTTCAACAGAAGAAACAAACTCCAACAGTTTTGGAATAATAAGTAGTAAATAATGACAGAAATGTTGATATATATATATAGGTTTTTTTATTTTATGTTATATTTTGTGTGCATTTTTATAAACAGATTCTATACACTGTTATTTTTGTTTTGTTTTTTCCAGTAAACATAAACATCCCCAAAACTAGATTGCAAAAACATAACCCAAGATATGCATAAGTGCAATATAAGAAATCATTTCCCACAATGACCTGACAAATAATCTTGCTGATAAATATTTAAAAAAATATATTAATTAAAAATTAAAGTTTTTAGAGGTACAATTGAAGAAAGAACCTCGAACATGTGTGAAACAACTTAAGGTTGAGTAAATGATTCGTTTTATATTGTGTGTTTATGTGCAATTGTTGTATGCAGATTCTATAGACTGCCAAAAAACATTATTCATGTTATTGTTGTCCTTATTTTCAGTCTATATACCTAAAACAAGATAGATAGATAGATAGATAAGCATAAGTTGACAATTGCTGATCACAAGCAAAACTTTGTGGTCTTTCTGACCACAAAATCAGTCTACCTGATTTGCTTCACCTTTGTCAAATCACTGAAGTCTCATCAATAAATCTGACCTTGCAGCTATTGAACTATCCAGCAAAAGTCGAACTCAATTAGTAAGAGCAGTCTGTGTTTTGGAAACTTGCATTCAGCCTCTAGTATGTATGTATGAGGAGGCTATAATTCCAAAATTGTCTGACTGTTCCTCAGTTTATTGTAGATTTGCCATGTTTAAACATGTTTGCAATCTGCCTGATATGAGTCACATTAGTAGAACAAGTTTCATTAGCAGAACAAGATCAACATCATTTGCTATTGGTAATACAATGCAATGAAAATAGTGTCAGGCCTTGTTTACACTTGGTATTAGGATGCATTCTGGTCAATCACATCACATGTAGATGAAAAAATGTTCTCATTTACACCTGGCGATTTAATTAAACACATTTGTTTCCACAAATTTCTGTGGATAGTCCGATGTAATCACCCAGCAACTGGTAACTTTTTGATTTAGTGACTAATTTATATTATTTTGTACATTCTCATTCATGCATTTTAGTACATTTTGCTCATCCCCCAATGAGGGGTAGGGTTAGGAGTTGGGTTTGGGGACAACCTTTTAAAAATTGTATGTATTTATAAGAATTAGCCTCTTTTCTTGCAATAAATAGTTACGTTTCCTCTTAAGTTTAACATTGTGTATTTAAAAAATTTCCACTTTAAACCAATCTTACGATTTTAGAAAAATAAAGCCTCTTAAAAGTGGTCAGTAATGGTCGATTTTAGACAAATAAAGCCTCTGGAAGTGGTCAGAAATGGTCGATTTTAGACTAATGAAGCCTCTAAAAGTGGTCAAAATGTTTCAGAGCCTGTTTACACATGTATTTTGTGCCATCAACTTCTAATAGTATTAGTACGTGTAAATGGGGACTTGAACCTGTTAGTCAAATATTGTCCATATCATATGGAAACACCCAAACAACTACTGTATAATAAAGATATATATGTGAACTATGTGCTACTTGCAATACAGTAAATTCCATAAAAATATGAACAATACCTTTTCAATGGCTAAACAAGCTTGAGAATGTGATCCATTATTTTTCCCCTTAATCTCAATGACAAAAATATGTCCAACTTCTCAACATGATCCTGCAGAGCAACACTTGATTCTGGCAGTCAAATCTAATCAGTTTGAGAGTCAATGGAAAAAATTTAGAGAGATTAAAGCCGAGATAAATGGGGAGAAAATCAATCTAAGGTTAACCAGCGGTGTCAGAGATGTTTCCACAGGCAAGTGACTGAAACAAGAGGAGGTTGAGGCATGTAAGTCCATTTAGTGGATGTGTAGGAGCAAACCATTTTAATATAGCGATAATGCTGTTTGCATTGCATCAACAAACATTATGCGCAAAATGTGAGCAGATGGACATTACTGGTGCAATATATGACTTGGAAAATGCTAAGGTTAGCCTGATAGCACTGAAAGCCTACGACCCACCATGAAAATCAACATCATGAACGCTTGAACAATCTAGATCAGTGTTTCTCAACTGGTGGGTCGCGACCCAAAAGTGGGTCGCGGGAACATTTTCAGTGGGTCGCGGAGTGTGTGGTCAAAAAAACAACTAAAGTTTCATTTTTTAACTTATTTTGCTTATACCGGACTTTTATTTTGAAATGCGCGCGCGACAACCGTACCGACTACTTCCCGATAAACAATAGGCTCGTTTGAGGTGGCCAAAATCTGCGCAGAATCGATCACCGGTGATCACCGCAAGATGCATGCCGGTTAGAAGTGTGTCCGAGTTGCGTCCGCCTGGCTCTGATGTCACGCTGACGTGCGCCAAAAAACTCTCGCGATCGCGAGGCGGGTACCTCGGATTGAGCAGTCGGCAGCAGTTGCTCTCAAAAGACTGCGCCCACTAAAAGCATCATGGGAAACGGCTGGCTGACGACACAGCTGAATGCTCATTGGATGAGACTGACTAACTACACGTTATTACCTGTGTTGTTTTTACTAAGGTTTATCCTGGCTTTGTTGTATACCTTTTTTGTATTTTCGTTGATAATGAAAAAAAAAGTCATATAGAGCATTACATATGTTTATTTATTTAGATTTACATGCAAACAAAAACAAAACACACCTTTGTAAAAACCTAATGTGACCTATCTAACATAACTAAATGTTACATATAAATCATTAGGATGTGCATGTGCTGTATTTTATTTCTCTCTCAGTTTAAAGTCCTGTTTGTTGTCATTTTCACTTTTTTGTATGTTTGTGTGAGTTTTGTATTGTAATTTTTATACAATGTTATTCCATGAAAGTCAATCCAAAACATGCATATATGCATACATGAGGTAATCAGACTGTTTTGCCATTATGCCTATCCTTCATCTTTGTGTGGTTTCATAAGTGAAAGGGGTGTAGTAAACAAAACAAAACACACACACATGTAGGCCTATGTGAAGTCAAAAGTTATGTTTAATAGATCAAGAACATTTTCCCAGTGTTTCCTACAGCCTATAGTTTTTATTCTGGTGAAAGTCTTGGGCTGTTTATTTTAGTCTGGCTGGAGTAAAAGCTGTTTATATAGGCCTAATAAACATGTCAATATAATTAGACCCTTTAGAATTTATTTATGTTTGCAGAACAAACCACTGTTGTCCAATGGCTTTCCTCATTTATCTTTAACATAATTAATCTATAGTGATCTCTTTAAATTGCACTTTAGGCTGAATACTAGTATCTTGCAAAAAAAACTGTATGTAAAATATATAATATAATATTGTCATCATGGCAAACACTAGACAAAAGAGTTAGTAGAAATTAGTTTATAAAACTGTTGAAAACAAAATCTGTTAAACAGCATTTTACATATTTGATGCAATACCATTTCTTTAAACTTCACAAGAGGGCTTATGATTTTGTCTTTAGTTGTATTTCCCTTTATACCTTCTAATGCCCTCTATAGAAAGTCTGAAATGACTATAGAAATGGACCACTTGTTCAATAAAATGCCAAATTCTAGGGACATTCCTAGCGAAACAAATAAACAAACATTTGTCATGACCTGTTACTCAAAAGCATCTTGCTGTAGCTGCTTAATTTATAATGTAGCCAAATGAGATTTCTTGAAAGCTTTCTTGCTGTATAAGCTGTTTATTTGGTCATTCTTTTAACATTTACCACTGTTGAATATACAGATTTATATTTTAAATAAACCTTTTTAAGTAATGAGCTGTTCATCTTCTGTGATTGTGGCCCTCTTTTTGTAAAAACATTGATATTTCAATTGCATCCACTCCCACATTAAAATACTACAGTAATTTATAGGAATACTATAGTGTTTTTGAACCATATTATAACAAATAGCCTATTTAAATTCTATAGTTGCTCTGGTCTCACAACAACTAAACATAACCCAATACTGAAAAAACATGTTCAAAAACACTATAATATTTACTATAAATCACCATAGTATTTTTTCATGAGGTCATTCGTCCGCGATAGAAAACGCGAACGCGATCTCCACCACTGGTGACGTTTCCAGGCGGCAAAACAGCGAGATTCGGGAGGTGTCCGACTTCTGATGTATTTTTTGAGCCCTCCTCTTACTGCAGCTGCCTGCTCTCGTCTACAATGCAGTCAAGGCGAGGCGCACCTCAAACGAGCCTATTATGATGATCCGTGGATGAGCAATCCCTTTGGAATCGACGTGGAAAGCGTCACGTTGCCGAGCAACAAAGAGAATCAGCTTGTGGAGCCGTTTTGGTGCCGCAAAGTGCTTTCTGAGTATTTGTCCCTTGCCATTCGTGCGATCAAATCCATCCTACCATTCAGCACTACGTATTTGTGTGAAAGTGGCTTCTCTTCCTTGGTGCAGCTTAAGTCAAAGCAAAGGAACAGGTTGGACATAGAGCACGATCTTCGGGTCTACCATCACCCCAGACTTTGAAACTCTTATCATAAGTAAAGCACATACTCAGTTATCTCAATAGCTTCCCAAATTACTGTTCAGTGAAACAGATGTTTATAATTGCTGTCATATTAGATGTAAAAATTGTCATGATTGTTTTAATAATTTTACTGTAATTTGCTGATTTGTTCTGTTCAACAGGATCAGTGTTAATGTTTTATTAACAGTTCAGTTTAGTTCATGGTAACTGAACCTTTTCTTACCCTTACTTTGTAATATTTCTATAATTTGATACATTTTGTTAAATGACAGCAATAAAATATTGTTTATTTGTAAATATTGGTGACTTGTGATTTATCTGTCACTATTTGTGTATGTTAACAAATAAATACAAATTAATTATAATTCCTAAAATTATATTATAGTTCCTAAAAGTTTGGGTCGCGGCTTGATGACCATGTAAAAATGTGGGTCCCATGGCCAAACCAGTTGAGAACCACTGATCTAGATGACATCACTATGATACAACACGCAACATTCACCAGAGAGAAAACTACAAGTACTAAAGTAAGTACAGTTAGCAATAACTATACCAAACTTTTAAAAAAGAATGTAGGTTGTTAACACTAGAACAACCGAGGCAGTCATTTTGACCATTTTCAATTTTTACAATTTAATACTTAGTTGAAATAAAACACACACATTCTACTTAGAACTACCATAGCAGTCAAAATCATCACATGCATTTCAGTTGTCTGCTACGTTTCCCATGACTTTAAAAATGGATGCCTCTGTTGCCTAGCAACTTCCTGCTAACAAAAACTCTTGGCAAAAACATAAATTTACTTCAGATATGTTTTTCAAAACAGCAGTGCCACATAAAAGCCTTCCTCCATGCTTGTGAAAGTGAAAATAAAAGTGAGTTGCAGACATTCGCGGGTATTCTAACTATATAGAATTTGTATACAGTATAGGTTATATAGAACTATATACATAGGCTGTATTACCAAAAAGATTGTATTTTTAGGGTGATGACCTAATTAAATATGATGACAGACATTCAAAGCTTAATTTTAATATCTCAATAGAAGCTTTGAATGTAAATATAAAGTGACAATATGACATCTTATACTGTATGAGAACAGTCAGAATGACCGCTATAGTAATTCTAAAAGAATTCTGGTAGTTCCAGTGTTACTGTTTGCCTGCCATTCTCTCTATGAATAGTGTCTGTGAACGCAACAATGATGTTATCCTTTATGTGTGAACAGGGTGCACAGAGGCAGTGGTGTAAAGTAACAAATTACAAATACTCAGATTACTGTAATTGAGTAGTTTTTCTCAGGAATTGTAATTTACTAAGTAGTTTTAAAAAATGTGTACTTTTACTTTCCCTTGAGTATATTTTTAGTGCAGTATTGGTATTTCATAACTTTCCTTCAACCTGCAGTCACTACTTTATTTTTTCTTTCTATGGTGATTAGAAAAATCAGACCTGTGATTCCTGTCCAATCAAATTGCCCATATCACGTAAATCGCATTATACTGAACTACCTCAAAACATGTGCGCAAACTGTTTGGAAGCATTAAATGTGTCCAAGAAGATGTCCAAAATCTTTACATGCATTGACCCAAAGACTGTTAGATGCATGTCACTGATGAGAAGATGATGGATTTTTATTAGATGTTGGATTTTGGTTGCCATACCTGATGAATAAATGTCAGTATTTGATGTCAATATGATGTTGGTTTAAGATGTTGCCTCGACGATGGATTTTGGTCACTTTCTAACAACCTAAAATCGACTAAATAGCAACGCCAATTGATGTCGTTATTGGACATCAGAATAACATTGTCCTTAGACACTGGCTAGACGTTGAATTTTGGTCACCTGACATCACAACAAATCTAACCTAATATTAACATCTTATGACGTTGTGTGCCTGCTAGGCAATAACTAAATGCACTACAGAATGTTACATTTACACACACATGCACAAATTACATGTAAACACATCAGCCTTTAACAGCTTTTACTCACTACTCTTGAGTACTTTTAAAAGGGCTAATTTTTACTCATAGATTAAATCATACATTTACTCTACTTGCACTACATTTTTAGGCAAGTAAGGGTACTTTTACTTGAGTATAATTTTTCTGTACTCTTTCCACCACTGCACAGAGGTATGCAATTAAATATATACACAGGCAGGTAGGACAGCTCATCGTAATGTTCAAAACTAACGCTTTGATTGGACAAATTTTTCTTAGTCCTACTCCTTCCACAGATTATCAAAATATATATTTGGACCACATAATTTAATGATTACTATCAGGAAGTGAAGAGACTTTGAACCAGCATATATTGCACCTCCAAGTTTGTTTACATGCAGTTTTGTTTGAGTTTCAAAACACACCAACAGCCAATTAGCCATGAACTTTTTTATTTTTAGTAACTATAGCACTGATATCTAAAAGGGGCAAGCTTCTGTTGTTTCATGGGCGTGTTTGTTTTAGTTCTTTGCTTTCAAATAACAATATTGGTTGGTAAGATTCACTTGGCGCACTTTTAAATGTTTGAATTCAGCCACCTAAAGCAAAAAACTGTCTCCATGAAATGTTTTGGACCATTTGCAGAGGCTTTGAATTAAAGGTATGTTAATAATGTTCAGTTTCTATGCACAGATCATTTTGCCTATTAAGACCTTATAGCGTTTCATTAGGGGCAATGGGTATTTATATGTTTTTTTGATTCTCAAAGTTCCATTAGCCATTTTATCAATCACCAAAAAACACAATTTCAAAATTAAAATTCTTCTTTAATGTTCTACTGAAGAAAAAAAGCAATATTTAACCCCCTGATTTATTAGCCCCCGTTTATTATTTTCCCCAATTTATGTTTAACGGAGAGAAAATTTTTTCAACACATTTCTAAACATAATAGTTTTAATAACTCATCTCTAATAACTGATTTATTTTATCTTTGCCATGATGACAGTAAATAATATTTGACTAGATATTTTTCAAGACACTTCTATACAGCTTAAAGTGACATTTAAAGGCTTAACTAGGTTAATTAGGTTAACTAGGCAGGTTAGGGTAATTAGGCAAGTTATTGTATAATGATGGTTTGTTATGTAGACTATTAAAAAAATATATACCTTAAAGGGGCTAATAATTTTGACCTTAAAATCGGTTTTAAAAAATTAAAAACTGCTTTTATTCTAGCTGAAATAAAACAAATAAGACTTTCTCCAGAAGAAAAAATATTATCAGACATACTGTGAGGATTTTCTTGTTCTGTTAAACATCATTTGGGAAATATTTAAAAAAGAAAAAAAAAATTCAAAGGGGGGCTAATAATTCTGATTGCAACTGTACCTGAGGGTCAGTAAATAGACTACAAATTTTCAATTGTGGATGAACTACTCATAAAATCCTTAAAATATTCAACTATGAATTGAGTCATGTGCCAGCATATACTAAAACAGAATGGGTATAACAGTGCATGTAAATGTACTCATTGAATAATCTGGCCTGGGATCAGATGTGCTGCGCCCATTTTGATTGTTCAGTATTTATGTTTAAGTGTGTGACCTGGATCAGCAGTTTTTTGGCTGTGGAGACGGACCCGAGATCAGGAGCAGAAGGGGCCCATCTGCCTGTTTACAAACGCATTTGGTGCCCTGGAGTGTGTGTGTGCGTGTGTGTGTGTGTTTGTAAGTTTATGTAAGTGAACGTGCATGCCTGTGAACGAGTTTGGCTGCTAAAATAGCAGCAGCAGCAGCAGCTTGGCTGAGAGAGTCATTTGAATATCCGTAGTTTGGCAAGAGTGTGTTTATATTGTGCAGTCAATGGACTTGTGTGTGTGCTGTTTTGTGCTGGGTTTAATGCAGAGTTTGAATCTTGCTAAGCTGACAACATTTTTAAACAAACATCAAAAGAGGATCTGTACAGAGGTAGAAAATGCAGGTTTATTTCATTCACTGAATAGCATTTAATAAAGTTGGTGCAGTTGGTTGCATTTTAATTTATGATTTTCCCTTGAGCTCAGATAATATACGTAGTTTATAAGCTTTTAAAATCTATTAATATTGAGGGAAAACTATTCATTTCTGTTTAATTTTAAATGTAATGTATATTTTAAGATAATACTGTATAAAATAATTATTAGTGCTGGACAAAGATTACTCGTGATTAATCGCATCCAAAATAAAGTTTGTTTTGGCATAATTCATTCATTCATTTTCTTTTCGGCTTAGTCCCTTTATTAATCTGGGGTCGCCACAGCGGAAATGAACTGCCAACTTATCCAGCACATGTTTTACGCAGCGGATGCCCTTCCAGCTGCAACCCATCTCTGGGAAACATCTATACACTCTCATTCAGACTCATACACTACAGACAATTTTAGCCTACCCAATTCACCTGTACCGCATGTCTTTGGACTGTGGGGGAAACTGGAGCACCCGGAGGAAACCCACGCGAACGCAGGGAGAACATGCAAACTCCACACAGAAACGCCATGTGACCCAGCCGAGGCTCGAACCAGCGGCCTTCTTGCTGTGAGGCGACAGCACTACCTACTGCGTGTTTTGGCATAATATGTGTGTATATTAGTTAGAATATAACAAAACAATGATTTTTTTTTTTATTTGGGTAATTTATGTTCTTTTGTCAGTTTTATTAGTTCTTGTACATATTTACAGTTGAAGTCAGAATTATTAGCTCCTCTTTGAATTTTTTTTTTCTTTTTTAAATATTTCCCAAAAGATGTTTAACAGAGCAAGGAATTTGTTACAGTATGTCTGATAAAATTTTTTCTTTCTATTTGTTTTATTTTGGCTAGAACAAAAGCAGTTTTTAATTTTTTAAGAACCATTTTAAGGTCAAAATTATTAGCCCCTTTAAGCAAATTTTTTTTTTCGATAGTCTACAGAACAAACCATCATTATACAATAACTTGCCTAATTACCCTAACCTGCCTAGTTAACCTAATTAACCTAGTTAAGCCTTTTAATGTCACTTTAAGCTGTATTGAAGTGTCTTGAAAAATATCTAGTCAAATATTATTGACTGTCTTCATGGCAAAGATAAAATAAATCAGTTATTAGAAATGAGTTATTAAAACTATTATGTTTAGAAATGTGTTGAAAAAATCTTCTTTCCGTTAAACAGAAATTGGGGGAAAAAAACAGGGGGGCTAATAATTCAGGGGGGCTAAAAATTCTGACATTAAATGTATATGTAGATTTAATTTATATTTTATGTTTTGCAATATTATGCTATTTTTTTTACACCAATTTATTTTAATTTTAAAGGCACTGCTTCTAATTTTCTTGCAATTATTTAAAAATAATTTTGTTTTAAATATGTGTTCATTTTAGTTTTTAGTATTTAACAGTTTTAGAAAAAATAAAATTGGTTAAACTTTAATCTTATTTCTTTAACCCTTATGTACTATTATGAATGTTTTCATTTTGTGTCTTAATTTGGCCATAACTTTTTCTCTGTTTCAGCTGGCGGGATGATTTTTGGTGACAAATCTTATTTCGACACATATTTTAAGAAAAAGCTTTACATTTGCAATGCAAATGCAAATTTACTACCCTTTTGCTATGTTAGGGATGAAAACATCCACTAAATTAAACTGCTGTAAAAATGCATCAGATAAATTAATTTTTTATTTCATTTTTTGCCTAGATCTGTTTATCAACCTCAGTCCTAATCAAAACTAGTAAATTGCTTAGAAAATTACAGGATTTTAACTCTTTAATTGTCAAATTCATAAATGATGTCATTAGCTATGTTTACATCCAAAAATGTGAATTTGTGACCTTTACGCATTTACCTTGATGTGTCTGAGAAAATCAAAATATGCATCTCAGCTCTCAAAACTACATGGAGACAATAAAACAATAATTTATGTATTTTTGCACCATCAAATGTGGTTATAATGGAAGTCAATGGGGCAAAAACAGCCACCGACAGTAAATTAGGGAGAAAAAATGAAAATCTAGCAATGCATCAAAGTCGATGTTGTTATTAATTATTCACATGTCTAAAACTGTAATAAAAGGTTTAAAAAAATCCAGTCCACAATTACTTTTTATATTGAAAAAGCCTCATTTTTGTGTATTTTTATTTACCAAATCAGAGACATTATTTATGAATTTGGCAATTAAAGAGTTAAAATCCTGTAATTTTCTAAGCAATTTTGTAGTTTTGATCCGGACTGATGTTGATTAACAGAATTATGCAAAAAAAAAAAATAAAAAAATATATTTATATGATCCATTTTTACAGCAGTTTAATTCAGTGGAAGTTTTCATCCTGAACATAACAAAAGGCTAGTCAATTTGAACAGTACACAAGGGGTTAAACACAAAATAATTACTTTAATGTTATGTAATATACTGGAACAGGTATGTATAATTTATAAAAATAAAAATAAAAAAAAACTTCTTTTCAATTGTTTTTTGGATAGTTATCTTTGTCTTTTGTATACTTTATAATGAATCTTTAATCACTACAGCAGCTGTTGTCAGGAAACCTGTATCCCAAAACTTAATCTTAGATTTGTGTGGTGCCAAGATTACCTCCAGACTAAAAGAAAAGCGTCCCGTGCTGTAGTAGATTTGATTGTGTGGTGCTCAGTGTGCAGCAGGGCTGATGCTGCAGATCAGCTGAAGGTGTCTGTGGAATTGGCTGCGTGTGTTTGCCTCGGGCTGTTTAACCACATTTGTGTGAAGCAGGGGCACCTGAGAGGACGGCGGTGTGACCGCAGCGAGATGAGGTCCCGCCGGGATGCTGATGTTCAGTTTGTTTGACCAGATTCACCTTGACTCGCCGCAGTCCAGCAAATGATACTGTACTGATAGACCGAGAACGGGATGATCATAGGGAGGAATTCAAAGGTGAAATAATGGCCAGGGGTACAGATGCAGTTAAAAAGAGCAGGGTGTTGGGTGCAGATGTCCTGTTGTGTGATTGCGTAACGCTTAAATAAAGATAAAAGCTGTGGAAAAGTAGCACATGTGAGAGAGAAGGACACTAGGGCTTACTGCTTTAAGCTGTAGGAATAAAGCCACGCACATTAATAAATTAACAATAACAAAGTGTACTACTACTTGATGTAGTATAACTGAAGCATGAAGGAAACGGAGTATGAATTTTATATGCAAGAAACCTGTGCCAAGCATACTTTATTAACTCTTGTGTAATTCAAGATAAGTGACTTTTTTTAAAGTAGTATATTAAATATTATTTTTCAGCTGAAAATGTGTTTCTTGACGGTTTATAAAAATTTTAAAATAACAGTATATATACGCCATACAAAATGAATACATTCTGATAATACAGTTTGTATAAGAGAGATGATGATCACGTGTGTGTGCATGTGTGTTTATCAGAATGGTATATGTACTTATCTCTGATGTTGCAGCCTATATGAAAGTGTAAGATTGAGTTTGTGTGTGTGATCTCAAGGGAAGATTGAATTCATAGATTTCCACCATATAATATAAATGTTATTATGTGAAGCTTAGGCTTCAGACTGTTGTAATGCACTGGGGATCATTTGTTGAGGCTGTGGATGAAAGGTAATAATGCTGTAAATAATATTCGGTGAGATTGTTTAAAAGGTGAAAGGTGTTAACTTTGTTTTGCCTCTTTTTTCTTTTTTTTTTGGACTCCCAAAGTGCTGATTGCCATTTTGACACTTGTTAAGCCGCATGATGCAAGCAAAAGCTGCCATTGGTGAGTAAGGAAACAGTATATGAGTATATGAAACAGTTATAGTGGAAATTACAAATAACTTTTAATATTAATTCTAACAATACCTGATAATGTAATACATCCTAGTTTGTAATTAGAATAGTTTATTAAGTTACTTGTCAACAAATTAAAATAATTTCAAATGAAGGATTCCCTATGGTTTTCCAACAAAATAAAAGCTCTGTAGTTTAGTGCGTGAAATGATTATTATATCATTTTATTAGCAATATTATAAGTATTATGATTTTACTCCCAGGAAACTCAACACAGTTGTATGTAAAGTGTCCATACTAATACCTTAACATACATATTTATTACCTAAAGTGTACTATAATGCAGTGGTCCTCAACCCCCAGGACTGCGGAACGCACAAGAAATCATTATTTATTTCCTTTTTATTTATTAAGTTCGTTATTTCCAATGGTGGCGCACAACTTTCGCATGCATATTGGGAGCGACACGCTTGCATATTCCAGGCGTAGATGTTCAAAACATCTTAATAACTTAACTAATAATGAGCGCACCGCGAGTCACGTGATGAGAACTGACAGACCAGCTTTATACTTTGTATGGAATATACAAATTTTGATAGACGAATTATATCAGACCAACACAGAGCACCCAAATACTGCAGTGCTTTTTGTTTTCCCATAAAAAAAAAACTTGTATCAGAATTGCAGAAATGTTTTGTTAGCTTGTCATCCTGTGAAAAAAAAACGATTGATGGTTGCCTAGCAATCTACATAAGACCCCCCTACTGGCCCCCACGGGTCCGCTGTAAAATTGTCAGGCGTTGACCGGTTCGTGGTGCTAAAAACCTGCTATAATGTACATTGAAGTACTTCATATTTCCATAATACTATAGTCATATTTTTCATACTGATTCAATCAATCAATCAATCAATCAATCAATCAATCAATCAATCAATCAATCAATCAATCAATCAATCAATCAATCAATCAATCAATCAATCAATCAATCAATCATAATTTGTTTATAATATTTGATTTCATTCATTTGTTCTGCTCATTTGTTTCTTTTATTTAACAAAACGTTTAATATACAGTTTTAATATTAGACCCAGTGTTTGCTTAACCCTTTAACAGTCACTAGAAGAAATAGATGTTAGTATAATGTGGTAATGTGTTAAATGTGTTTCTAACACTACACTGAGCAACAGTTCAGTTTTTTGTGTGTGTTATTCAGTAATGAGCATGAACAAAACGTCAGTCATGCTGTGACGATGTCTGTTAAAAAGACGATGATGTTTGAATTGAGAATGGAGCATTTTTGTTGCAAATAAAGTATGAAATGAAAGAAAAAGATACTGACTTAAATTTTGAATAGTGTATTATTTTCTTTAAAATGTTGCACTGTTTTAAAGGTGCAGTATGTAAGTTTGACACCCAGTGGTTGAACTGGGTATTGCACTCCTAGATCAAAATAAAAACACGCGTGGGATGCCAGAGATTGAGTACAGGAGCGGGTGATTTAAATAAAGGAGCGAGTGATTTAAACCGTGTTCTAAATAAAATCAACGACACGCGATAGAAGGAATTATGTTCCATATTAAAAGAAGTTTTAGTTCTAACCAACACCTCGAATTGAGATATTAGAAACGGTTTCTATTTCTCACAGCTCAACATGTGAAACCTATGACAGTGCACCTCAGGTAAGCCTCGTGTGTTTTATTCAGTGCTAAATGCTAACAATGTGAGTTTGAATGGATTCTAAACCTTACCGTTTCGTGAGTGAGTGCATATTCTGTGCTTCTGAAAGGCTGTATTTACATTTTTGTCGTGTTTCGTCTGGTGCAAAGAGTCAAACTGCTGTTTGCGTGTTGTTAGGACACGAGATTACAATGTAATCTGCTCACCTAATGTTTACGTTCGTAATATTTATATCATTTGCTAATTAATAACCTCATGTGGAACTGAATCTGTCTCATTTCGACGTCTGATACTGTCCATTTCGGTCACGGGCGCATGCTTTCAGAGCCTTTCTGAATGAATGAATGAAATACTCTGTTTTCCAACAAGGCAACCCGGAGTGCTGAATTATAATTGGCTAAACTGGCATTCTGCAGGTTAACTTTACCTAAACAAAGAAAGCGTTCCGGCACGGAAAAACCATTTTCAAAGCAGAATATCTGACTTCAGCATTGTTTTTCAGTTAAACAAGTATGTTCACTTGGGATGTTTCTTACATATCTGCAAACATATTATGGTATTTTTATGCTTTAGAAGAATCCAAAACTTACATACAGCACCTTTAAGATTCAGCATGCAGTCAGCTAGTATTCCATTCCTGACATATTGACACATACTTTCACTTTTTTCACACATCCAGATGAATCTGATGGAGGGTACAGATATGTCCTCTAACTGACATTCACAGCAACCTGCATGAATCTAGAATACAAATGTCAACCATAAGCATAAACGTCACTCAGGTTGCTTACATTTATGCCTTAAGAGAAAAAAATTGCCAGCGGGGCAAGAAAACAAACTTAATGCAAGATATATTGTTGTTTACCAAGAATAAAAGTATTAGTAGAATAGTTCACCCCAAAATGAAACTTTTACCTACCCAGCAGGCACACAACATCATAAGACATTAACATTAGGTTAGATTTAGGTCATGACGTCAGGTGACTAAAATTCAATGTCTAGCCAACATCTAAGGACAACGATATTTTGATGTCCAATAACAACGTCAAATTACGCTGATATTTGGTTGATTTTAGATTATGTCTATCGTCTGATAGATGTCATAGTGGTGTAACGTCCACACAACGTTAAGGTGTAACATAATTAGACGTTGATATTTGGTTGATTTTAGGTTGGACATTGACGTCAACTTGATTTTCATCTCCAAACAAAATCCAACATCCTCCCGACGTTGGGGTACAACGTCAATATGACATGTTGATGTCCTGTGCCTGCAGGGTAGTGTTTTCTCTCCCTCAAACCATTCCAAACATTTATGAGTTTCTTTTTGTCCCTTGGCACAAAAGATGATATTTACAAAACGGCAGCCATTAGAGATTGGAAATCATTCAACATTCTTCAGAATATCTTTTCATGTTCAACAGAAGAAATGAGTTTAAACAGGTGTGAAATAACTGGAGGGGGAGTAAATGATAACGTTTTGAATTTTAGCTGAACTTTCCTCTTAAATATGCATCATTTCTACTGTAAGACAAGAAAAAGATAGCGCTTTTTTGCAGCGTTCAGTCAGCGTTCGGTCACACGTCCTCTCTCATTAATCAGAGTCGGATCTGAGAGTCTGCTAGGCACAACAAACCACACTTTGACTGCGGAGTCCATCTGTTTAAAGCTGGATATTTGTTTTTATGAGCACTAGTTGAGAGCAGCAGGAGCTATCACTGCAGAATCATTAATTAATTTGTTGCCATGGGCAACTAATATCAGGAGTAAACATAAACACCGCGCAGAAGTGATGACTGTTCAGTGACATTGGCACCAGCATCGAGCAGCTGGGGCCGAAAGAGATCCACAGGAGACAGAAGGATGGCTGCGGGTGTGTGTGTGTGTGTGTGTGTTTGTGCGCATCAGTATGTATGAAGTGTTGCGGCTGCGATCACATGACTGTCAAATCATCCATTTCATGTCTCTGAATGACTCACTAATGATGATTAAATTGAAGCCCAAAGACAAAAACAACAGGCATTCATTCCAGTTTGTTCAGTGCAGCAAAAGCAAAGTTTTGATGGCGTCACACGCACATAAAACACACACACACACACACACACACACACACACACACACACACACACACACACACACACACACACACACACACACACACACACACACACACACACACACACACACACACACACACACACACAGAGAAACATATGCAGCGCCCCGAGCAGCGGCAGCTGGTGGTGGTGTGGAGTGAAATCATTATTCAGTGTGACAGTAGCAGATTCATTACCAGCAGTTAAGATGACAGTGGTCAATGAGCAAATGCATTAAACAGAAACAGTGAGTGGGAGAGACGTTCATTTCTGTCAGTCACAGACTCTTCCTCCTCCTTTGTGTATTTGCTTTCAATCGCTTTTGTAATAGAGATGAATGTATTGACTTATGACTGGAACAGTGCAGGATACTTTGAGTTTATTGTCTTTGTTATGTGTTTGTTATTATTGTACTCTGTCCTACACTGTAAAATATCCGTAAATTAACAGTTTTCTGTATTTTGTAATTTATGTTTATATATTTTTATTATTATTATTCATCCTTTTAAATCGCATAATGAGACCTTGATCATTCCTCTGACAACTTTTAACCTTAAAAAGTTGGAAAAAGTGACTTTTATGAACAGTTTTAACAGTTTAAAGTGATATATTGTCAGGGTTGGTGTTGTATTTTATGATGAGTAAACTTTGTAATAAGCTGTCAGTACATTTTCTGGTATTTTACAGATTCATTTATTTATTATTTCTTATACATTATATTTTATTTATTTTATAACTACTAAAATGTCAATAAAAGTCACTTTGTTAAACTGCAGAGTTGAATTTTTAACATCAAAACTAGACAGGGCAGAAATCAAGTTTTTTTTTTACAGAGTACATTATTGTACAATTCTGTCCTAAGCCAGATATAGTAGCCAGACAACATCTGATCTGAATTTCTTATGACTGTTCAGATTGGAATCCAGAGATGCAGAACATGGTTTAGAACAACCTTATGTATAATAAATAAATAAATAAATAAATAAATAAATAAATAAATAAATAAATAAATAAATAAAAACAAACAAACATAAATAAATGAATGAATGAATGAATGAATAAATAAACAAACACAAATAAATAAATACATGAATGAATGAATGAATAAATAAATAAACAAATAAACAAACACAAATAAAGAAATAAACAAACAAACAAATGAATGAATAAAAAAATAAACAACACACAAATAAATAAATAAATAAATAAATAAATAAATAAATAAATAAATAAATAAAGGATTTTGTTCAACTACTCTTATTATTCTTTCTTTACAAACAATGTTGCACATATTTATTATATTTGTTTATTTCTTTGCTTTATTTACTGGGAATAAGAAACCACTTAATGAGACTACTACTGCTACTGCTACTACTACTACTAATACTACTAATACTAATTAAATTAATAAATAAACTAATATATTTTGTTCAAGTACTCTTATTTTTCTTTCTTTACTTTCTTTACAAACAGTGTTGCACATATTTATTATATTTATTTATTTTCTTTATTTACTGGGATCAAGAAACAAGAAAAATGTCAGATAAATAATAATAATAAATACAAATAATAACAATGTATAAAGTAACTATTCTTACACTAAAGCAAGCCAATAATAAATAATAAAAATAATAAATGAATAAGTAAATAAATAAATAAATAAATAAATAAATAAATAAATAAATAATGAATTTTGTTTAACTACTTTAATTTTTCTTTCTTTACAAACAACTTTCCACATATTTATAATATTTATTTATTTTCTTTATTTACTGGAATCAAGAAACCGCTTAATGAGAGTACTAGGGTTTCTTTAGAAAGTTAAAAAATATCAGAACAAAAAAATACAAACAATAATAATGTATAATGTAACTATTCTTACATTAAAGCAAACCAAACATTGTTGCACTTTTGTCCAGAAAAGTTCAGAAAAACTGTCAAATTATTTAATGTAATAATAATAATAATAATAATAATAATACAATAAAATAAAAAAATATATAAAAATAATAAATAAATAAATAAATAAATAATGAATTTTGTTTAACTACTCTAATTTTTCTATCTTTACAAACAACGTTGCACATATTTATTATATTTATTTATTTTCTTTATTTACTGGAATAAAGAAACCGCTTAATGAGAGTACTAGGGTGTCTCTACAAAGTTATTAAAAAAATATAAACAATAATATTGTATTTTCTAACTATTCTTACTTTGCAAACCAAACATTGCTGCACTTTGTTCAGTAAAGTTCAGAAAAACTGTCAAATTATTTAATGTAATAATAATAATAATAATAATAATAATAATAATAATAATAATAATAATAATAATAATAATAATAATAATAATAATAATAAAAATTCTTTACAAACAATGTTGCACGTTTATTTATTTATTTTCTTTACATACTTGGAAAAAGAAACCGCTTAATGAAAATACTAGGGTGTCTCTTGAAAGTTTAGAAAAATATATAATTAATTAAATAAGATTAAATAAATAAATAATAAAAATAATAAATTATAATAATGTATTTTTTAACTATTCTCACTTTGCAAACCAAACATTGTTGCACTTTTGTCCAGAAAAGTTAATAACTGTCAAATTATTTAATGTAATAATAATAATAATATTAACATTGTCATTGATCATTGATTTGATTGATTGATTATATACTAAAGATAATAAGTGACATTTATAATAGCACTATATATGTCAGTTCACACCTTTTGCCCACAGCACATAGTTAACTATATGCGACAAGCAAAACATAATTAGACTTTTAACACTATTTGTATTATTATCTGTTTTAAACTTTTTCTTTTCAATGGGTTAAAGTTAAAAAAAATAATAATAATCCACAATTTCTCTTGTATGCTATCCAGGAGCCATGTGCACCCACTGACAGATCAAATCTGCTTCTCTCTATCTCTCATTCAAGTTCAGGTTTCTTTATTGGCATGACATTTTGTACAGTATAGCCAAATGTATAATGTATAAAATATATTGACATCATCAAATTAATAAAATATTCAACAAATGAGAAATAAATGACAGAAAAAAGGACAAACAATATCTCTAAAAACTACAGTATAATTATTACAAGAATAAAATGTGTAGATTATTTAAAGAAGACAAATTAATTGATTACCCATTTCTAATGGTGTACAAATATTCTGCAGCCAATTTAGCCATAATTTCGTCCTCGAGTATTTAGTAAAGTTTGAGGGTCGTTAGATTAAAGAATTAATTATTTAATGTTTCTCTTGCTCTTGCGGCTGTGCGCATACAATTAGCGACAGCTTAGAAAATGAAAGCAACCAAATCCTGGACATTTTACTAGATTTAGAAAACCCCGGCCGGATGCAAAAAGGTGCATCTCTGTGAGTCTGTAGAGCACGTGAGACTGTCTGTGGGAGTGTTCTTGTGCACACAGGACGAGCGGTATGAAACGGGTAAAGGAGAGAAGATTTTCCACTACCTAATCACTAGCAGATGTTTGTTTATATTGGGCAGATGCAAAAAAAAGTGTAAAAGGATGATCATAATAGTCAAAAAAAAACAAAGTGTCACTAAATATACTTGGGTGGCTGTTAATATACCTGGGCGGCCCGCCTAAGTAAAGTGTATGTGTGGGAAGCACTATGTTTTTTTTAATGGAATCTAATGACCCCTAAAATAAATTATAAAGTAAATAGCTGTCTCTCAATGGAACCATTGAAAAAAGCATATGCATATTAAGATGTTATGGTTAAAACAGTGATATGCACTTGTATTTTAATTCTTCTTTAAAGGTACTACTGTATGTGCATACTTTCATTCAGTTTCAATTTTACTTGCGTAGAATAAGAAACTGAACCTGTAACCAGTAAAAGAGAAATGAATGAAGTCTTGAAATGTATTCATTATTCTGTCTTTCCATGTCATGAAACTAATCTGTCAGAATCTGCTCTTAACTACTCAATGTGTTTGAGTGACAAATCACCTTCTGAAACCTTCAGCTTGACACAGCTGAACGGCAAAATCACACGTTTACAGCACAGAAACGCTCTCAGGGGCGATACTGCCATTTGTACATTTTAAAAGATCACACAGCTGTGTAACTTCAGCACGGTCATTTGCACACAGCAGCGTGATGAAAAGAAAAAGAGCCATCATCATCATCATTCATTCATTCTCTGTGCAGTTTTAATGAGCTTTTTATGACAATGAACACACAGATTCTCTCCATACAAACATTATGGGTTAATGAATACTCTCATATATGATTTCCAAGAGCCTCGATACATCAGCTTATGGGAATTTCAGCAGGAAACAATGATCATTCTCCATGCTGAGAAGAGGGATGGTAATTTGTACACCTGTCAGAAGCACTTCTATATACAGCATACAATCAGGGTCGGCACAACAGGAGGCGCTGCTCAGATACCAGCCCAAATAATGCATCCCGACCAAACTCTTATGTCTTTCTCATGTGTTTTACTCCATCTAGAGCAAGACACCACCCGGAAACCATTTTTTTTCTCCTTTCACTTTTTTGTTGTGACATTTTTACATTTACACAAATCCATTTTTATTCATTTTCCTTAGTCCCTTTATTAATCAGTGGTCACCACATTGGAATGAACCGCCAACTTATCCAGCATATGCTTTACGCAGCAGATGCACTTTCAAAACCCATGCAAACATGGGGAGAACATGCAAACTCCACACACACAAGGCTTGAACTGACAACCTTTTTGCTGTGAGGCGACAGTGCTAACCACTGAGCCACCAAATCCATTTTCAACTAAAATCTTTTTTTTTAACTGCATGTTGGCCACTGATTTATTTATTTGTGAGCTAAAATAAACTACATTTTGTGAAAACAGTGATGTTATATAAATGTGTATTAGCTGCACTCGACATTTAAAACAACGAGACACTGCTAATATCCACTACTATCTGGCCTATTTTGGCCTAATATCTACTGGCCTATTTTATTTATTTTTTTGCAAAACATTTCATAAACACTACCAGTCAAAGTTTGGAGTCTCTTCTGCTCAAACAGAAGAAATGCAATCAAAAAACTGTACTAATATAAACAATAGATTACTGTTAAAGTAATAGTACTATTAAAATAGATATTTTCTACACTCAAAAATTATGCTTGCTGTTTGTTCAAAACTACTTATTTAAAATTAGTTGAAACAACTTGATTCTTGAGTTTTTTTTGGGGGGACAACGTAAGTGTTTTATGTTCAATCCACTTAAATTTGTAAAAACTAATAAGTTAACTTAATTCCTTTATGTTGTCCCAACATAAATCGATTACCCCAGTATTGTTTACAGTGTATGTGAATATATTGTAAAATGTGATTTATTCCTGTTACATAACGCTGGATTTCCAGCAGACATTACTTCATCCTTCAGTGTCACATGATCCTTTAGGAAATAATCTTAATGTACTGATTTTTTTTGCTCAATCTTTATTAAGAGTTTTTAATCATCATCAATAATAAAAACATATTATTATATTTGTATATATATATATATATATATATATATATATATATATATATTATTTTAAATTTTACAGAATACTTTTTTCATGATGCTAGTTAAAAAACTATTTGTTTTTTTCTGAATGGCGCGCAAACACCAGAAAAAAATCTAACTGTTGGTAAAGTAAGAGTGTAAAAGCCATTTTTCCATTGATGTATCAAAAAACTAAAATATGACCAAAGCATACAATAAATGCATCACAAATCAGTTCATTTTAGTTTAATTTGGGTTTATTATCAGTAATGAAGTAATCCAGATAATCAGTAAACACACACACACACACACACACACACACACACACACACACAAATGTTGTCTAATCACTGGCCAGTAGTACTACTTGAAAATAAATTTTGCTCTCCTTTTTTTCTGGCTTGAAAATTTCTCAATAACCTTTTGGTTAAAGTCAGTCATCTCAGTCTTTTGTCTATTGACAGCATGGCCAATGCATTCAGCCTCTCTTGCGTCATGCTGTTTGAAACAGCAAACACGGAAATAGTAAAAGGCATGACTTACATCACAACCTGCCAGCCAACTCCGTTTGTCATGACAAGTGCTGGAAAAGCCCCGAATATGCGCGCGCTCGCGATCACTTGACTACTGGTGAATTTGCAAGGAAGGTCGATCTGTTCCAAGCTCCTTGATTTTTTTTTCTTCATCCAAACGCCTTGTGAACGGATATCTTCGCAAAGATATAACAGAATTTTCCTTCATCTCGAGAAATTGCATTCTAAGCTCTTTGGTGAGAATGGTCCAATCACATGAGGCCATATAAAAACAAATATGATTCGTTCTAACAAAAAAATGGGAGGGTTCGGGATGCAGAGCGTTGCGCCCCAAAGACAATTTAAAACAGGCCAAATAGAGCTTATCGTCATATCACGTGCATTGCAAAAGTTTGTGTACCTACATAGACACCCATTAGTCTGGCCCTTCGCACACATATGAAAAAATATTGTTCTTACATTTTTTTTCAATAAATGTTAGTATGACTACAATAAATGTTAGAATGTTATAATTAAATCAATTTATTTTGTTAATATTTGTGATAATAAATATTAACATATTAAAGGGGTCTAACTTGAAGTGGGCGGCGCCCCAGCGCCCTCTATTGACCAGCCGCCACTGTTGAAAAGCCCATTTCTGCAAATAATAATAAAAAAAAAGTTTATTGTGACTTTATCTAAATATTCTGCCTTTTTTTCTCAGAATTGCAAGATAGAAACTCGTAGAGAGATATAAACGCACAATTCTGAGAAATAAAGTTGCAGTTGGGAGTTATAAAGTCAGAATTCTGAGATAAAGTTTAATAACCTTTTTCCAATTCATCATATTTGGCCTGGGTTTATCCAATTTTCTAAATGTTCTGTTGTCTGTTGATCATGCATGCTCTTTTATCTTGCTTTTGTGGTAATTTCAAAGTGAAGATCAGTATGTGGTCAAAAAACAAAACAAACTTTGTGCCAATTATTTATTATGGTGGTTCATGTATGCATAATGGCATTTCTGAAATCAAATGACTGATGAATTTCATGAAATGGATAATGTTTCTTGATGTTTGAAAATAATGCACCACCAGTAAACCTAACTGATACTACAATCTAAGCCAGGGTTGCTCAACCCTGCTCCTGGAGATCTACCTTCCTAAAGAGTTCAGCTTCAACCCTGATCAAACACACATGAACCAATTAATTAGGACCTAAACAGCACTTGATAATTACAGGCTATGGGTTGCCACTGAAATCTGCAGGAAGGTAGATCTCCAGGGTTAAGCACCCCTGATCTAAGCCAACCATGCAGTATGCTGATAAATGTACATGTTTACGAATCATGCACTATGGTAATACTGTAGTGTTTTAAGGTAATGAGCAAGTACGTTTTTATAAATTGATAATCTGCAAACAAAAAATAATAGTAAATAATATTTAAAAAAATGCTGCTTTACTTTGCAAATTGCATGCACAGTATTTGCTGCATTTTTGTATTGAGGGCACTTTGAGAGGATTGAAAATGAATTGTGACCTAGTGGGTATCTTCCGCTGAGCAACTCCCTGAGCTTAACTTCACTACCCCGTCACTACTGCTGCTCATGGAAAAAAAAGCCTTTTTACCTGATAGAAGCCAAAAATGGAAGAGAGATGATAAAAGCGGCGTATAGTACAGGTCAAGGTTATCATAAAATTGTCCCCTGCATAAAGGGACTTGAAAACCTTTATCACACTGTAACGACATTCACACCACTGTATCAGCAAGCAGCTATGTGACTTCATTGACAGTAAAGATAGTTTCATGTCTGCGACGTCTTTATTTGTTACTTTTTGATTCTTAGTTTCGAATTTATATATTTTTTTACTCTTTAAATATTTTCAATTACAGACAGAAAGTTCTGAATATTAGTAGGAGCTCGGGTTAAGTTAAATTTGTTAAGTTAAAACCTTTTTTCCTCTTTAATTAATTTCAATTTTTTTATATACATAATATATATAATATATATACACAGTTGAAGTCAGAATTATTAGGCCCCCTTTGATTTTTTTTTTCCTTCTTTCTTAAATATTTCCCAAATTATGTTTAAAAGAGCAAGGAAATTTTCACAGTATGTCTGATAATATTTTTGCTTCTGGAAAAAGTCTTATTTGTTTTTATTTCGGCTAGAATAAAAGCAGATTTAAAATTTTTAAAACCCATTTTAAGGTAAAAATTATTAGCCCCTTTAAGCTAATTTTTTTTTCCGATATTCTACAGAACAAACCATCATTATACAATAACTTGCCTAATTACCCTAACCTGCCTAGTTAACCTAATTAACCTAGTTAAGCCTTTAAATGTCACTTTAAGCTGTATAGAAGTGTCTTGAAAAAGTATCTAGTAAAATATTATTTACTGTCATCATGGCAAAGATAAAATAAATCAGTTATTAGAAATGAGTTAATAAAACTATTATGTTTAGAAATGTGCTGAAAAAAATTCTTCTATATTGGAGAAAAAAATAAACAGGGGGCTAATAATTCAGGGGGGCTAATAATTTTGACTTCAACTGTACAGTATACAGTGTGTGTGTGTGTGTGTGTGTGTAAATATATATATATATATATATATATATATATATATATATATATATATATATATATATATATATATATATATATGTATATGTATGTAATATATTCAGAATTTTAGTTCTGAATTTATAATAAAATCAATAAATTAATAATAAGCTTTATTAAGGGTTTTTAATTAACATCAATGATAAAAACATATTATACTGCTTTATATTTGTATATATTTTTTATTAAAAATTTTACAGAATACCTTTTTACTTTTCATGATGCTAGTTAAAAAACTATTTGTATTTTTTCTGACTGTCAGCATTGTTTTTCTATCGAAGCCCATTTCCGCAAAAGAACAAAAAAGTTTACTGTCACTTTATCTATAAATTCTGCCTTTTTTCCCCTTTGCAAGATACAGTAGTCATCATTCAAGCTGTTCAAAACGTGTTTCAAAATTGTCCTTAGGCAAGAATGGGTATTGTTAAATCATTTTAGGACAAGTTTAATCAAAGGTTTTGATCCACTTCAAATGTTGACTACTGTAAAAACTCGTGGAGAAATATAAACTCACAAATCTAAGAAATAAAGTTGCAGTTGGGAGCTATAAAGTCAGAATCATTTTTTGTTATTTTTTGATTCTTATTTTCTAATTCATATTTTTTTAACTTTTTATATATTTTCAATTTACATACAGACAGAAAGTTATGAATATTAGTAGGAGCTCAGGTTAAGTTAAACATTTGTCCTTTAATTTCTGATTCAGACCTTTTTCCTCTTTAAATAATTTCTATTTATTTATGTATATGTACAGTTGAAGTCAGAATTATTAGCCCCCCTGAATTATAAGCCCCCCTGTATATTTTTTTCCCCAATTTCTGTTTAACGGAGAGCAGATTTCTTCAACACATTTCTAAACATAATAGTTTTATTAACTCATTTCTAATAGCTGATTTACGTTGTCATGATGACAGTAACTAATATTTTACTAGATACCTTTTTAGACACTTCTATACAGCTTAAAGTGACATGTAAAGGCCTAACTAGGTTAATTAGGTTAACTAGGCAGGTTAGGCTAATTAGGCAAATTATTGTATAATGATGGTTTGTTCTGTAGAAAAAGTTCTGTTGAAAAAAATATAGCTTAAAGGGGCTAATAATTTTGACCTTAAAATGGGTTTAAAAAAATTAAAAACTGCTTTTATTCTAGCCAAAATAAAACAAATATGGCTTTCTCCAAAAAAAAAAAATATATATATATATAATCAGACACATTGTAAAAGTTTCCTTGCTCTGTTAAACATAATTTGGGAAATTATAATAAAATCAATTAATTAATAATAATAATAACAAGCTTTATAACTTTATGATGTAAGATGCATAATTTCTCAGTGTTTTTGAGTCATGATTTCCTCTTTATATAATTCATATTTATTCATAATGATGTAGGTGGCAAGACAAAGTTTTGAACTTTAGTAGGCGCTCAGGCATAAACAAATGGGGAAAACCAATTATAAGACTTGAATGATGTGCGTGAATAAATCATTACAGAATTATATATTTATTTTTGGGTGGGATGAACAGCACTTCGCTGACTCTGCATACGGTTTACAGCACAGCGTACACACAGTAGATCATCAGATTGGACGGCATGCTCAGTTTTTGGAGTGGTATTTTCCGAGGTTTCAAAGGTCAGCCGTTCCTCCGACTGTCACTTTCCTCCCATGACCTTTCATTAAAGCTGAGAGCTTGACCTAACACCTGTAATCTTTCTTCATAGCTTCTCGCGACAGGTTTAAACCAGCAGACAAACACAAACAAAGGCATGGCGAATCAGTATAAAACCCTCTCCGCAATCCAGACATCTCTGACTGGTGACCACCAGATCGGCATTGGGTTAAAAGCTTGTTAAAATAACTGCACGGGTAATGGACTTAATGTTCTTTTTACTGGATGCAGGATATAACAATACCTTCCTTCATTGATGCTCCCATTATATGTCATCAGATCTGATGGCTAATGGTGGAAGTGTGTGTTTATGGAGGGCTGATGGGATGAAACGGCAGCAATTTGACCATCATAGAAACTCTAAACCTCCCCGAACACAGAGCTCTTTGAATGAAGAGAGGCAAAAAATCCCAAACAAACAAATGAATGCCTCTTTCTCTCTCTCTCTCTCTCATTTGAATTTCATAAATTCTCTCTGTGCCATACAGTATGATGAAATGCTCCACACCGAAACTGTAAAGATAAAGAGAGGCTGCTATTTACTATTTTTTTTTAGAGATGGATATGGGGTTGTGAATGTACTGTAGTATCTAGACAGTTGAATTTAAAAAGTTCACTGTGGATGGGGAAGAAAGAGCAAGAACGATAGATAAAGTTAGTGAGACAGAGAAAATGATTGGATCGGATACTTTTATATTTGCTTTAAAGGATTAGTTTTTCCAAAAATTTGGAACTTCTGTCATTATATGCTCAAATCCATATTGTTTATTTTTCCTATGTGGAATGCTTTCTGGAAACTGTGCAGATTGAGCGATTTTGATTTTATTTCTAATTATTTCTATTTGTTTATTTTTTACTACCATGCAGTTACAATGAATGAGCACTAGAGCTCTGACGCTTATACAAGGTCTATACAATTCTGAATGTTTGATTTATGTTGGAAATGTAACAAATGAAAACACTGTTGAAAATGTGTACACTACTTGACAAAAGTATCCAAGTTTTAGCAACAACAAATAATAACTTGACGTCTAGTTGATCATTTGGTATCAGAAGTGGCTTGAAAGGCAAAGGCCTCTAGATTATGCTTATTTTACCAAAATAAAATATGATCATGCCTTGATTTTTAATTATTTAATTAGACAGTAAGGTCTGACTTTGCTTAAAAAAAAGTCTTGTCACTTAACTGAAATAATGTAAAGTACAGAATATAAAGTCATGGTGCAGTGAAAAAATAATTAATATTGTGCATGACTCCCATGAGCTTGGACGACTGCATCCGTCTCCGCAATGACTCACTATTAACTTAACTTATTCCAGATAACTTATTAATAAAGTCATCTGGAATGCCAAAGAAAGCATTCTTGCAGGACTCTGAGTTTATCAAGATTATGTGGATTCATCTTGAATGCCTCCTCCTTCATCTTACCCCAGACATGCTCAATAATATTCATGTCTGGTGACTGCACTGGGCAATCCTGGAACATCTTGACCTTCTTTGCTTTCAGGAACTATGATGTGGAGGCTGAAGTATGAGAAGGAGCGATATCCTGCTGAAGAATTTTTCCTCTCCTGTGGTTTGTAATGTAATGGGTAGCACAATTGTCTTGATACCTCAGGCTGTTGATGTTGCCATCCACTCTGCAGATTTCTCGCACGCCCCCCTACTGAATGTAACTCCAAACCATGATTTTTCAAACTTGACTGATTTCTGTGAGAATATTGGCTCCATGAGGGTTCCAATAGGTCTTCTCCAGTATTTGTGATGATTGGGATGCAGTTCAACAGATTCATCTGAAAAGTCTACCTTCTGCCACTTTTCCAAATGATCAACTAGAAGTCAAGTTATTATTTGTTGCTCTTACAACTGGGATTGACGACAAGACTTGTGTCAGGTAGTGTACACAAAGTGTGTAGTATTGATTGATGATAAATGTGAAGTATTGATTTTCTTTGGGTAATAAGTGAGTATGAATATGAGTTAATGAATATTGTGTTAAATAATTGCTAGGTACTGTGCGTCTATTTGATTACCCATTTTGGTCATGTATTCTGACTACTTCTTGATTACTTATATATTACATTTGATGCAGTTCTTTTGTAACCTTCGCTTTAGATCTCAAGGTGACTTCAAGAAAATATGTTAAGTCAAAGGGGGTTCACTGACAAAAAAAACTAAAAAACCTCTGGGAATTTTTGAACACATTACAGTAAAAATGCTTGATTGAAAGATACTTTTGCACCTAACTTCAAAAGCATCAATCACAAACACAATTAAATGAAATGTACATGGTCATTTTATGTTGTGAAAGAACGGTATGATTTTATTTTTAAAAAAGAAAATCTTAAAATAAAAATAATAAAAATAGGGACAATCTAGCAATTTAAATAATATGCAGCCATTGTGTGAATAATAAACAATCATGTAATCCATAACAAATAATACTACATTATTCAGATTATAAGCATTTCAAAATGCACACTCCAGTAATTCTCGGTAGTTTCAACCCGATTTTAAGTGAAATATGGAGAACCTCAAACGTTGGGTTGAAAATTTAGTTTAAATCAATGTTAAAATTTTAACAAGTGCATAGATATGTCTATATTTTACTAAAATGTAGGTTGTAACAACCCATCTTGTAATATATTTATACTTAATTTTTTGTAATCTGATTATGTAATCCAGTCTACATGTAAACAGTTACTACACAGCACTGCATATCCAATGTTGAAGATATGCAATGCTGTAATGTATATAATGTAATGTATATTTAAATATATATTGTCTTAGAAGTATGTCATTGGATTTTGCACTCTATTGTGTATATTTGTCTCCTTTATATTGTCTCAAATGTATGTCACTGTATTTTGCACTGTCTGGAACCTGCACCTAAGCTTTTCACTCATTATAGCACACTTGCTGCTGGTGATGTGACAATAAAAGTGATTAGATTTTAAATACAGTATATAAAGGGTGTCACGGTGACGCAGTGAGAAGCACAATCGCCTCACAGCAAGAAGCTCGCTGGTTTGAGCCTTGGCTGGGTCAGTTGGCATTTCTTTGTGGAGTTTGCATGTTCTCCCTGTGTTCCTTCAATTGCTCTGGTTTCCCCCACAAGTCCAAAGACATGCGGTATAGGTGAACTGGGTAAGCTCAAATGTCCGTAGTGTATGTGTGTGAATGAGTGTGTATGGATGTTTCTCAGTGATGGGTTGCAGCTGGAAGGGCATCCACTGCGTAAAACATATGCTGAAAAAGTTGGCGGTTCATTCTGCTGTGGCGACCCCAGATTAATAAAGGGGCTGAAAAGAAATTGAATAAATGTATATATATATATATATATATATATATATATATATATATATATATATATATATATATATATATATATATATATATATATATATATATATATATATATATATATATACACACATACATACTGGTCATAATCTTATTAATTTTGCTAACTGTTACTAACGTGTGATGTACAGTTGGTAAAATGATTAAGATTATAATTATGACTAAGATCATGGAGTCCAAAAGTCTTCTACAGTATATTTCCATTTAAACACACACTTCACATTTGATATCTACTTCAATGCGTGCCGTTAAGAGTTTCACATCTCCATGTAGCACCCAGCAGATCAAATGCAGCAGCAAACACAAAAGTCTCCTCAGAGCAACGGCAAGTCGATTTTTACTGATTTTTGCACTGTGCTGCTCCTACACAAGCCCTGACAGCAAACGTCATGAGAGAAACAGCTATTTTGAACCCAGTGACCCCCCCAATGCACACACAAAAGACATATGTTGCCTTACCGATCCGAAACGCTTTGGTTTGACACCCCGCAGCTGTGGGTGATTATCATCATTCAACCTCACTAATGGATTCAACCTCATTCCTCTTTCTGTCCCTTATCCTCTTCTGCCTCATGCTTTGTTCCCTTTAATCAATGCTTCTGATCAGTATCGACGACGCATGTTCACCAACCAACAAAGCAATGTTGAAGCAAGAGAGAGAGGGAGAAAAAGAGAGAGAGCGTCTGCCATGTATTGAGGCCGAATGGCGAGTCTGGATCTATTCGGCGCTTTGAAACGAGGGCGTGAATTTTGAGTGTCATGTTAATTAATGCTTGTGGTAACGACTGAAAACCCTCATTAGCAGGGTGATTTTCTTCACAGCAACATTAGCGCTCAAAATGCATAGGTCCGTAACATTGGGAGCATATCTTAAACTGTAAAACTACTACTGCAGGGCTCGAGGCTAATAAGGCGCCAATATACAGAATTATATAGAGAGAGAGAGAATGAAAATGATATTTCAGGTGTCTCTTGTATAAGCCACTATGCCGTAAAGCGCACTTGAGATTTGTGTTTTTCCGTAAAGGTCATTTAGAATATGCTACTCCACCTAAAGGTCAACACCATCTTATTACCGCAAATAAATAAATAAATCAATAAGCAAACATCCATTCTCCGGCCATCTCCTTTAGTAAATCCCCAATCCTTCTGTTTTTACAGCAGAAGCACAAGTGTAAAGGCTCAAAGTAATTTGAAAACAGACTCTGCCCTCATATGGTCAAAATCTCTCCCTCTCTCTCCTGATGGCATTAAAATGAAGATAAAACCCTGTCTGGATCTGGCGTGGTTGTTCCAGGACTGTGTTCAAGGCCAGATTAACAAATGGACCATGATGCAACTGAATCAGTGCTCGGACATTTTATGCAACACAAAATCGGACGTTTCGCTGCAGAAAAGAGTTTGCAATCATTGGGTCTCATTCACTGGTATGCCAAAGGTTAATCCAATGGGAAAGGAAATTCACAAGAGATAGCATTTATAATATCTCAGTTGTTTTTTTTCTCTCCTAGATACCAATGAGATTACTCTAGGTGGAGAGCGAATGAGGATAGACATTGATTTCAAATACATATCAAATGCTTCTTGTTATCTGTTTAAATGGGGTTTTCTCTATTTTATAGCGCTGGTACTTTAGTTGTCTCATTATTGTAATATTATCTCTACCGTATTGATTATTTCAAGTTTGTATATATATTTTTTAATGATAATGGTTATTATAAATAACTCTGCTAGTACTTTTTTTTTCTAACCAAACAGTCTAATAATGCTGCATTTGAAATTACATAACGAAAGTAAGTACTGCTTCCAGCAAAACACTGAAGTGTGCATATGATGGACACTTAAGTATCCCATGAGGCCACTGGAGATGATTTATGAATGTCAGCGAGGAGTCACAAATGACACTGGTAGGTCATGTGATAATGGCAACAGGACAAATGTAGTACTCCTCTATTACATTCATACTACATAGAACTTAATAGAGTATACCACTGCAGCTAATGGTAGTTGACATTAGGCATGGGGCGATAACCGTTTTCAAGATGTACCGCGGTCTGGAAAAGTCAAGGTTTTTTTTTTTTTTACGTTTTTTATTTATTTATTTATTTTATGTTTTTTTTGAACAACAGTATTTCCAGCAAAAAAGATATGCAATGCTGCCATTTAAAATTGTAAGAAATATGTGTTTTTGAACTAATAAAGCCAGCAGAATTCAACGATTTATTTGAATTATTTAGCCATGTTTACCTTTCCAAAATATTTCAAGTGTACCATATGAAACCATATGATTTTGTTAGTTTTGTGGTGAACAATTATTCTGTGCATGTCAATAAGAAAAAAATTTGTTTGCCCTTCTAATCTTTAATTGAAATCTGAAAATGCACTTTGTTTTCAGTTAATTTATCAGATTACGTGATTTTAAGGGTAAAGGGCATGGCTAACGCTGCTCCAACTGTCAGTTTTGACAACAAACAGAAATCGTAAGCACGAGGAGTCTGTTAGGTTTTAATAACGTTTCTAAAACCCCTTTCCCCGATCTTTCTGAATGAAATGCCTACTTGACTACATACATTCAGCTGGTGGTAGAAAAAACAAGCCACGCCCACTGTTTGCTCATTTAAAATTCCATTTCTCTAGGAACTGCGTCACAATACAAAAAGAATAACAATCGCAGCTTCCGGTTCACGGGACTGTAACATAAAATATATTGTGTTCAAAGCTTTTTGTTTTTTGCCCAGACATTCAAAAAGAACAGATTTTAGAGCAGTAATTACAATACTGTGAAACCGTGATGTTTTTACCCAAGGTTATCATACCATCAGAATCTTATACCTGCCCATGCCTAGTTGACATGTACTGTAGTTGTCAGATCATCAAAATAAAGTGTAACATCTATTTATTGATGTTTGTCAGCATATATTTAATTGTAGTTTTAATTCAATTGTGCAGCTTGTTTCCCATTTTTAACATTTAAATAAACTTTACATGACTATTAGATGATGACAAAAGTAATCAGCAAGAACACATAAACAATTATCAACATATAAAAAAATTAATTATATTAATATGAGTGCATTCATGGAAGTTAGAAGAAATTGATATTTACACAAAATGTTTAGACATTATTGTCTCACTTTGAGCTAGTTGCTTATTAGCATACATTTTGGCTATTTATTAACAATTATAAAGCACTTATTAATGCCTAATTCTGCATAACTAAATGTTACATTCTTTAATGAATAGTTCAGAAATAAATTTCTGACATTGTTCACTTACCCTTGACTTGTTCCAAATGAGTTTGAGTTTTTTTGTAAACATGTAACCATTGACATCCATAGTAGGATAAACATATGTAACCATTGACTTCCTTTGTATGTGTGTTTTTTCTTACTATGGATGTCAATGGTTTTATATTTCCAACAATATTTAAAATATATTATTTTGGGTTTAACAGAATAAAACAACATCCTCAAACTGGTTTGGAACAAGTCAAGGGAGAGTAATTGACGACAGGAAATTTATTTTTGGGTGAACCTGTTAATCCTGTCCCACACCAAAACTTTTACCTTAGTATATACGTATATTACATAACATTTTCTCATAGTTTATGATTCATGGGTGTTTTATTTTAAAAAAATTTAACACTTAATGCACAGGTTTCATTAAGGGACCTTGACCTCTGCTCCATCTACATTTTATATTTTTAGTAGTCGTTTTATTGGTCATGCAAATTAAGATACAAAAACTGATAATGAGCTGCCTGTCCTTTATTACAGATTTATTTCTATATACACTACCAATCAAACATTTTTTTTAAAGAAAATTATTCTGTTCATCAAGGCAGCATTTATTAAATGTAAAAAATTTTACTATTTATTAAGATTTTAAATAACTGCTTTCTTATTGTATGTAGTAAATTATTACTCCGGTCATTATTGCTTTTATTAATATTACCATTCATAATAATAATATTAATAATAATAACAATATTAATTAATATTAAAGGGATTTCTAAAAGATCATGTGGCTCTGAAGACTGCAGTAATGAAGCTGAAAATTAATCTTTAAAATCACTGGAATAAATTATTCAATTAAATGATAAACTACTTTTGAACAGTTATTTTATAGTGCAATAACAATTCACAATTTTACAATTTATACTGTATTTTTGATTAAATAAATGCAGCCTTGGTGAGCTGGAGAAGCTTATTTTAAAACATTTAAAAATTCTACTGACCCCAAACTTTTGACTGGTAGTGTATATTAGTTCATATACATTTCAAACTACAAAAACCTTTAAATTAAAGTGACTTGGAGTTAAAATTTCAACATATGGGCAGCTGTTAATTAATTTATATTTTTACAGTCCTACAATAGCTATCTTCCTAATAATATTTAGTGAATAAGATGTTTATTAAGAGAAATTGTAGTTAATAGTGAATGCGTTCCCCATACTAAAGTACTACCCACAAAATGTACTTTACCCGAAAACTCAAACTCTCTAAAACTAAGACAGCGCATTGTCCAAGCAATAAATTTCTTTCCTCTTTCTTTTGCTTTATTTTCAGCTCTTAGTCTGCTGTCTTGCCAAGACAAAACACAGAGCCATGAAATTCAACAGTAGAGCAGCTAAATTAAATGTTACTGGTGTAAACAATTCCCAGGAAGGAAGAAAACACTTCAGATAGACGACAGTACTGAGAAGACTAGTTAACCATTCAGACACAATATATGCATGATTTTTTTTATGATGACCTGTTGCTGTAGTTCTCCTAGACAACATGCAGTGTATCAGACGTGTGTTCATAGGGCAGCAGGTCTGTGTGTTACATGTAAACAATGTCTCAGTCTCACCAAAGCTGAACTGCAGTGCTGCGTTTCACTCTGACAGATTGAGGTGGAGACCCCAGTATCTTGCACTTCGGCATGAACGAATCATTGAATAAGAGAAGCACCAGGCGTGTAAAGCACACCACTGCATTGGTCAGGAGCACCGATAGGAGGCCTCAGAATCAACAGGTGTGTTGCAAAGTAATACAAACCTGGTACAATCAGCTGCGAAAAATTGCTGGGACGTGAAAACGAACCCTGGTTCCAACTGAATGGGAAGCACCCCATACACATACAGTGAGACTACATGACGTCAGCGAGGTTGGAAATGTCATAGTGGTTTACATTGTTCAGCACATGTACCTGAGAACATTAGTCACAGTGACACACACTTCTAAGCTGTGTTTTATTGATGAGAAGAGTCTCTCTCGCCCTCGATCTCAGGTCAAGTCTCAGATGCGGGTGGAGACTGGATCTCTGGTGCGAATGTAGTAATGAGTAATGAGATATGGGCTACTTTGAAATCCATGTAAAACTAGCCAGCAGATTATCACAACAAGGATGATACCTAGAGTTTATAGTTCGACATAGCGTTCACAATGACCTTTAAGAGCTTTGGCCATTCACATACTGTACAGTTTAGAAAATGAAAGCATGAATACGTAAATACATGTGTAACTGTTTGTAATTATACATCTGACCACTGACACAACTGTATTCTCCAAGGACCAAACCATTTGCCAATGTAACATTCATGAGATACTGACTGAAGTCCTTGATCTTGATGTTTTGGGGTCATTGGGCTCACGGTCAGGTGCTTCAGCCAATGATCAACTGTCTTACCAGCAAGCCAAAGTCTGTTTTGACTACAGCTCCAGTTTCAAAGCCACAGTGACACAGCAGCTATATACCCTAGCGGCTGATAGTATATAGTCGATTACTCAAGTCATACGCCATGTAATCACTCAAACTAATTGCTTGAATTAATTCTACCCTTGCTCTTAAAACCAATCGTGTCAAACGTCCACACATATCTGTCATGAACACACAAATAAACGGTCTGTGATTTATGAGGGGCGGGTTGTATTAAACGGGGCTCTACAGCTCTGCAGCTGCTTGCCTGTTGTTAATGTGGAGGGGAAAAAGCTGAAGGATGTTCCTCTGTTTGCTTCACACATGCTTAAATATTAATTGGTGCATAATAGGGATGAATAAAGTCTAGCCTGGGGCAGGGAGTTAAATCCAAGCCTACCGCTGCTTCGGGCAGGCATGAGTGCAGTCAGCAACCATGGTCATTAGGGTTAGATGCTAATAGCAGTTAACTCAGAAAAGAAGGAAAATCCACAAGCTGCAGGGAAACAGCTTCTCTTACACAGATGGAGTGTAATGTTATATTGTAAACAGTTGTGTTCTTTTAAGTTGCTCTTGTTTTTTTAGACCTTGTATATACACTCAAAAATAAAGGTAAAAAAACTTGTTGTCTTTGTACCTTTAGAAGATACACGTTTGTGCATAATCGGTTGATACTGGTACCTTAAAGCATAGGTCTCAAACTGGATTCCTGGAGGGCCGCAGCTCTGCACAGTTTTGTTCCAACCTTAATCAAACAAAGCTGATTCAACTAATCAAGGTGTCCAAGACTACTCGAACACATTGATTATTTGGATCAACTGCGTTTGATTAGGGTTGGAGCAAAACTGTGCAGAGCTGCGGCCCTCCAGGAATTGAGTTTGACACCCATGCCTTAAAGGGATGTATTATTACCTAAAATGTACATAAATGTGCAAAAGTGTAGGGTACAGTTTTTGTACCTTTATTTTTAAGAGTGGGCCTACTTACAGGGATAGTTCACCCAAAGATTTTGTTCCAAACCTGTATGACTAAACCCCAATCTGAATTCTAGGTTATACTTCATCTACTCCAACACCTCTTCCTTCTCACAGAGTGACAAGAAGTGTACTTAAATTTTCAGGGAATTTCAGATTCACTTTCATTTAATGTTAGGTCCAAGAATCTTTGTTTGAAGGGCTATCTGGCACTTCCCCTTAACCCTATACTCATCTCACCAAAAGAGAATCTAGACACCTACTGTACCTACAAATGGTTATGGGAAAGGGCAGAAATAGGATTGGGCCTTAACTTTCCTCTGGGTAACACAGCAGGATATATTCTGAAGAACTGTTTTTGTTCATTTGAAGCCAGAGGGGCTCAAATCCACTCTAGACTAGTTAATTGTACGAGTAAAAACATTTTTCAAAACCATTCATTCTACACAATCATACACTTTTATAACATTAGGGTAAGTGATAACAGATTTTTTATTTTCACTGAGAGAAAATTGTATCTTTAGGAATACTTAAGCTTGTCACTAGGACAATACCATTGCAAGGACAAATTTTCCATCATCTACATTCTCAAAAATAAAGGTACGCGAGTTGGCACTGGGGTGGTACCTTTTCAAAAGGTACAAATTTGTACCTAAAAGGTCCATATTAATACCTCAAGGGTCATTTTGGTACCTAAAAAGTACAAAACTGTTCCTCTTAAAATTTGTAGGTACTAATATATACTTCTGAGGTACCAATATGGGCCCTTCAAGTACAAATGTGTACCTTTTGAAAAGGTACCACCCCAGTGACAGCTCGCGTACCTTTATTTCTGAGAATGTACTAATAAAAGGTACATATTAGTACCTTAAAATAGTTATATATACTCTGAAGGTACTACTATGAAGATTTTAGGGGTTAATCAAGTAGAATGATGTCTCTTGCAAATGTGCTGCACCTGTAACAATCTCCTATAAAATGCCCGAAACAAGGTACAAATGTTTTAACCCTTTCCCCTATTAACCCCTAAAATTTAAGATATATTTACCTAATTTGTACATATTAGTGTTTTTTTTTGTTGAAAAGGTAATTCTCCCCTTACAGTGACAACTTTTACTCCTTTTTTTTCTGAGAGTATCCTTAAAGGTACACATTTTCCACATCATTTCTGAGAGTGTTTGGTGAACTATCCCTTCATGACTTAACCACTGAAATGCATCAGGGGTGTGGCTTGATGTCCGCCCAGGGTTAAAAAGTGTAAAAATATACAGAGAGAAAGTCATTCCAAGACAAAATGACTCACCCCAGCGTTGTCATGGTTACAATGGTGTACCAGAAGGAGGCCGGGATGCTGGTGAACTTGCTGGACGATGAGCCTTTCTCAGCATAGAACATGACTGTGGCAAAGATAATGATGGCCATGGTGAGGGAGAAGAGGAGGAAGCCAAGCTCTGAGGCGCAGCTCTTCAGTGTGTAGCCAAGGATTCGGAGACCCTGGGAGTGGCGGGAGAATTTAAAGATCCGGAAGACGCGGAACACCCGTAGTGTGACAAAGGCTCCGCTCACATCCTCATTGTTGGTCATGACGAGCCCGATGTAATATGGTAAAATGGCCACCACATCGATAATGCTCATCACACTTCTCATGAAGCGGTACCGGCTGGGCGCCGCAAACAGTCGCATCAGATACTCCACTGTAAAGATCATAACACAAGCTGTGTCCATGCAGAAAAACGCCTCAGTGTAGCGTTCCCCGCAAGGGACGTCCCTCTGATTTGGCATATAACCACAAGGAACCGTCTCAACCACGTTGGTGATGACAGACAGGGCGATGAAGAATCCCGTTACGTAGTAGAAAACTAGTGCCATGGTGCTAGTGTGCGGGTTCTCAAAGGCCCTCCACATGGTCTCACGGAAAGTCATGTTGGGGAGTTTGCTATCTTTGTTGTCCTCAAGGTCGTCCATTAGACGTTCAGTGTTCTCCCTCTTGCGGTCCTTGTACTCTTCATAACAGCAGTCGCTGATGATCTCGGGAATGATTCCAAAGAACGCCAGCTCCTCATCGTAGGCAGAGATGCACTCGTAACGTGGGTAGTGCAGCTTCCCTGTGCGGTAGAAGTTAAGAATACTTCTGAACACATCTGGATCTCGGTCAAAGAAATACTCCCTCGTCTCCTCATTGAAGAAGAACTCTTTCTCTGAGCTCCCCAGGAGTGTATCGGGGTAGCGGTCCAGCGTGTTCCGCCATGTCTGGAAGCGTCGCCCGCTGACGTTGAGGATAATAAGCTCATCCTGTCGCTTGTTCTTATTGGATGGTGCAACAGGCATGGGCAGGTTGGCCACGGGCATCCATCCTATGGCCGCCGCCCGAGCGAAGGGGAGCCAGGCTGCCACTCCAGCAGCCATGGGGACTCCGGATGGGGTCGAGGGGACCAGATCAAACACCTTCACAACCAGCTTGACATTAGATTAGACCCCATCTACATAGAGAGAGACAGGGAAATGGGAACACAGACGAGAGTGAGAGGTTGGCAAATGTGGGAGGACAGGAAGAGGAGAGAGTTCCAGTGGGAGCAAGTGAGACAGATGTGAAATGGGAGTGAAAAGACGGCAAGAGCGAACAGGATGCCAGCAGAATAGAGAGGCAGAGGTAAAAGGGAAGCAATCACATAGTGTACAGTAAAAAGAAGTATGGAAAATGAAAGACGGGTAACAGATGCAGTGGAAAAGAAGGGGAAAAAACACAAGCAAAAGCAAATTAACAAAATCATTCTCCATATCTTATAATTATTTACAGTTCATATTATGCATAAATGTTTATTCCAACGATATTGTACTGTATTCTGACACAACTGTACTGTTTTAAGCAATTGCTAAGCACCAACAGCATAGTTTAAAAAACACAAAACTGTTAAACTGGTTTTAAGTGTAGCGTCCAACATAAACAGCACATACATCATGCCTTTCTTAAGACAGAGAGATAAAGGAGATAGCTGATTTCCTAGTTCAAGTAAGAGACTCCAAAGGGCACGGTTGTGCTCGCGACACAAGAGCCCTTGAGCAACTGCAGTTTGAAACAGATGCGAACCTGTTGAGCTTTTATGCAAAAGCTATAAAACGCCACACAATATTGGTCGCTGAACACTGACAGTGTTGTTGTTCTTTCTTCTCTACAACCATTTAACTGTTAACCACAGTTATTCACAGATGCGCATGGAAACATATCGCACAATATAAACAAGTCACGATGAATTATTATTGCAAAAATTGTAAATTCGCATTCAAATAAACTCGTTTTCAGCAGTTGAGTTCTTTGTTACTTACCCATGAAAAATCTTTTAACTTTTCATTCATTCGGCTACATTTATTACATTTCCTCCACACATCACTTCGAAAGTGTTCGCCGAAAAATCCGCACATTAATGAGAGAAAGACAAACAAGCACCCACGTGAAAGAATAAAATAATTATGGTATAACCAGGGTGACCGGAGGCGCAAAAAAGAAGAGTTTAGTTTCTCATAGGTGTCCCTCAGTCACATCCTGCGCTGTTTAATGATCCATTTTGCTCGGACGGAGTGAAATGCCGCACCGACCGCTCGCGCGCTCGAAGTGACTTCCCGCAGGATGCTCAGCTGATGGATAGAGGTGGTGTAGTCTTTTCCCAATCTCTCTCTCTCTCTCTCTCTCTCTCTCTCTCTCTCTCTCTCTCTCTCTCTCTCTCTCTCTCTCTCTCTATCTATCTATACACCAGCACACTCCCTTTCTCCCTCCCCGAGGTCTCTCCGCTGCCAGGTCTCGCGCTCTCTGGTGCCGCGCGCGCGAGCGGTGTTCGTGGAGCAGAGAGAGCGCAAGACGCACAGAGGCAGTATATGCTCGCTTTCGCGCCACTCACACTGTTCGAGAACGCGCCGATTTCACCTTTAGTTTATAGTGGTCTCACTCTGCATGCAGCAGCTTACCTGAGCCAATATAGAAATGGGGACAAGGCAATTGATTTACAAAGTCATTCACGAGCCCAGTAGTCATCCACATTTAAAGATGACATTAATAACGTCACATAAGACATCTCTCACATTGATTCATAATGCAAAATGTAAGGCTTAAACCAGAAAATATTTACGCATATGTGTCAGAAGTAGGCTAAACTGGCGCACATAGAGATTATTATTTTTTTTTCATAGATCATGTAATGTTTATCTGTTTTAATCTTATGTTTGATGCAAGACACGATGCAACGGATTCCTAAAATGCAGTGAGCTTGTGTGGGTTTGGTTTTCACAAGCATAATGAAAAAGAATGTTACAAAAAACACTTAAGAAGTGCTCATTAGGATTAAAAGGCTCGTAAATTGGCCAATCGTTTTGCAGACACTTCTTTAAACGATGATAATGTTTATGTGAGTGTTAGTAGGTATATGGTAGTCCTCCATATAGCCAGGCCTTTGACTAGACTGCAAAAGGTCGGGTCGATAGTTTATTTTAGTCAAGAACGCCCACTTAGACAGAAAGAGCTGTTTGAATGATATGTGAAGCAATCAATCCCAGTTTATACCTTTAACCAGAGGCTGTGTAACAGTGTAAGTAATAATAGAAATGCAAGAAATAATTTTAACAATGACATGACTGACTCCACAAACAGAAAACATACTGAGAAATTACAGAAAAGCTGTAGAATTTGGCAAAAAATAAAGTTGTTTATTTGCACACTTGTAGGACATATGACTTTTTCTTATATAGAGCTTAAAGTATTTATTTATTTATTTACTTATTTATTAATCAATGGCTCCAGCAATTTGAGAGTCAAAAAAGCATATACAGCAATGGTCTCAAACTCAATTCCTGGAGGGCCACAGCTCTTCATAGTTTAGCTTCAACCAACTCACACCTGCTTAATAGCCCATAGTAGTCTTGAACACCTTGATTAGTTGGATCATCTGTGTTTGAAAACTGTGCAGAGCTGCGGCCCTCCAGGAATCCAGTTTGAGACCATTGATATACAGTAATACCCCCATGTAGGCATGGGCCGATATAAGATTCTGATGGTATGATAACTTTGTCACATTGTGCTCACTGCTCTAAAATATATTCTATTTAAATGTCTGGGTAAAAAGCTAAAACTTTTCACCCTTTAAAAACTATATATTTTATTTTTTGAAAGATTTAAAATATTTTGGAACAGTAAACATGTTAGGCTAAATAATTCAAATGAATCATTGACTTCTGCTGTTTTCATTTGTTTAAAAAAAAATCTAATTTCTTTATAATTTATAACATCTTTGGATATTTTTTCTGCTGGAGACACTGTTGTCCTAAAAAAAAAAAAAAAAAAAAAAAAAAAAAATCTTACACATACCTTGGGAACGAAATTACAGAAAATTTTGGTGGTTTTAAAACCTTGACTGTTCCAAACCGCGGTATACCTTGAAAAAGTTATTGTCCCATACCTACCCCCATGGCTTCTGATGACAAACTCAGGTATTTTCTGTAATGTAAATGATAAAATAAGGTTAAACATATTTACCTGTAATCAAGAGCCTCTGCAAATGGAGCATGACCAGGCCCGGATTAAGAATTCAGAGCCCCCTGCATGGGCACATTGTCTTGTAGGGCCCCCAACCTGGCCACACCCCTATAGTTGAATTAAAAAATAAGAATAATATAATGATTTTTTTAAAGAAAATGAATTTGTATTGCCCGCATTTTTAAATAAATTATATAGTACATATATTTCTAGTCTACAAAGATTTAACTTATTTTAAAGCATTTGAAGCACACTTTGATTAAAAAAATACTAATAAAATTACAGCATTCTGTTTAGTTAAAAAAAGAGAGAAAGAAAGAAAAAAATATGCGTGCTTTTCATTGATGGTGTTATTTTCTGACAATTTAAATATAAAGATAATAATTATACTAATATTAGGGGGAGACTATTTGGTAAGAGAAAAATATGTATAGTTGAAGTCAGAATTATTAGCCCCCCTTTGAATTTGTTTTTCTTTTTTAAATATTACCCAAATAATGTTAAACAGAGCAAGGAAATTTTCACATTATGTCTGATAATATTTTTTCTGCTGGAGAAAGTCTTATTTGTTTTATTTCGCATGAATAAAAGCAGTTTTTAATTTTTTAAAACCCATTTTAAGGTCAAAATTATTAGCCCCTTTAAGCTATACATTTTTTCGATAGACTACAGAAAAAACCATCGTTATACAATAACTTGCCTAATTACCCTAACCTGCCTAGTTAACCTAATTAACCTAGTTAGGCCTTTAAATGTTACTTTAAGCTGTACAGAAGTGTCTTGAAAAATATCTAGTCAAATATTATTTACTGTCATCATGGCAAAGATCAAATAAATCAGTTATAAGAAATGAGTTATTAAAACTATTATGATTAGTAATGTGTTGAAAAAAATCTTCTCTCCGTTAAACAGAAATTGGGGAAAAAAAAAATAAACAGGGGGGCTAATAATTCAAGGGGGCTAATAATTCTGACTTCAACTGTAGTTGTCTAAGCAATATGTGTTTTTTACAGAGAGGGAGGCACCTTTATTAAGGCATGTGCTATCTATTAAATGTTCTTTAAACGGAGTTATGAGGTCAGAGAATATGGGTGAAGTAAGGTGACTAACATTGTAAACACAAATGAGTTATATTAAGATGTTGCTAACATTTAACACCAGGTGGAAAATAACTGTTTATTGAATATTAAAAATGGCTATTTAGATGCTGTTTATACACATATGAAATAGGCTAAATCTGATTAAATACCCACGAGCCGCTTGTGACCTTTCCATTATTTTCATATTTAAACAAAAATATTTCCTTTCTATTAAACATAAATGTATTTCCAATCTGAATTGTAATGGGGGGGTGGGGGGGGGGGGCGAGTTCATTAGACGCTGGATTCGAACTGGGTTAATGATCGATTATGTCAAAACATGTTGCCGTGCGCTTTACAAGCTACACTACTCAAGCTGTTGATAGTGGAGCTCTTTAGTTATGTTGTCTATGTTAATCAAACACTGATGGACAGAAATCGCTCAAATAGTTTATTCCAACAAGGTGCACTATAGACACTTCTAAATCGACCCCCCCCCCCCCACCTCACAGGGGCCCCAAGTGCGCACGGACCCCTGGGCCTGTGCCCATAATGCTTATTGGTTAATACGGCCCTGAGCATGACATTCCTAATGCATAATGATAAATGTGTACATTTTGGGTTGATCTATCCCTTTAAGTGCCTAAAACACTCTTGAATGTCTTTCAAAAGAATTTACATAATTAACTTGACAAACTTTTGCAAAATCTGTGATTATATTGCTTTTAACCTGAAAGAACAACACTGTGTGCATTCATGCATTCGTAATTATCCTTCTGCTGTCATTTAATAGCAATTAATTTCTGCTTTTGGACCAAAATCTCCGAACCGGTCCAGCAAATTAATGAGCAAACACAAAGCCATATGCAGTGGTGTTCTACAGACCCAAACTCGGGCCGTTGGAATTTCATTTCTGTTCTTTTCATATTGTGTAAGTGTGAATTATTTATATCCCTCTTTCTTTTTTCCTAACGTCCTTCAAACGTGGCTCAGTGGATGAATCCTCAGCAGTTATCGGCTTTGGAAATCCTTGATGGATTTAGTGTGCTGGCGTGCCTTGTGATGGAAGCGTGTTGTTGAGTGTGGAGCGGGTTCTGATATGTGTAGCCACAGATTCGCTGCTTCAGTAAGCAATATAAAGCCTAATTAACTCTGCTGGGACTCTCAGCTCTCAAAGTGGGCCTGAAGGTTCTGAAGAATACCAATAAACTCAGATCAGTGGCGACAGTGTAAAAACGCACCCTAACTGCATACTTTCACAGTTGAGCGAACAGCAGCGCTTTCTCCAAAGCACTTACCTTCCTTTTACACAGGCGAAGAAATATACAACTGAGCTCCACTAAACTTCTTTGTATTACACACTTTTTTTTTTGCTTCCTTATGAAGTGATTCAACTGTGCAAAATGGCTTAATGGAAAAGTAAGCTAATTAGCGTCTCCTCTAAGCCCCTGTTCACACCTAGTATTAAGATGTGTTTTTGTCGATCCAATCACAAGTGGACGACGCAATCAGTTATATTATTATAATGCATATATTATACACAATGCATAAAGTAGCCTATTCATAAGAGTTTTTAATTGACAAACATTTTGATGTAGTGGCTAATTCATATGAATTTGTATGATTTGATTCACACGTTTTAGTTTGATTTGCTTTTCCCCTTATGATGGTTGGGTTTAGATGCCACAGCCATATCACCCTGCAGCCCAAGACCGGTTACTCACTGAAGCTAAGCAGGGTTGAGCCACATGGGAAACCTAGGTTGCTGTTGGAAGTGGTGTAAGTGAGACCAGCAGGGGGCGCTTAACATGCGCTCTGTGTGAGACCTAACGCCCCAATATAGTGAAGAGGACACTATACTGTCAGTGAGCATCGTCTTTCGGATGTGGCCATGACACTTCTCGTAATGAGTAGGGATGTAAACACGGTGTAACCATGGACCTGCTTGGACAACACTGGAATACATCACATCCGGTCGGCCGATTGCAATACGGTCTAGTCGCAGGAGCTAAATATTTCAATGTATCCGCAGCTCAAATCGGATCCGAATTTTCCGCATACGGAGATGATCGGAACTCCATGCAGCTCCCGGACTACTCCCCATTGGAAATAAATGACTTCCGGTCTGTCGCTTGTCGTTTGTCGTGTGCAGTGGAAAGGTCGGCTTTAGAGCCAATCTGATCAATCACAGGTGTTTAAAAACTCTCCCGACAACGCTCAAAAAGAAAGCGGCATAATATGTACGTTTGTTTATTTGCATTAAATGCTCATGTTGTTCTGTGCATGTCTTTGAGTTTTGTTTGAAACATTCAAAAAGTGTGTTTTCTTTGAGCAGGTCAAATTAAAGGCACAGTTCATGTATCTGACTGCATGTATTAATGGACAAAAGTTGTCTTGTCTTGTATTACAAATAATATATAAATATGAATGTATTCATAAATGATACATTTTAATATAAGAATTCTGTGAAGTAAAATCTAAAAGTGTGTATGGAAAGCATTGTCAATGCACCGTGAATGTCATGAATCAATATGAAAAATGTAACACAATTTAAATGTAGAGATTTTAAAGGTTTTAAATATCTATACTGTATATACAATTTTATATATTCATTCATTCATTCATTCATTCATTCATTCAATCATTCATTCATTCATTTTCTTTTCGGCTTAGTCCCTTTATTAATGCGGGGTCGCCACAGCGGAATAAACCGCCAATTTATCCAGCACATGTTTTACGCAGCGGATGCCCTTCCAGCTGCAACCCATCTCTGGGAAACATCCATACACACTCATTCACACTCATACACTACGGACAATAGCCTACCCAATTCACCTGTACTGCATGTCTTTGGACTGTGGGGGAAACCGGAGCACCCGGAGGAAACCCACGCGAACGCAGGGAGAACATGCAAACTCCACACAGAAACGCCAACTGACCCAGCCGAGGCTCAAACCAGCGACCTTCTTGCTATGAGGCGACAGCTACCTACTGCGCCACTGTGTCGCCCCAATTTTAAATATAATGTATTAAATTGAATTTCAAATACTGCAGTTGTTTTCTTAATTTGTCATGACAGCTGACAACTTTATTGGATAAAATGAACAGTCAACAGATTTTAAATGAACTGTAGCATAGTGTAGCGTATTTTGTGATTATCTTGGTCTTTCTTTGGTGCTATTAAAATCACCACATCAAACCTGCAGCTCTTTTATGAAATTATAGTAAATCTATAGTAAATAAATAGCAAATTGCAATTTTGATCAGTTAAGTGAAGTTTATTTATAAACTAATTTCTAGAGGAGCACATGCTTATGATTGCTTGCGGCTGGTCCCGCATTATCCAATTTATGATTCATCAATCAGAAGATTCCTAAGCCACTGTAAATACCCTAAATTCCATATAACAGCCATCTTCGTTTTGAAGAATCCCCCCTTCCACCCCTTCTCCTCCTCATTTCCTAGATGGGTGGCATGGTGGCCCAGTGGTTAGCACTGTTGCCTCACAGCAAGAACATCACTGGTTCTAGTCCTTACCAAGCAAGCCGACGTTTCTGTGCGGAGTTTACACGTTCTCCCCATGCTCACGTGGGTTCCCCCTGGGTTCCTTCCACCATCCAAAAACATGCAACTTAAGTTAATTGACTAATCCAAATCGGCACCATAGACATGCACCTAGTAAGTAGTTATCTCTTAAAGGTGCAGTATGCAAGTTTGACACCCAGTGGTTGAACTAGGTATTGCACTCATGGATCAAAACAAACGGAAGCGCAGGTTGCCAGATTGAACACAGGAGCGAGTGATTTAAACCGTATTCTAAATAAAAGCAACGGTACCTGATAGAAGGAATATTCTTCATATTAAAAGGAGTTTTTGTTCTAACCAACACCTCGAATTGATATATTATAAACAGCTTCTTGCAGCTGGTCAACAGAAAACTGACAATGATCACCTCAGGTACACCTCGTGTGGTTTATTCAGTGTTAAATGCTAACAATCTGAGTTTGAATGCCATTTTACATGACATTTATTGCCATATACTTAAAGCAGCAGCAGACAGTTCTTGAAATTGAACTTTAGAAGTAAACACGTGATTCTGCATCTACATTTAATAATGTTAAAGGGGTTTAATATGTATTAAATAGATTTTAAACCTTACCATTTCATTAAATGAGTGCATATTCTGTGCTTCTGAATGGCTGTATTTAAATTTCTGCCGTGTTTCGTCTGGCGCAAGCAGCCAAATTGCTTATCACTGCGTATCTCGTCATGAAGAGTGTTGTTAGGAAACACGATTACAATGTAACCCGCTCATCTAATGTTTACGTTCGTAATATTTATATTATTTGCTAATTAATAGCCTCATGTGGAACTGAATTCATCTTATTTCGGAGTTCATATAATACTGTCCACTGGAGGTCGCATTTTGTTCATGGACGCATGCTTTCAGAGCCTTTCTGAATGAATGAATGAATGAAACACGCGGTTTTCCACCAAGGCAAGCCGGAGTGCTGAAATATAATTAGCTAAACTGGCATTGGACAAGTTAAAAGAACATAAAAAAAGAGAGCGTTCCGGCACGGAAAACACATTATCAAAGCAGAATATCTGACATCTGTACTGTTTTTCAGATAAACAAGAATGTTCACTTGGCATGTTTCTTAAATTTCTGCAAACATATTATGGTATTTTTATGCTTTAGAAGAGTCAAAAACTTACATACAGCACCTTTAAGAGCAATCACTATCTGTTCATTAGCTACAACAGCAGGGTCATTCTCAAGATCTACCTGAGCTCAAACTCCCCTCTCGCCTTGCAAACGGGAGGGAGCCCCGGGCTCTGGGATCTTATGAGCTCAGGGTTCTCTCCCAGGACAGCATGCCAAACAAGCTTTATAATCAATCATTAGCTAAGTGTGAACTCTTGAAATTGTAATTAGATTTTTTCTCTAAATCGTGCAGCCCTAGTTAGTTGTTTTACCACCATTCTTCAGAATGTCTTCTCTTGTGTTAGACAGAAGAAATAAACAAATATATATTTAGTATTTTTAGAAAGCTACCTCTTTAAAACACCAGTAGTCTAGTTCAATTTATTTCAGACAGTCACAAAAAGACAGAGTCTGGAAAGAGGTTTGCTTGAGCACCTCCTAAAATATCCTGTCAAAATAAATAGACTGATCAATATCGTCCAACAATGTGCTTAAATTTACAAGCACAGGTATGGAAACTCGTCCAGTGTCTGCGGTTAGAAGGAAACCATTAATCAAATTAACTACAGCCATTTCAGCGATCTGACAGGGAGCAAAAGCAGACTGCAGTAATTCACATAATTACAGGCTGTCTGAATGACCCCAGTAATATAATTTAATGTTTTAATGTAAACAGTAAATGCGAGGTTAGGTGATGGGTGCTGCCTGGGTGTGACTGATATTTTAGCTTCCTCTAAAGATCTATGGTTGGGCACTTTTTAAGAGAACATACAGTAAGGTGTTTGTTTACTGTTTTTTTTTTTTTCAACTTGATTTTTTCACCCTGTGTTCAAAACATTTTAATGGCTCCATTTACACCTACAGCTGTATTAAAAGGTGTTTTCAATCCAATCACAAGGTTTGGGAGTGCTTGTACACTCATAGCAGTTTCCAGAGGTGGTTGAAAACAGATTGATTGTAAGCAAAAGCCACAAAAACACTTGCACTTATGTTGTGCTGTACTTAAACTCACAGATTATGACCATAATTGTGTAGTTTATTTTTTCACTTTTTTAATTTGCTTGCTTCCCGCTCACTCATAAGCAAGCCTACTGTATATGGAATCTGCGTGCTCAAAAATCTACTTTACTTGTGTAAATATTTGTACATTTCAATTTATTTAGTTTTTCAATTTATTTCAGTAATATTATTGACTAAAATGTTCATAAAATTTATTTACAATACAGTTTGTAAAGTAATATTTTCTGTCTTTTAGATATATCATAAGAGAGACTTGCTTTGTTTACCAAATAAGTGGATCTAAATGCATTTGCATTGTAAACATTAAATAAAAGTTAAAAAGATTTTTTTTATTTCATATATCATGATTTTAGTTATGATACTCCCAAAATCATTCTGCATAAATCTGCAGATTTTTATTTTATTTATTTATTTTTTTTTACAAAATTCTGCACAGCAAAAGCAAAAAAAGTCTGCAGATTCTGTCTGACCCTAATCTTAAGTCATGCAGCATAGGCTTGTTTGTTCAGTAGTAGTCATGAGCAGTGTTGGGGAAGCTACTCTGAAACTTACTTTATAAGCTAAGCTATACATCAGGCAAAATAGCTAAGCTATTGTCAAACTACATATCTAAAAAGCAGTAAACTACAATATAAGTTTTTTTTTACAAAGGTATTTATCACTAAAATTGTGAATAAGCATCAATTTTAAGAAAAAATATTTAAAACAGCACAGTACAATTATGATTTTGCTCAATGTTTTCTTACATATAGTTTTCAATTTTCTTAGACTGTCAAGTCCAAGTACAACACTGCAGCAAATGTAACATTGCAATAACAATATAATTGACTTTGATTAAGAGCACAGTAGAACCCCCCTTATGCCTATTACAGCACTTTATGGATTGAATTTCAACTGTCACTTGACGAACAAACAAACAAACAAACAAACAAACAAACAAACAAACAAACAAACAAACAAACAAACAAAAACATGAGATGTGTGATTTACCAATAGCTGACTTTAATGCACTACTGTAGTACATGTATGTGATGTTGTTGTGTACTGGAAAAGCTACATTCATTCATTCATTCATTTTATTTTCGGCTTAGTCCCTTTAATAATGCGGGGTCACCACAGCGGAATGAACAGTCAACTTATCCAGCACGTTTTTACGCAGCGGATGCCCTTCCAGCCGCAACCGATCTCTGGGAAACATCCATACACACTCATACACACTACGGACAATTTAGCCTACCCAATTCACCTGTACCGCATGTCTTTGGACTGTGGGGGAAACCGGAGCACCCGGAGGAAACCCACGCAACGCGCAGGGAGAACATGCAAACTCCAAACAGAAACACCAACTGACCCAGCCAAGGCTCAAACCAGCGACCTTTTTGCTGTCAGGCGACAGCACTACCTACTGTGCCACTGTGTCGCCGGAAAAGCTACATTGTATCATAAATAGCTGAGCTGCTGTTAAGATACTGAAAAATGTAGCTAAATTTGTAGCTGAGCTACTTGTAAATGGTAAAGTCTAGATCGGATACGCGGCTGGCTGGAAGTGCGATATGCACATTAATATAGCAGCATTTTTTATGACACTGTATAAGAATAATTCATATTTTTACAGTACTGTGACGGTTGAGTTTAGAGTTGGGGTGGGGGTAGGCATTAAAAAATACAATTTATTGGGTAATTTAATAGATTACATAAATAATACTCGGTACAACTACAGTTTTTACATTACTGCGATGAGTGGGTTTAGGGTTGGGTTAGGGGTAGACAATAATAAAATACAATAAATGGGAAATTGAATAAATAATATAAATAATTCTCGTTATCTTCCGGCCACAACCATATCCGATCTAGCAACAACCCTTGTAACTAGCTACTCCCTTACACTGCCCATGTGTCACACCAAGTCCCCTGGAAAAAGTGATGGAGCCTGATGAATTAAGATTTAAGCTTTGATAAATTTGAACACTAGTGTCACAAGATACATATGAACGCATGTTAATACCATGATATGATAAGATAATGTGTCTTGCCTGTACACATGTGAGCAGATAACTGAAAACTAGAGATGCACCAATGTATCAACCAATTATTTTTATTGTTAAAATAAATGCTGTTTTTCACGCCATTGATCAGTTGATCTTGCATGAATTAGATTTTCAGTGTTAGCTTAACACAACAATTTTATGAGATTAAGACCATGATTTTGCTGCAAAATGAAACTACAGTATGTCAAGTGTTTTAAAGTAACTGCCCTCTTTGATCAAATGTAACTAACTAGGGGCTTTTGCTTAAGGAACTCAGCTAATAACGTGATTAGGTTACGCCATTGAAATCACAAAGAGGTACCAAAATATTAATCCATCAATCTCTACCTTTGTCTGCATGTTATTGTGCTGCACTGTAAAACATTGTTTTACAAGTACATGATTTTGTAAGTTGAACTAGTCTGTAAGTTGACCAAAAGTGTTTGCCACTTAAAATCATATCCTAAGCTGAGTTTGTCTTATTTTTAAGGACAATTATTTTGAGTAAAGTGACTTTATACAATTATTTTGTCAAGAATTATATGGTAAATACATCAAATCCTTTAATAAAATGTGTACTGTATTTGATTGTCTGCTATTGCTAATTGAGAAAATCTTCTAAATTAAGTTGAGTGAACTTAAATGTTAGTACAAATAACTTGAAAATGTAAGTTAATGTATTTAAAGTAAACTTTGCAAGTCCATGTTACTTAAAATAAGTAATTTGGTCTACTGTTTAACACTGTGAACTAAACATTTTAAGTTGAAAATGCTTACACACTCAAAAAAATATATTTTTTTTTGCTCGTTCAAATTAAAATGAGCTGAAACAACACAATTCTTGAGATTTCATTGGGACAACTTAATTTTTGTATGTTCAGTCCACATTAAGTTAACTTAATCAATTTGTGTTGGGACAACATGAATGAATTGTGTGGAACCCTGCATGTTTTTACAGTGCAGAATCAAGTAAATAAAACCAAGCAAATAATTAACTAATTATTTTAAGTTGAGTGAACATTGTCTTTTACAGTGTGCTTCTGCAGCAATTGCTACTTGTCTTTTTCCAGTTTACAGTAGGAATCTTCCCGTTTAAACATTCCCATTAAATTCTAAGAGGCTGAAACCAGTTACTCCAAGCCAGCTTTTGCACTTCTTTAAGAACTGTGGCATGCATACTCAATCAATTAAAATAAGTTATATAAGGCAGAACCCCCAAACTGTTGCTATGTACAAATATCGCTCAGAATAATCAGCCACGAAAAAAACCAAAACAAATCAGTAACAACTCAGGATTTAAGTAATGGTGCATACTTAAAATGCATGTAAATACCAGCTTGAAGTGCAGTCTCCAGCAGGAGCTTTTCAGGCAGTAAGGTGAGCAAACAGCTGAAGCGTCTCCTCTAACCTCGCTGTGAACACACCAGGGGCCTCGTAGACGGATTGGTCACTTTTAGTGCTCTGCAGAGAGTGACACATCAGAGCAATGGAGCGCAGTTCAGTTGTGATTCATGCTGATGTGCATTTAGCTCTGAGTCACAAATTCATAAATTCTGTTTTTTTTTTTACATCACAGTGGCCAAAGCGAGACACAAATAGTACCCTTGGAAGTGCAGTGAGGAATTGCAGCTATACCAGTGCACTTGTTTGTGTGTGTTGGTCAGTTTCTGCCTGTATTATGGGCAAAGTTTCTACAGGGATGGAGACAATCCAAAATCAGCTATAATGTGGCCAGCGAAATGGCTCAGTGGAGATACTAAATAATGTTTTATTTTAAATGTAAAATGTTCAAAAGTGTCAATTTAAATGTAAAATAAGGCAAAATTATAAAAAAAAATATTATTACCTCAGTATAAAAACAGTAAATGTCAACAACAACAAAAATCTCCATTATAATAGAAAAACAAATGTGCAAGTGTGTCCTTTATGTGAGAAGTGGAGCAGATATCCATCAAAATGGCTAAATCACTTCTGAAATGTCATGCCTTTTACAGTATATGCCAAGTTTTCAGCTCAAGACCCTAAAATTTTATTTGAAGATTTCCTTAAGGTTGCTTGCTGTTCAGATGAATAAAAACACTACAGCTTTATAAAAGATTTCCCTCTCACAGATATGCATTAAGAGTGTTTCTGGAGCTTTTTTTTTTGACTTATGTACCCCCATAGTCCCATCTGTAAGGCTTGAGGAGGACTTTATTGACAACAAACCAGAAATATGTTCCTATTAACTGATATCACTGGATATCCTTCAGCGTTATCATTAGTATTATTAAAGTGGCCATTATTACAATGCTTCACTAAAACTGTTGAGACTGTAGGTGAAAAACAGGCTCATCAAGTATGTTCCTGTCGGTTTAATGAGACACCTGTGTTTGTTTGGCAGAATTTTGACAGTTTTAGCACCGAAGCAAAATTATATGCACAAAACCAGAAAAAGTACTGGCAGCTCATTAACCGATTTTTGTGTTATAATTTATATAATCAATCTGGACAATAAAAATGACAGTAAATATAACTTTGTTTAACTGCAGAGTTAAAAATCAAAACATAAACAGTTGTTAGTGCAGAGATCAAGATCGCATACCCTTTAAAAGATATCCGTAAATTAGCGGTTTTCCGTATTTTTTGATTCATGTTTTTATTTATATTTTTGCCATTCATTTATGCTTTTGGATTGAATTATGGCATCTTGATTTTTCATCCGACAACTTTTAACCTTGAAAAATTAAAAAAAGTGACTTTTATTTACATTTTTAATAGTTTAAAGTGATCTGGGTTAGTGTTATATTACGGTACAAAAACTTTGTAATAAACTGCCAGTATTATGATATATATGTTATTTTACAGACTTATTTCTCTCTATATTATTTATTATACATTATATTATTTCAAACTACTAAAATGTCAATAAAAGTTACCTTGATAAACTGTAGAGTTGAATTTTCAACATTGAAAGTCAACAGAGCAGAGATTAATGTCTCATAATGGAATTCACATCCATAAATAAACTGAAAACACTTGTGAATCCAAAATACGGAAACTGTTAATTAACAGATGTAGCTGTTTATATACAGTTGAAGTCAGAATTATAAGCCCCCCATTGAATTTTTTTTTCTTTTTTAAATATTTCCCAAATAATGTTTAGCAGAGCAAGGACATTTTCACTGATATGTCTGATAATATTTTTTCTTTTGGAGAAAGTCTTATTTGTTTTATTTTGGTTAGAATAAATAAAATAAATAATTTTTAAAAAACCATTTTAAGGTCAAAATTATAAGCCCCTTTAAGCAGTACACAGAACAAACCATCAATACTTGCAACAATAACTTGCCTAATTACCCTAACCTGCTTAGTTAACCTAAATAACCTAGTTAAGCCTTTAAATGTCTAGTCAAATATTATGTGCTGTCATTATGGCAAAGATAAAAGAAATCAGCTATTAATAAATGAGCTATTAAAACTATTATGTTTAGAAATGTGTTAAAAAAATATTCTCTACTTTAAACAGAAATTGGGAAAAAAAGAAACAGGGGGGCTAATAATTCTGACTTCAACTGAATGTGTATATATATACTGTATACACAGTTGAAGTCAGAATTATTAGCCCCCCTTTTGATTTTTTTCTTTTTTAAATATTTCCCAAATTATGTTTAACAAAGCAAGGAAATTTTCACAGTATGTCTGATAATATTTTTTCTTCTGGAGAAAGTCTTATTTGTTTTATTTCGGCTAGAATAAAAGCAGTTTTTAATTTTTTTAAAAGCCATTTTAAGGTCAAAATTATTAGCCTCTTTAAGCTATATTTTTTTCGATAGTGTGCAGAACAAACCATCATTATACAATATCTTACCTAATTACCCTAACCTGCCTAGTTAACCTAATTAACCTAGAAAAGCCTTTAAATGTCACTTTAAGCTGTATAGAAGTGTCTTGAAAAATATCTAGTCAAATATTATTCACTGTCATCATGGCAAAGATAAAATAAATCAGTTATTAGAAATGAGTTATTAAAACTATTATCTTTAGAAATTTGTTGAAAAAATCTGCTCTCCGTTAAACAGAAATTGGGGAATAAAATAAACAGGGGGGCTAATACTTCAGGGGGGATAATAATTCTGACTTCAACTGTATATACTGTTACGAAAAGTGTTTTTCTTATTATGATTTCCTTTCTGTATTGCGCATTGTATGTGCCTTTTTTCCTTGTCCCGCCTCCATGTTGTTTTCCCCTAGACTTGGGGCGTAATAATTGGGGGCTCGTCCGTTTTTCCTCATCCAAATTTAGTTTAATTTGATATTTTCATTCGTTTAAATTCTCGCGTCCGGAGAGAAATCATGTGACATTGCTGGTGAGTACCTATCTTCTATTTTTTGTGACTGGCAGTTTGATCTTGTGCTGTGGGGAAGGTTGAGATTATGGAGTTTAGCATAGAAGCGTTTAATCAAGCTCCTTCGTGGGAACTTTTAGAGTCATGCCGTAAAATTGATTTATTTTTAGTGGCTGATTTCTATGATATTTCTGTTGTGAAAACTGCTAAGAAAAAAGAAGTGCGAGATTTGATTTATGGTTCGTTGGTGCAGCAAGGCGTTTTACAGTCTAGGCCTGCTGGGGCGGCGCAAAACGTGGGCGCAGGTGTTGATAGCCATGCGACAGATGATTCTATGTTGCATTCGCTTAGTGGAACAAATTTAGATGATTTAAAATTGGCTATCCAGTTGAAACAATTAGATCTCGAAATTAAGCGTCAAGAACATACAACTCAGCTCCTACGTTTTAGACAATGTGAGTTAGAAACGCAAGCTGACCGTCGTTCACCCGTTTCTCCACCTAAATTGTCACCTATACCTACTGTGTCACCATCTGCTTCACTTGATGTTAATCCTAATCCAACTTCGGTTCATTCGTTGTCTGTGCCCTCTAATAATTATGCTGACTTTGATATTAGTCGTCATATTACCCTCGTACCCCCATTTCGGGATAACGAGGTGGATTCATATTTCGGCGCTTTCGAGCGAATTGCTGCAGCGTTGCGCTGGCCGAGAGAGACTTGGTCTCTTTTGATTCAGTGCAAATTAACGGGAAAAGCCCAAGAGGTTTGTTCCGCTTTGTCTGTTAACGATAGCTTGGATTATGATAAATTAAAAAATGCAGTGCTGAAAGCATATGAATTAGTCCCCGAGGCTTATAGGCAAAAATTTCGTTTGCATTTTAAGAGTTCCAGTCAAACTTTTGTGGAGTATGCTCGGGAGAAGAGCATGCTATTTGATAAGTGGTGTCACTCCAGCAAAGTCACAGATTTTGAGCAACTTCGTGAACTACTTTTGATTGAGGATTTTAAAAATTCGTTGCCGGACAAAATTGTTGTTTTTCTGAATGAGAAAAAAATTTCGACCCTTGCTGAAGCCGCCGTTTGCGCGGATGAGTTTGTTTTGACGCACAAGAGCACTTTTGTTTCACGTCGTGAGTCAAATTTTTCGCCAGCCGTAGAGAAAAATGGGAAAGCTTCAAAATCATTAAAGCAGTTAAAAACTGCGGAAGCTCGGGAGTGCTATTACTGCCACGAAATCGGTCATTTGATTGCAATGTGTCCAACTTTGAGAAAGAAAAATCAGGTAAAGGCAGCTAAGAGTGTTGGCTCTGTTAGTAGGGAAAGCAAACCCGATTCGGATATTGACGCTTTGTATGATCCATTTGTGTGTCAGGGAATGATTTCTCTGAGTGGATTGGCACAAGATTCAGTTCCTGTGGCCATTCTTCGAGATACAGGGTCTGTACAGTCCTTTGTATTATTTGATTCGTTGCTCTTTTCGGATGAAAGTTATTGTGGATCTGATGTCCTTATTCAGGGGATTGAGTTAGGGGTTTTGAAAGTGCCACTACATAAGGTATATATTCAGTCTGGTTTGGTAACAGGATTTGTGAAACTGGCTGTACGTCACCAGTTGCCCGTGAAGGGTGTATCCGTTATCATTGGCAATGATTTGGCTGGAGGAAAAGTTCTTCCATATCCTGAGGTTATTGAGAATCCTCTTTGTGAGACTGTTAATTCTAATGATTTAGCTTCAGAATTCCCGACTGTATTTTCTGCTTGTGTAATCACACGAGCGCAAGCTCGTAAATTCGGCGATATGATTGACCTTTCTGACACTTTTATTGGCAGCTCACATGTAGTGACACCTGAGACACAGGGTGGTGAGTCGCTGTCCACGACCTGTGGTGCTGAATCGCTCTCGGATGACCTACCGCTGTCCGCTGATAAAGTGCTGATTTCTGTTGAACAGAAAAATGACTCCTCCTTGTCGCGTTGCCGAAATACCGCGTTAACTGCGGAAGGGATTAAAAATAAACCAATTGGTTATTTTTGGGATGACGAAGTGTTAAAAAGAAAGTGGACTCCAACAGTGTCTGATGGTTTAGGCTGGGATGTTGTTTTTCAGTTGGTGGTGCCTAAATGTTTACGTAGACAGGTTCTGAGTGTGGCACATGATAATGTCGCTGGACATTTGGGCGTTACCAAAACGTATCATCGTATATTACGATATTTTTTCTGGCCTGGAATGAAAGCAGACGTTGCAAAATATTGCCGCTCATGTCACGTATGTCAGGTTGTGGGAAAACCTAACCAGAAAATTCCGCCTGCACCTCTTAAACCTATTCCAGTCGTCGACGAACCCTTCTCACGAGTGATTTTAGATTGTGTTGGACCATTACCACGCACAAAATCTGGGCACGTTTATTTGCTCACACTTATGTGCACGACTACTCGCTACCCAGAGGCCATTCCATTGCGCTCGTTAAAAGCGAAAGCAGTTTTAAAAGCGCTAATTACGTTCTTTTCCACCTTTGGTTTCCCAAAAGTGATTCAGACTGATCAGGGCACAAATTTTATGTCCCGAGTGTTCCAACAGGTGCTTTCTCAACTGAACATCAAACACGTTACTTCGAGTGCTTACCATCCGGAATCTCAGGGTGCATTAGAAAGGTTCCATCAAACTTTAAAGTCGATGCTAAGTAAATACTGCGCTGAGTCGAGCAAAGATTGGGATGAGGGCTTGTCCTTATTGTTATTCGCAATCCGTGAGTCTGTTCAGGAGTCACTGGGCTTTAGCCCCGCTGAATTAATTTTCGGATACAAAATTCGAGGGCCCATAAAATTGTTGCATGAGTCGTGGGTATCAGAGCAAAAACAAGAATGTCATCTTCTTGATTATGTGTGTGCTTTTAAAGAGCGTTTGCACAATGCATGTAAACTAGCTCAGATTAGCTTGGGGAAAACTCAGGCAAAAATGAAAGAGCGCTATGATAAACATGCTGTGTCTCGTTCGTTTTCTGCAGGAGATAAAGTTTTGGTTTTGTTGCCAGTTCAAGGTGCTGCATTACAGGCGAAATTTTCAGGGCCGTATGTCATTGACAAAAAACTAAGTGACACAAATTATGCTGTGCGAACACCCGACAGACGTAGAAAATGTCGCGTGTGTCACATCAATATGTTAAAGCTTTATGTGAGTCGCGAAGATGACACAGAGTCAAAAAGCTCTGTAATCGCTCCTGTGGCTGTCGTGGTCTCTTCTGACAATGGCTCGGATGAAGACGGTCTTAGTATGCAGAAGTCCTTAATTTCATGTGGCAAGTTGAATAATTCTCAGGCTCTGAGTATTTTAAAGTCACAGTTGTTGCACTTAGATGACAGTCAGCGAAGCGAAATGCTTGAATTAATTCACAGTTTCCCTGCACTATTTTTAGATGTCCCTTCACGAACTTCAGTATTGAAGCACGACATTGACGTGGGCGGATCCCTGCCTATCAAACAGAGTGCTTATCGAGTGAATCCTGCTAAACGAAAGGTACTTGAAGAGGAGGTTAAATATCTAGTTGCGAATGGTCTCGCAGTCCCGAGCTCAAGCGCATGGAGCTCACCGTGTATACTAGTTCCTAAGTCTGATGGAACGCAACGGTTCTGCACGGACTACCGAAAAGTAAATGCCGTGACAAAACCCGACTCGTTTCCTCTCCCATTAATGGAGGATTGTATTGAGAAAGTAGGCTCTGCACGCTTTGTCACAAAGTTAGATCTGTTGAAGGGCTACTGGCAAATATCCTTGACTGAGCGTGCTGCCGAAATTTCAGCTTTTGTGACACCAGATGACTTTCTGAATTACACGGTGATGGCTTTCGGGCTACGGAACGCTCCTGCCACCTTTCAGCGCTTGATGAATATCGTGCTCAGTGGGGTGTCTAATTGTAAAGCGTACCTCGACGACATTGTCGTTTATTCTGACACATGGGATGAACATCTGTCAACACTAAGAACTGTGTTTTGTCGTTTGCAAGATGCCTCCTTAACACTTAATTTGAGTAAGTGTGAGTTTGGTAAGGCAACTATTACCTACTTGGGAAAGCAGGTGGGACAGGGGAAAATTCGACCTGTCGATTTGAAAGTGCAAGCCATAGTAGACTTTGCTGTTCCCCGAACGAAACGTGATCTTCGGAGATTTTTAGGAATGGCCGGTTATTATCGGAGTTTTTGTAGGAACTTCTCAGATGTTGTGCTGCCTTTGACAAATATGCTCCGTGTTTCATGTGAGTTTGAGTGGACGGATGAATGTCAGTCCGCGTTTGATTCTGTCAAGTCTCTTTTGAGTAATGCTCCAGTGTTAATGGCTCCGAATTATTCACATGTGTTCAAGTTGGATGTAGATGCGAGCGCTACGGGCGCAGGTGCTGTCCTACTTCAGGATGACGCAAATGGTGTGGAACATCCCATCGGGTACTTTTCAAAGAAGTTTCTGAAACACCAGCTAAATTATAGCACCATCGAAAAGGAGACGTTAGCCTTGCTTTTATCATTGCAACACTTTGAAGTGTTTATTGGCTCTAGTTCTCTGCCCGTGCACGTTTTTACTGATCACAATCCACTTGTCTTTTTATCACGAATGAAGAATGCAAATCAGCGCATCATGCGCTGGAGTCTGTTTATTCAAGATTTTAATATGGACATTCGGTACAAGAAGGGAAAAGATAATGTTCTCGCCGACGCTCTATCTCGATCATTTACTACTGAGTAATCTACTATGTAGATTCTTTGTGTGTGGGAGTGTTACGAAAAGTGTTTTTCTTATTATGATTTCCTTTCTGTATTGCGCATTGTATGTGCCTTTTTTCCTTGTCCCGCCTCCTTGTTGTTTTTGTGTCACCCTATAGGTTCCCATTCTAGCGTGATTTCGCGCTCTGATTGGCTGCTGGTTTTGGAGGCCTGTATATAAAGGAACATCCGGCAGGGTTCGGGGAGCTCATTCGTGTTTCGATCGTTGCTGGGAGTGGAGCTCCTGGATTTCCCTTACCCCTCCGGCCGACGACAAACATTCAGTTGTTACCTTTGTTCATACGTTTAATCTTTTGAGAGTTTTGAGCTTGTAGGGGTGGCCTGCCTATTTATTTGATAACTTTTGACTATGTTTATGATTAGGGAGACAGGTAAGCTTTTTGTATTTTTCTTTAAATATTTATAGGTAATTTAGTTTATTTACTTTACAGATTCTTTTGTTTGTTATTTTGGCCTGGGGTCACCCTGAAGAGATGCTCACTTAAAAATGACTATTTTTCTACAATAAATCTATTCAATTACTCTCAACTGAGTGTCTGAGTTTGGTTGTCGACCGAAGGGGATCTTTTGTCTTAAGTTTTTGTTTTGTTTGGGAAATCCACCACCCCAACACCTTTGTTTTTCCGTTTATTATGCCCATGTTGTTTTCCCCTAGACTTGGGGCGTAATAATACATACATACATACATATCTATATCTATATATATACTATATATATATATATATATATATATATATATATATATATATATATGCAATCCCAAGTTTACATATTTCACAATTTGCAATGGAAATGTTGTCGTCATGAACTTTATAATACCTCCAGACCGCAGACATACTCGCGCTTTCCGCTTCAAACTGCTTCTGTGTTCTACTTTGCTGGCATTTAACCAATAGCGTCTCTGCAACAAAGTGATGCCACACGCGTTGCTGTTTATGTGTGAAGTCAAGAAAGAGGTTTAACTCTGTGCCATCGCATAACTATAGATGTGTTAAAAAATTATGAGAAAATATATACAGAGTATTTTATAATATAAAAAATAGAGTAAAAAAAACAAGTTCTGAAAGAGACCAAGCCTCAGCCAGCTAATGAAAAGTAATACAAAAGTAACGTAACGCATTACTTGCCGTAAAAAGTAACTGAGTAACTAGTTACTTTTTTTAGGGAGTAACTCAATATTGTAATGCTTTACTTTCTAAAGTAACTTTCCCCAACACTGGTCACAATATTATTTGAAATTTGTAGAAATGTCACTGGTAGTTAACAAAATGAAGGCAAAAAGGCATTTCACACAAACAAATAACTATAAATCTAAAACTGAAACTGACAATTTTCAAGTGCTCACTTGTTGTTTTCCGTAAATACAAACATACTTTTACTGTATTTACATTTAGTCATTTTAGTCCTGCTTGTATGTACACCATTGGTTATAATAAACAACAACCAATTCAAACTGTCTTTCTAGTTATGACAATGTTGTGTCTTTTCCTCCACAGGCCGTTGTTTCTAAGCCACATAATCTGCGATAACCTCTATGTGACCTCCTGTCTGTAATCGGGGGATATAAACCTTTGATCATATGCAGCTGTAATAATAGGTATGTATATGCTGTGTATGTCTCTGATGACTGAAGTACAGTGATGCTCCCCATCGTGAGGCTGAATAAATAAGCCGCAGGGAGACTATAGGAGCCGCAGCTGTGCAGACTCTGTTAAAGGTTACTGTATTCAAGGTCCAAAGGCAATGCATGAGCGTGTGTTTTTCTGCACACACGTGTTGATGTACGTCATTACGAAAAAGAGTGGTTATGGCACCCAGGTGCACATCGTATGCTGCGCAGTCTCCTTCTAGACCAGTGGTGTAGTGGAGGGTATATTCAGATACTGTATATGGCACACACTGTAAAAAATGTTCAATAATTTTCCTGACTTTGTGATTCATTGGTATTTTCTGCTTATTTCCACTTTTGAATTAAATTATGGCACACTGATCTCTCCTCTGACAACTTTTGATGTTGAAAAGTTTAACAAAGTGACTTTTATTAAGATTTTTCTGGGTTAATTATGTAAATTATGATACAAAAACTGGCAATGAGCTCCCTGTTCTTTTTCTGGTGTTTAACAGTTTTTTTTTATTGTTGACTGTTTACTGTTTTGGCATTATATGGCAAAGTACATGGATAAATAGGCTATTATTTTAAAAAAGTTAGCCGACCACAGCAAGCAAGATTTTTTTCACCACACTGAATATGTTTTTTTAAAGAAATATCCAAAGTGAAGTTATGTTTTCGCTATCAGAAAAATATGATTTTTATGTGCAAGAAGTTGCTAGGCAACAGATAACATCTATCTATCTATCTATCTATCTATCTATCTATCTATCTATCTATCTGTCTGTCTGTCTGTCTGTCTGTCTGTCTGTCTGTCTGTCTGTCTGTCCGTCCGTCCGTCCGTCCGTCCGTCCGTCCGTCCGTCCGTCCGTCCGTCCGTCCGTCCGTCCGTCCGTCCGTCCGTCCGTCCGTCCGTCCGTCCGTCCGTCCGTCCGTCCGTCCGTCCGTCCGTCCGTCCGTCCGTCCGTCCGTCCGTCCGTCCGTCCGTCCGTCCGTCCGTCCGTCCGTCCGTCCGTCCGTCCGTCCGTCCGTCCGTCCGTCCGTCCGTCCGTCCGTCCGTCCGTCCGTCCGTCCGTCCGTCCGTCCGTCCGTCCGTCCGTCCGTCTATATATATATATATATATATATATTAATGGTGAAATTGTACATGTATTTGTCCCGAATCATTATGGTACAAGGCTCACGGTTTGGTTCACGCTCTCCTACGATGGATGAATACAGTCAGTCCTGGCCATGGGAGGAAAACCGGTTTCAATGTTTACCGCAGAGTGGAAAAGTCTGAATGGATTGGTTTTAAAACAGCCAATATTATAACAGCCAACTGTTATACCGTTCTTAAGGTATGTGTTTGTTTGTTTGTTTGTTTGTTTGTTTTTACATGTTTTTCACAACTATTTTATTTAGGTTTTTAGTGCAACAGTATTTCCAGCAGAAAAGGAACTTCTACATCCAAAACTACTGGTCCAAAATATTTTAAATGTTTCTCAAAATAAAATATATTGTGTTCAGTGGGGAAAAAGTTGTTGTTTTTTACCCAGACATTTAAAGAGTTATGAAATCCCCCTCTTTCAGTTCAAGTCTACCTCAGAATTTGTTAAAAAAAAATGCTCAGAGATGGGCATTTGTCTTTTGGCTCACCATGCAGCTCAAGAAGAAAAAAAAAAATCTGATACAAAATGTGAGGAGACGCATGATTTTATAGTTTACAAAGTTAAAATGCAAAGAAATAAACAGTATGTAATTTCATGCTGTGACATCTATGATAGGCTGTTTGTAATTGTATATAATGTATAAACACAATTTGTTATATCATCATTATAAAGATAATCATGTTTATATTAACACTAAATGAGGACTTCTGTCCTCCTGAATCTCTGACTCTGAATGCAGAGACAATGAACAGCATTACAGCAGGTCTCTTGCCATATCTATTCCAACCATTAGTAATCTGGAGGATTTTAAACATAGGCGAACACAGCAGCACGTATATAGGCGATGTGTCTGAATGATAACAAATTTAACTGATAAAAGACAAAGTCTGCCATTCTCTAATTCTTGAACCGCTCTCCCGACAAAAATGCTTGCTGCACACAAACAGGTTGGCTATATCGGCCCTGACAGCATGACAGGGAAAGCCATGCAACAAACACAGTGAATCACGGAAACAAACACATACAAGCCTTCATGAACGGCTAAATCCTACGTATCGTGCGCTGTCTGTGGTTTGTCCATATCAGTCTGTCATCAGAATAAGAATTGAGAAATCATTCTCAAAGAATGTGTATTTGTGTCTGAAGAGAGCTGAGCTTGATTTTGTACTTTTGCATCACAAGAAGCTTTTCAGTTCTGTAGCTGATTGTGACAAAACGCTTCTGTCTGTCTAAAATACACGGAAAAAGAAAGTACTAGATATTTATGGCTTATCCCTGTTGTACTGTACCTGTACTGAACTATATATATATATACTGTATATATAAAGTCTGAATTAAGTATGTTTATATAGTCTATATGTGCAGAAAAGCTGATTACCCCAGTGTACAAATGCTTCATGTTCAATTCCAAATCAAGTTTATGCTCTGTGAAGTCAAGCAGCTACTGTCCCGTTTTCTGCAAGACTAGCCTTAGAGTACATGCCATGTTATAACACGTCATTCATCCTTGCTTTACAAATGAAGTATAATTTAACTGTATACCCACTACTCCAAACTCCACTGTATCAGACCACACACGCACATGTATACACATATACGGTGTGTTAACCTCTCCAGCAGTATAATGAGGAGGACTTTTTGCTGGCCGTCTTACTCTATATAAGGGGAAAGAGCGGAGGCAGAACTGGCCCTCTGTAAACACATATCACTCTTGTCATGCGAAATGGAAAATTTTGTACTGTCACACTGGCAATAAGCTGACCCGACATTACCTCGACATCATGAGCCTCAAAGCTTCATAAACAAGCGCTGCGCCGCCGGCAGCACTGACTTCCTCTGCTGAAACATTAGCATGTAAACTACTGAGAAGTGCTCACCGCTGACCACGAGAGATGGATTCAGGAGTGCAATGCAGTCAAACCACATGTGACTGAAGTTACCGCTTTTTGTTGTATCCATGACAACAAAGCAGGCACTTGGGGTGGATCTGCTAATGTTTATTTGCACGTGCTGTCTGTGTTGTTTTAGCACTGAATTCATTCAAGGAATTATGCAAATCAGGGAATGGCACAAATAAAGCCAAAACATCATTGCTGGATACAGTTTAAGAGCTACACTTCTTAAAACAAAGTAATAATAACTAGAATTGTACATATCCTAAAGAAAATGTGAGTGGGGTTTGCCATGGCAAATCGTGGGGTACAATGCATTTTAATTGGTTGCTAGGGTATTTTGAGTGGTTGCTAGGCAGTTTCTAAGGCGGTGCTAGGGTGTTCTGAGTGGTTGCTAGGTGGTTGCTAAGGTGTTGCTGGGTGGTTTCTAGGGTGATCTGGGTGGTTGCTATGGTGTTGCTATGGTGTTCTGAGTGGTTGCTAGGTGTTTGTTAAGACGTTTCTTGGTGGTTGCTAGGGTGTTCTGAGTGGCTGCTAGGCGGTTGCTAGGGTGTTCCGAGTGGTTGCTAAGGTGTTGCTAGGTGGTTGCTAAGGTGTTCTAGGTGGTTGATAAGGTGTTGCTAGGTGGTTGCTAGGGTGTTCTGAGTGGTTGCTAGGTGGTTGCTAACGTGTTTCTAGGTAGTTGCTAGGGTGTTCTAAGTGGTTGCTAGGTGGTTGCAAAGGTGTTGCTAGGTGGTTGCTAGAGTATTCGGAGTGGTTGCTAAGGTGTTGCTAGGCAGTTCTAGGCACTTGCTGAGACATTACTAGGCCATTGCTAGGCCATTGCTAGGTGGTTGCTAGGGTAATTTGGGTAGTTGCTAGGCAGTTGCTAGGATGCACAGATTTGTTACTCGGCAAGCCTCACATACATGTTTGATCAAATCTTTATGCTTAGTAAGCATTTCTAGCAAGTTAAAGCACTTGGCTAATCAATACTAGGATGTAGCTGGTCACTGCTAGCATATGTAGCATATAGGAAGTTCCGTTTGCTAGCATGAGTTATACGAGCCAATCCTCACGTCTCTACAGTGTTCTGATGCTGAGATATAGCTGTTGATAAATGGTTGCTAGGGTACTCTGTTTTGTTGCTGTGGGTGTGGTTACAAAGTGAACTTGAGTGAGGTTGGTTGCCTGAGTCAAATGAGCCAACCCCCATTTTTCTATAGCACTGCTATGCAAAGATATGCATCTAGGGCTATTATAATAGAAGTCTACGGAATCAGTTTGGGGGCATGACTTAATAGCTTCATTTTCATATTGAGATGCTTTTTGGTTGCCTGAGTCAAATGAGCCAACCCCCATGTCTATATAACACTTCTATGTAATGTTATTCATGTGTGACATTTATAATGGGAGTCAATGGGATCACTTACTAAGGGGGTTTAAATAGTTTAGGGGCGTGGCTTGAGAGCTTCATTATCATATTGAGAAGCTGATTGGTTGCCTGAGTCAAATAAGCCTACTCCCATGTCTGTATGACACTCCTATGTAATGTTATTCATGTGTGACATTTATAATCAGAGTCAATGGGATCAATGTATTTCAATGGGCCATATTAAGTCAATGGGATCACTTTGGGGTAGTCCCAGCACCTCAGGGGTACAACTTATACCTCCTTGCGGGGTATGTTCTCACTCAGGTTGCAACCATTTTTAGATGTCGTGAATCCCATATTTCTACAAAATCCACTCTTGGCGCTATGATGTGTCAAAGTTTGTCCCCATGTTATGTCAATGTGATTTTTGCCCCCCTTATAAAAGTCATAGCACACCATTCCTGATAAAACCGGATGATTTGACACCACTTTCAAGGGTCTGGGGCAAAAACTGTGTCCGGAAGGAAGAATAATAATTATAAATGATATATAAAGAAATAATAATATGTATGGAGAATAACAGTGGATTTGCCTAAAGGCAAACCCCACTAATAATAATAATAATAATAATAATAATAATAATAATAATAATAATAATAATAATAATAATAATAATGGGGCAGTGCGGTCAGTTGGAAGTTCTGTGTGGAGTTTGCATGTCAGACCTCCTAGTTTTTCACGAATCTGTGATCGCTGAATCCAACGCAAAATCAACAAAAAGTCGAAAATTTTTGCGATCCTGCAAAATTCTTAATTAAACACAAAATAATCCCAAAAAATGTAAATAATCTCATAAAACATCCAATTTCAAACCATATAATCAAATTATACTTATTTCAGACTTATTCAGATGTACAGAGGTTGCATATGCAGCGCACGTGATGTATTTGAGTGCCTCTTGGAAAATGACCTCTCACCTGCTCCGTCTCATGCACCAATCATTACATCACATGGAAGTGGGGGTGAAATTGTTTTGCAGCCTGTGCAGTAAGCAGACACAGATGAAGCACGAGTGATTTACATGTGAAGTCAATGCAAAGATGCGATTAGACATCCTGTGGCACAAATTGGGCGTTTTGTGGGTTTGACGCTCTTCAGACTGCAAAAGAAAGTGGTAGTTAAACATCTAACAAACGGAACAATGGAACAAACAGAAAAGCAAGCAGCTTACGATGATGGTTTAAGAATGACGGTGTCATGAGAAATCGGGTCCCCCCTGACAATTGGGTCTGCCTAGGACCCTGGGTGATCCTATTGGTTCACTGGAGTTGTATTAGGTATAGTTTGTAGCGCCTGATTAATATATATATATATATATATATATATATATATATATATATATATATATATATATATATATATATATATATATATATATATATATATATAATGTGGCATGTGTTGTGGCATGGAGAATTTGTCTTTCGTGCTTTTATGTTAGATAGCCTACAACTTGCTCCCACTTCTTATGTAATTTTTTTTTGTAAATATTGTAATTATTTTAACTATACATGTCTTTAACTTGTACTTACCGATAATAATGTTATTAATATGATAAGTGTTGTTAAAATAATGTTACTAATATGATAAGTGTTGTTAAAATAATGTTACTAATATGAAAAGTGTTGTTAAAATAATGTTACTAATATGATAAGTGTTGTTAAAATCTCAAGGCTGAGAATAGACTATAAAAAGCACTTTTGATCAGGCATTGAATGCAGACGACCTAAGCGGGGTCCTAAGCGGACTCGATTGCAGGGGGGAACCGATTTCTCATGACACCGGCCTCTAAACGTGACCGAATTAAAGGACATTATTTGTGTTCACATGCATAGCTGATAGTATGATCTGCGTCAAATCGATAAATGATTTCGCTTAACTCTTTCCCTGCAGTTAACGAGAGAAAACGCTTCATCGCCATTGATGAGTCCGGTAATCTGTGTATTAGATAGGTATGTCCCTAACGCATGTCCTGAGGGAGGTACATGATATCAGAAGCTCCGGGGAGTGAAATCTGAGAGAAAGTAAGATCGTGGATAAAAATAAGAGTTATACAACCTTCCTTTGGCTTAATCCCTATCGCTTTAGATCAGTTTTAGATCTTGTCTTGACAATAGACCAAAATAAACAAGCATTATTTTTATGATTTGTCATTGTGCCTAACATACTAGACTACCTAATATGGTAAATAATATATATATAATTGTTTATATTTATATCTTTTTTTTCATCGCAAAATTGTCTGCAAATTTCTGGGAATTATCTCCACAAAATCAGTCATTTTTATCGCAAAAAATCACAAAAAAAATCTTGAAAAACTACCGGGTCTGACATGTTCTCCCCGTGGGTTTCCTCCGGGTGCTCAGGTTACCCCCACAAGTTCAAAGACATGTGCTATAGGTGAATTGGATAAGCTAAATTGGCTGTAGTGTATGAGTGTGAATGAAAGTGTATGAGTGTAAACCAATGATGGGTTGCAGATGGAAGGGCATCCAATGCATAAAACATATGCGGGATAAGTTGGCGGTTCTGTGGTGACCCCTGATTAATAAGGGACTAATAATATTTTTTATGATTATTACTGGAGTAATATTATTAATAACAATCAATCATTAGACCTTATTGTAAATTGCTTTTACCTGTGTTTTATGCTTATACTAAAAGCCATTTTACTTGCCATAATAAACAAAACTGCTAAATAATGAATCAAAAGGCATGAAGTAGATTCTGTACAACAATTTGTTTACACGGTTATAATGTAACGCCTTTTGCATATCAAATACTATACACTGGTCTTATTAGATTTAATGAGCAACCAAGCCAAGTGGAAAAAAAGCCAAAGATTTTACCCTTAACCCGACTGAATCCTTGCTGCAAGACCTGAAGCAAGTAGTTCATGCAAAATAGTCCAAATATATCACTGACCTGAAGAAATGCTGCAAAATGGGCCAAAATATCCTTATGTGGACGTGACGCGCTAAAAATCAAAATATCCCAAAGGTGTGCATAGGGGATACATGTTAATGAATGTGTTTCCTTAAAGCTGTCCTTTCTGCCTGGTGTGTGTGTGTGTGTTGTTAGAGCAGATTTAAAAAATAAATAATTATTATTCGGATGGCCATAAATAAATCATCATGAGTGAGTCATGATCATTAACAGCAGCAGGTCAGGGATGACATATGAATTAATGGACGTTTAAACATGCTGTAAAGGCTCTCCAGGGTCGCCAGCTCTTTGCAGCATGTTTTATGGTCTGCTTCTTGTGTCAGTGAATGTTTAATACTCAATTACAGTCCTCCAGCTCTGCCAATGGAGGCTGGTTTACAATCAATGACAAAACTGCATGCAATCTTCATTTGAATGTTTCCCTGTATAGCTCACTGAGAGCATATGAAGCTTCATCATAATGACACAGCATGCAGCTCCTCTCCACTTTCAATACAGAGAGGTCCTCCACATGACACAGAGAACCATGACGCACCCGATTTGACCGACCACCTCCATGGGCTTCATCACATTTTCGCCCTGTAAAGCTCTGCCAACAAGACTAAGCACTTTGCTGTCCTCACACCCCGAGGGTGGAATGAACTTTCTCAACTTTTTCTATGTGCGAACAGCAAAAGTCACCTCATCCAAAACTTGTGCACTGAAAAAAAAATGTCAGTTTAATAATAGTTTAGATATAAGATTTACAACCAGAATCATCTGTTGACATATCATTATCCTTCAAAACCATTAGGATTTAGTCATTTGTCAACAACATTTAAAATATATATATATTTTAAATGTGATACAATTTATTTGATCAGAGATCTGTTTTATACATATTGATGAGTACTCAATGATTCAAGCAATCTGTTCAAAGTCAGTCTCCAGAAAACAACTCCATTCAGTGATCCATTCAGAATGAGTCTCCGGTAAACAACTCGGCGATTTAAATGATTAGTTCAGAATAATTTTCCAGTAAATGACTCACTGATTCAAATAACCTATTCAGAGTCAGTCTCCAGTAAACAAATCACTGATTCAAGTGATCCATTCAGAGTGAGTTTCCGGTAAACAACTCACTGATTCAAACAATCCATTCAGAGTGAGTATCCGGTAAACAACTCACTGATTCAAATGATCCATTCAGAGTCAGTTTCCGGTAAACAACTCACTGATTCAAACAATCCATTCAGATTGAGTATCCGGTAAACAACTCACTGATTCAAACAATCCATTCAGAGTGAGTATCCGGTAAACAACTCACTGATTCAAATGATCCATTCAGAGTGAGTTTCCGGTAAACAACTCACTGATTCAAACAATCCATTCAGAGTGAGTTTCCGGTAAACAACTCACTGATTCAAACAATCCATTCAGAGTGAGTATTGATGGGGAATTCATTGTGTCTTGATGAATTTCTGATGAATTTATTACTCTCATTTATATACTTATTTGAGTGATTTCAGTATTATTATTATTATTGTTGTAACTGGACATAAAAAGTCACCTTGTGCAAATGCTGTCAGGGATGAGAAGATAAATTAGGAGAGCAAATTAGAAGAGCAAGATAAAATGTCACAATGACAGTAGATTTATGGAAGAAGGGCCATAAGGGCACCTGCGTTATGTTCTGTACATCATGATAAGGCACACCTGCACGTGCACCCACACTCATTTGTAATGACTGCCAAAAAATTATGAGTGCTCATGAACTTCAGCTGAACTTACAGTTGACAGCTCAGTGGACAGTGAACAAGATATATTGTTGAGCATTGTTTTTTGGCTGAAGTCATCACATTTGAGATAGGAAGGAAAGACCTTAACTGGACATGGGTAGGACCCCTGAAGACCCTGAGACTCTATTGGTGGTGGGCACCTGAGAGATTTAAAATCCCATTAGCGGAGAAGTTGATGGAGGTGTGTAATGTGTAAATTTGGGTGGAGTGTTAAGACAAAGAAGTGTATTTAAACTGTGTGCTAGCCTATACTCATCAGACACTCGAACGACCTGTCTCTATTGTTACTGATGCTGTAACAATAAACTGCTTTGCCTAAAGACTTCGGAGATCTCAGACTTTGCCATTTTTTGAAGACTTTGACTTTGAAACTTAGAAAATATTTTGCAGACCAGAATCTTTTTTCCACAACATATTTGGCGCCCAACGTGGGGCTGGATCGAGGACATCGAAACTGGTGCCGGTAGCCCTTGGCGGCAGCTCACTCAGAGACCAAAAAAGGCGCGCCCTATTAACTGAGGTAAGCATATTTGCTTAATATTTTTTGATCTCTGTGAGAGTGGGCTCTGAGGGTGAACCGAGTACCTGAATTCGTTATTTATATGTACCTCACCAGTAAAAAGAACTCAGAAAACTAAGTAAAAGTGAAATTGAAATTAATCTAATTAATAAACAAAATTGTAATAAATGATTAGTGATAAAAGTTTAATGTTTTAAAAAAGATTGAAGGTATAAAAAAGAAGAAATCTCCCAGGTCTTTAGAAAATTTGCATGCACTGATATGTGAAAGCATGCATGGCTGTAAATAATATGCGATTGAGAGAATGCCACGCGATGAAGCGTGATGCCACGCGACGAAGCGTGATGCCACGCACGAGGGCGTGAGGAATGCGCGCGAGGTGACACGGGGTAGGATCGCTTTTTGGAAAGTGCATTAAGGGGGCAGTGGAAGAGCTTTGCGTCATGCTCAACTGAGATCTTACTATAGATTCTCGCAGAAGAGCTCTGTGTGATGCTCAGCCGAGATCTAGAAAAGTAGATTCTTGCAGGCAGAGTTATAGACTAGAGAAGTGACCGCTGCCCAAACCCCTTGTGTACTGAGAAAAAAAGGGCTGGATCACCGTGGGACTACCTGATGTTGATTTGTGTTGACTTATTATCTCTGTGAGATTTTAGATGGTGCAACGGATGCAGATTTATGTGTTATTTGTGAAGGCCCGGGCCAGGGGTTATGGGGAAATGAAATAAAATGAAATAAATGGAAAGAATTAGGATCAAACCAAAACGAGTCCCTAGAAGGAAAAATCCACCAAAATACTGGATGTGCAGATTATTAGGCCATTCTGAGAATTGTATAATTGTGATAAAAATAAAGAAACGAAACCAATTAATACCTAAAAAGGAAGAGATAATCATCGAGTAATATAAATTGCGATAAAATACATATTTCTTCTCTCTCACCTTCTCTTTGAGGGTGATTCTTGTTTTTTCTTTTTTCTCTTTTTCTATCCTCCCATTACCCTTTTCTCTCTTATTTTTTTCTTTCCCTTCTCATTTTATTTTCACTTGAAGTTAAAAAATATTTTTAAAAATAACTAAAAATAAATTAGAGAAATGGATCTTGATCGGCAAATTTTTTGGAGTACAGTTTTTTCTACAGAAGCTAGAAGAGAAAGAGCTAAGACCTTGATTGAAACTGCGGGTTCTGAAACACACTTTTGGAGAGAATCTCACTATATAGATATATTAGGAAAGAAGCGAGAATTAACTGAAAAACAGAAAAATAAATTCCTAAAGAATCTGACAGTTGAGTGGAATTTGGCTGAAGTAGAAAAAGAGTGGCCGACGGTTGACTGGAGAAAGGCCATTGACAAACGCATTAACATTAATACAGTAAGGAGTTTCATAGAAGAAAGATGCAGAATTGAAGGGGGAGAAAGGCAAGCACGTGGGAATATGCTGCTCGAATTGGATATTTTTCTAGATCCGGTAGTAGTGCCGAGCGTTAATGAAAGTAATTATGAAGGAATCAAACCATTCACTGTTCTGACAAAACCTAAACTGCAGTTAGGCTGTTGCTTAAGGAAAGTGAAATGGAAGAGTAGAACATTATATAAAGGAGTAGAAGGAAGGATTGGACACGTTTACACTGAGAATCTAACACTGCAAGATCTGACTATAGGAATGTGGCCTCTTGGAAGGTCATGGGGTGAAAATAACTCTGCTCGTAACCGACCCCCCAACAGCAGCATTTATGCTTAAAAGATTTGAGCCGCACTGCATACTGTCTCAGTATTGATACTACACTATGATGCATTGCAGAAAGTTACATTTATGTTGTATATTGTAGAAATTATAAGCGCTTTGATGTGCATAATTACATGAGCATTTCAAGGCTTTGAAAAATAAGAATGTGTACGGCTAATAAACTTCAGTATTGATTAACTTTGTTGAATTTATAAGCTTGAAGCTTTAGTAGATATAATGAGTCTAACTTTGAATTTATTAGAACAGGCTATTTTTGTGTGTGTTTTGTTTTGTTCTGTTACTCTTTCTTATGGCCACTGACATAAATGTTATTACTTATTTTTTGGATTACTTAGATAACAAGTTTAAATAATTTTTGGCTTTTCATAAGTGTTTTTCTTGATATGCTTTTGACATAATATGTAGAAATTATATTTCATAACAATATTTTTATTTTAAGTTTTATTTTTTCCCTTCTCTCTTGGTCCCATTTATCAGCTGATATTTAGAAATGTGCTATATATATTTTTTTTTTCTTTTTTTTACTTATTTATTTATTTTTTTTATGTGCAAAACACAGTTGCCTTCCTTAGGTGTCTAGCAACTTAAGTAAAATGAGTGAAAAAAAAAAGAATCAGGGGCAAGCGGGGAAGGAAGATATTAAGTATAGACGAAAGAAAAGAACTTGTTAAGTTAGTGGTAATCTGGGACATTCCAGAAGAAAAAATTGGCATTAATGTAAAAATATATGAAGGATGTAAGGTGCAAGTAATAGAAGGCCTTGTATATCAATACTGGAAAGGATATATACATGCTAGAATACCGAACGGTGGTTTATATAAAATGTGGAAAATTGAGCTGGTCAGTATGGGTGAGGATTGGATTTGGTGTAGTGCCACTTATGAGAAAAAACTGAAGAAGGTTTTTCAGCATCAAATCAGTAGTTCATTTGAATCAGAACCCTTGAAAATGACAGAAAAATGTGCGAGTGTAATAATGAAATATTTGAAAAAAACAGATCAGTTTCATGAAGCAGAACCATCACAAAGTGAAAAAACAAATGAAATAAAGGGCAAAATCTTTTTTATGGTCTTGTAATGCATCCTATGCTTATGAATGACAAAAAAAAACAAAACAAAAAAAAAAAAAAAAACATGATAATAACTGTGCTAATTACAGATCGTGACGAGCTGAAGGCCCGGATCAGAACTGATGGCTACTGCTGTAGAAGTGATATCTACAAAATTCCCTCTACTCAAGGGCGTGATAGAAGCGATGTCTAAGAAATGGGAAAAGAGGACAAAGAATATGGCCACAAGATGGCCCCGAGGTGGGACGTTTGATTTAAATAGATGTAGAGAATTGGATACCTTGATTAAAAATTATAAAATAACGGATAAGTCGGAAAAAAGACAGGGAAAAAGAAAGGAAGAATTACAGATTCTGAGTCTGTTTAGAGATGAAGCCATGAAAAGACTGCAGAAAGCTGACCTCCAGGAGAAGGAAGGAGGATCTGAGACTAGGACTGAAAAAGGACGAGAAGGAGAAGCGGAACGACCTCCACCCTACGCTCCACCGCCCCCTGTGTCTTCCTATGAGCAAGTGAGTAAGCAACTACCTTTAATATCTGGTCAAGTCTATATAGAAGGGGATGTGCAGATTGAAGAAGTGGGGAAACCCTTTGAGGACGTGAGAAGAACCCTAAGCTCTGACAACAGACAACTGGCTGAACGAGGGGAAGAACAAGTGAGGAAAGAGATGCTCGATACAATGCGTGAATATCTGGGACTGAGTGCAGTTGCTGAAAGAGAATCTGAAGAAGATTACCACTCCGACAGATCTGCAGAAGACAGTAAACTAATAATTAAGTCTCCCCAGGAAATGGCTCGCAGGAGAGAAGGAAAGGAGAAACAGCAAATACGCAAAGCACTGGAGGAGATGGAAGAAAATGAATGCATCTATATAAACAGTCAAGATGTTTCAGCCCACAGGAAAAAGACAAAGAAAAGTAAACATAATGCTCAAGAAGAGATGGAAATGAATAACTATGAATATGAACATAGCAAAAAGACAGATGAGAAGAGGATAAAAAAGTCAAAGAAGAACTCACAAAAAGCTGCACTCACATCCACACCACTAACTAGTGAGAGTGAAGATGAGGAAGATGAAGAGATGAAGGAAAAACAACTTCTCTCAGGAAAATTTTGCTTGCAGATGGATAAAGATGAACCTCCCTATTTCCTGAGACGAATGAGAGAGAGATCAGCCTCAATGCCTATGCTAGAAGAAAAGGTGGAAAGATCAGCATCACTGCCTCACCTCAACAAACAGTTTCCAATATTGCTGAAGGGTAAACAAGCCCAATATTCTTGCTGGCTTGGAGAAGACCTACACGGATTGATCTGTCGTCTACCTGACATCCATGAGGGAGGAGCAAGATGGATTAGAAGCTTTCAGGACAACACGATGGGACAACTTCTTGCAATCGGAGACATAAAAGCCCTATTGGGAAAGATCGTTGGAGGATCAAGAACCATTGAATTACTGGAAATGTCAGGAATTTCAGGGGCTAAAGACAGCCTTGGGGATGCAACATACTTTGATAACTACAGACAACAACTATGGGAGACACTGAGACGTGAGTACCCAACTCGGATAGATCCAAACTACTTAAAAGGAGAGCAGATATCTGGAACAGAAAACCCAACTGCATACATTCAACGACAATTAAAGAGATGGAGAGATGACTTGGAAAGAAATCCCGAAGATGACCTAGTATTATCCACTATGTTTAGAACAACTATCCTGGAAGCCATGCCCCAAGCTGTGAAGTCCAGACTTGAAGATGTGGTGGGACTACACTCAAAAGGGTTCAAAGAATTCTGTGACTATGTCACACATGCTGTGGAGCAACATAGGAAACAAGAACAGAAGTCTCAACAGCAAGAGAGAGAACTGCAAAAAAGACTGACACAGCTGCAGCTGGATGATCTAACCATTAAGAAGAAAAAGACTTCTGCCAAGGAAGAAGACCACCCTGTCATAATGGCTCCAGTAGGAATAGTTTCCCCAGGAGCGAGACAAGTGCCCTCTACTGGGAGCCAACCACCTCCGACACAACCAGAAGTGATGCAACCTCCAATAAACATCTATGTAAGTACTGATCCCCGAAAAGGAAATAACTGGATTAAACCCAGAGATGGTGAAAGGGGCAGAGGAGGACTAGGACAAAGACCAAGAAACCCTGACTTTATTTGTTGGGGATGCAATCAACCTGGACACATTAGAAGAAACTGTCCCCATGAATGGCAACAGCAGCAGCACATGTCCCAACAACGGAATCAAAGGAGGCAACCAGTTCAGTCCTGGCATCAAGCCAACCCACAACAGCAGCAAGACCGAGAGCAGCATGCGACTGGTCCAGTCAATCCATGGCGAGGGCCTGACCAGGGATACTAGGGTTGCCCTGAGAATCCTATGGGGAGGAGTCAGCTTCCAATGTTATCAAAAAATGCTGACCAGGAGCCAACATTACAAATTGAAATAGAAGGGAAAACAATAATGGTATTATTAGATACTGGGGCATCAATCACAAGTGTAAATTCAAGAGATGGGGCTCACCTTCCCAGGTCTGGAAAATATGTAGAGACTATAGGATTCTCTGGGGTAACACAATTAAATCCGCTTACAATCCCAGCATCAGTGAGAATTAAAGATAAAGAAATTACGATCCCAGTTCTGATCTCAGACCAAACTCCAATTAATTTACTTGGAAGAGATGCTCTATGCAAATTAAATTTAAAGATCTGGTGCACCCCTGACGGCGTGTATATAGATAACGAGAAAGCCAAAATGATAATGCTAACCAAAAGCCAGGAAAAACAGGTGAATGTATACTGGGTGGGAGACATAAGAGAGCAGACAGAAAAAGTAATATCCGCTTGGGGCCAGTTTATTAGAGAACAGCTAAAAGGCCCCACAAGGCCAGAAGAACCACCACATTGCACTGTCATTTATGATGAAAAAAGAGATGAAGAACTGGAAAGATTATGGTTAGAGAAAACCAAAGATCTGAAAGTATCATTAAAGTCCCCATGCTTAATAATAGGTCCTCAAGGTGCAGCATTAAAAATTGAACAAAATGACTTTTTTAAAGATTGGTTCAGGATTCCAGATTCAATCCCACATGTCACTTTGTATGTGAGTGAAGGACATTCTCCCCAAGAATTGGGTCCTATGTTAAAACATGCAGAAACTATGGAGTGGGAAAAGACAACCGATGAGGGAATCTATAGATCAGAAAATGGAAGGTATTTAAAAATACTATGGGAAAATGTAATGATAAGGAAACCACAGGAAATAGAAATGTCCAGAAGTAATGAAGAAGTAAAATCAAGAACCATTGAGCTACTGAAAGAAGTAGAGGAAACCGTCCCAGGTGAAATATGGTCAAAATTTGATACAGATGTTGGGCTAGTAAAAGCAGTAAATCCAGTAGAAATAAAAATAAAATCTGGAGCTCAATTTCATAGAAAATCTCAATATCCCTTGAAAAAGAAGGCTATAGAAGGAATTAAGAAAACTATTGAAGGGTTGATTAAAGCAGGAGTACTAATTGAAACTGCGGTTTACTGTAATACACCGATATTTCCTGTAGAAAAAGCAGATAAATCAAAATGGCGTTTGGTTCATGATTTACGGGCAGTAAATGAGATAGTGGAAGATTGGCCAGCAGAAGTACCAAACCCCCATACTGTGCTGACTAATGTCCCACCTTCAGCAACCTATTTCACTGTTATTGACTTGTGTTCTGCCTTTTTCAGTATACCACTAGCAGAGGAAAGTAGACATCTGTTTGCCTTCACTTATCAAGGTAAACAATACACATACACCAGAATGCCACAGGGATTTAAACATTCTCCTCACATATTCAATCAGGTTTTGAGAACAGAATTGGAGGATTTGAGAATAGAAAGCACAGTCATTCAATACGTGGATGACCTGTTAATTTGCTCTAAAACACTAGAGCAATGTCATCAAGATTCCATAAGTGTGCTAAAACAATTGGCGGAAGGTGGTCACAAAGTCTCTAAAGAAAAGTTACAATACTGTCAACCTCAAGTAGAATATTTAGGACGACTAATAGCACACAAAACTAAAGCCCTGTCACCCAGTCAGGTGGAAGGAATAGCTAAAGTACCCAAACCACAAACAGTGAGTCAAATGATGACATTCTTAGGAATGACTGGATTTAGTGCAGACTGGATAGAGAATTATGCTGTGAAAACTGCTCCCCTTCGAGCATTAATGAAGGATGCAGGTCAGCAAAGTCTAAAAGCAACCATTGTATGGACCACTGATGCATTGATAGCTTTTGAATCTCTTAAAAGGGAACTACAGACAGCCCCTGCTCTTGCCATGCCAGATTATGATAAACCTTTTCATCTGTATGTTGCAGATAGAAAGGATGAATATGCATCTGCAATTTTGATGCAGAATACGTGTGATGGCCGGAAAAAGCAAGCAATAGCGTATTACAGCACCAAGCTGGATATGGTTGCTCAAGGCTATCCACCATGCTATCAGCAGGGCCTAGCTGCCGTTTACTATGCTTATGAGAAGGCATCAGCAATTACAATGGGCTACCCAGTAATTATCTATACACATCACAAAGTTGCTGAATTGATAGAAAATGGAAGATTTGTTCTGACCCAAGCCAGATGTTTGTCATATCTTACATTATTGACTTTTCCAGACATAACGATAAGAAGGTGTAATACAGTAAACCCAGCAAACTTCATTCCTCTCGAAGGAGAAGGAACGCCACATGAATGCATGGCTGAATCGTTAGCATTCACCAGATTGAGACCAGATTTAGAATCAGCTCCTATACCTAATGCAGAACTTGATTACTTTGTGGACGGTTCTTGTTTCAGAGATCATTTGGGAAACCATGCGGGTTATGCTGTAGTTAAAAAAGAAGGTAAAGAATTCAGTCCAGTTGTGGTACAGCATTGTGAACAACCATGCTCTGCACAATTGGCTGAATTAAAAGCATTAACTAAAGCTTGCCTCTTAGGCGAAGGAAAAATTGTAAACATTTATACTGACTCAGCATATGCGCATGGTGTATGTCACCTTTTTGGTGCAATTTGGAAACAGAGAGGATTTAAGAAAACAGATGGCACTCCAATCCAACATTCTGACCAGATCAATAATTTAATTTTAGCCATGATGTACCCAACACAGCTAGCGATCATCAAATGTCAGGCGCACAAAAAAGGAAGTGGTTATATTGTAGAAGGGAATAATTCTGCAGATTTATATGCCAAGCAAGCATCTGGATGCAAAGTAGCTATAATGGCCCCAACTGTCCTGATTCAACCTAAGCCACAAATTGAAGATATAGTAAGAATGCAGGAACAGGTTACGCCTTATGAATTAACAACATGGCAGCATAGAGGTGCTGTTAAAGATGCAAATGGAATATGGAGATCGCATGAAGGTTTAATGATAGCACCAACTCCCCTTTTAACTATCTTAATATCAGACGCCCATGGGTTTGATCATTGCAGAAGAAGTGAGGTCCTTAAAAAGATAAAACAACAGGGTTTTTGGTCACCTTATCTACAAGCTTCAGTAGATAATTACCTATCAGAATGTGAAATTTGTGCACAGAACAATGTCAGAAAAGGTACAGCAACTCCATTAGGACACATACCAGTGCCAGAAGGACCATTTAAGCATTTAGTTTTGGATTTTGTTGATATGATTAAATCAGTAAGAGGCAAAAGATACATGCTGGTGATCATAGATAGATTCAGTAGATGGGTAGAGGCTGTCCCCTCAGCAGATCAGGCTGCTGGAACTGTGATTAAATTCTTAACAAGAGAAGTTATTCCTAGATTTGGAATCCCATCTCAGATAAGCTCAGATAATGGATCAGCATTCATTCAGCGAACAGTCAAAACAGTAATTCAACAATTGAGAATAAAACAAAGGTTAGGATGTGTTTATCACCCCCAATCCCAAGGAATGGTGGAACGAGTAAATGGAACCTTAAAAGCAAAACTAAATAAAATTTGTGTAGACACTAAATTGAATTGGGTAGATGCTCTTCCATTGGCTTTAATGAGTTATAGAATGCAGACTAACAGAATAACCAACCTGACTCCACATGAAATGCTCACTGGCCGACGAATGCCAAGTCCTGATTTACGTGGTCCATATGAAGGACCATCATTAGAACAATTACAAGCTGAACTAAGAGCATATGTTAGACAATTAACGACTATACATGAAGCTATCCATTCACAGGAGCAGAGCAGGGGGGTGAGAGAGGAGGCGGAGCCACCCTGTATTGTTCAACCTGGAGACCAGGTGTACCTAAGAGTCTTTAGAAGGAAATGGAATGAACCAAGACGAGAAGGTCCCTATACTGTAGTAAGAGCCACACCAACTGCTGTACAAGTTCAAAACAGCAACACCTGGTACCATTTAAACCATTGTACTAAAGTTCCCAAGCCAAGAAACAGTCAACAAAATTGTGGTGATCTAGCACAGGAAGCACATGAGCAACATGAAACAACGAATAATGACTCTGTTGAACTTAATCAGGGACAACATGAACAGGCTGGAGGTGGAGAAAAAGCAGTCCTGCCGATGGATGCTAACCTGTCGGCCTCTGGGGAACGACAGGAGGAAGTTGCTATGGGAAGCAATAATGTTACTGTTGATGTTGATACAGGCGGCACCATCAAGCAAGGGCCAAGAGGTAATCTTTCCCCAGATGGAGGGCGGACTGACGATGGATGACGCTTATGAACAATCTATCTCCAACCCTCGAGAGGTTAGGAAAAGTATTCCACAACAACCTGAAGGTAGTCCTAAAAAGACTGAGTTTGATCAAAATTTGTACGACGATCCGAGAGAGCAAGCATACAACATTACAGATGATATGACCGGCTATGAACATGTTGATTACGAGGAGGAATTAGATGATAAACTATATGAAGCAGCTACCAATAACGGCTGGTATCAATGGGCTAAATATACTGTACAGGAACTCCATTTATCTAACTGCCTAGTGTGTGCCCCTTCTCCCCTTAAAAAGCTGACAGTTGTCCCAAACCCTTATGATTATAGACATTGCGCAAAATTTATGAAAAACTACTGTCACAGACCTGCCCATGCTGCACCTTATTGCCCTGCCATATGTCTTGATTACATAGGAAACTCAGAGTACACAATGGAACATAATAAGAGATTCCAAAAAGAGTGTAAAAACCTAAATATCAGGACTGAAAAAACACAGAGAGAAATCCCGTCTAAGTTTACCATAAATAGGACCCTGGAATATGAATGTTACAATCGATCTAAGGGACATGTGAGAGTAGGAACCTTTAAGGGAAATTGTGCCATTATGTGGCATTTAAATGATGGAACGCATGTCAATGATAAGACATGGGGAAAGGAAGGAGTTTACATGCAGTGGTTCACGATGGCTACTGTCACAATACATAATGGCATGAAACCTATATCTCAGTACACATTAACCACAGGGGAAAAGGAAAATGCTACTAAAATAGGCGGTAGCTGTGAAAATCAAAATTTACAATTTCCAAGACGCCTACCATTAAGTAATCAAAATGAACAAGTAGCAGATTTCTATTGGCTGTGTGGAGGAAGGGTGCTGAGACCAACACTGCCGCATAGTTGGATTGGAGTCTGCACTAGAGTTAGATTAATACAAGAAGTAATGATAACTAAGTGGGATAAAGACAAAGACAATCTGCAGAATACACCACCACATCACCATTTAGTTAAAAGAGCTTACACACCAGACCCTACAGTATACATAGATGCCATTGGGCAACCTAGAGGGATACCAAGTGAATTCAAAGCAAGAGATGAAGTAAAAGCTGGAATTGAGTCTCTATTGGTATGGATAACTGCAAGTAAAAATGTAGAATGGATTAATTATGTTTATTACAATCAACAGAGGTTTATAAACTATACAAATGACGCGCTAAAAGCCCTAGGGGAACAGTTAGCTCCCACAAGTAAAATGGCATGGCAAAATAGACAAGCACTTGATTGGCTGTTAGCGGAAAAAGGAGGAATATGCGTGTTTATGTTTAAACAAGATTGTTGTACTTATATACCAAACAATACCTCGCCAAGTGGATCATTTACACAAGCTATGCGAAAATTAGAAAATTTGAGAAACGAAGTAGCAGAAAATGCTGGGCGAGACAAAAAACTAAGTGATTGGTTTACGGCCTTATTTGGGTCTTGGAAACATTGGTTGATAAAGATTGGCATGTTTGTAGGAATTGCAATACTTGTTTTTGCTTTACTTTTTTGCTGTGTTGTGCCATTCATCAGATCGATGCTAGCCAGTGCTGCAGCCAGACAGATGGTTACTGTGCAAGTACAAGGAACTGTGCAAACCCACCTCAACAATGACTATGGCTATGAAAATATGTTTCCAAAATCCTCGGATGAAGATTCACATTATGAGAACAATTGTCCACACTGGTCTGATTATGAGAGCGTTACCCCAAACTTGGTTGGATGAGTATCAAACATTTTTTCTTTGAGAGTGTGCCGTGTTTTTTGTTTTTGTGTTATTCCTGTTTTGTGGAAAAGTAAGGGAGATAGTGTATAACATGTATTTTATTTTCTTTAATTTTCTAGTGTAGACAGACTATTAGACTAATGAATAGTGTAGGAAGGTAGTTAGAGGATGTTTTGTTTTTTATTTTGGCACTGAGACTCTCTTTTTCATAAATATGTCAAAATTATTCATATACAATGCAAGTAATCTTATGTTGTTTTCTATTTTTCTATTTTTCTTCTCTTGTTCTTTTTATCAGAATGACACGAATGAAAAGAAGTTTCAAGCAGGTCATTATCCGTGTTATGTGATAATGCAAACAGAAGGACCTGAAATGAAGGATATTACCCTATAATCTACAATATTGTCTTTTAAATGTCTATGCTATATTAGTTATAATGTTTCCGTGTATGAAATGGACATTCATCGAAGCTGCCGGGATCACATATAATTATTATTCACGGGGAAAGAGGACTTGAACTGAATGCTTAATGGAATCAACATTCATCTCCAAGCTGGCGGATGCTGTAAGAGTAGGCTCTACTGGTGGCTTAAAAGCCCACTGCTTGCTCCAACACCAGACAGTACTCAGTAGTACCTCTGGCAACGTGGGATCATTTATTTCAAAAATTCGTGTTCCTTTTAGGAGGCGCCGTGAATGTTATTTTATACTAAGGGGCTTATTATTATTATTATTATTTTTCTTTCATATATCTTCTTTTACATTTAATCAAGTATGAAACTTATATTTTTACTTTTATTTTACTGCAAGGCTGAACTGAACAGGCGCATGCTTTATATTACATTATTTATGTGCTTTATTATATCATTGTATTGTCTGTATTGTTTGTACTAAATGTGGTTTGAAATCCCCTGGATTGGTTGTTAGATAAGGGGGGGGGCGGGATCTTTTACTCCCTTCTAGTCAAATAAGGGGGGAGATGTTTGGTTCCGCTTCTCCACTGGAGTGCGACATAAGGATGCTGACATTTGGTAAAGACTGTGAAGGGCAACATTTTGTTGCATTAGTGAGGTTGATTGGACTGATATGTTGGTACCTTATGCTGCATTTCAGTTGAGGGTTAGGAGAGGGACTTTCTTCTGATATAGTCCCTCTAAGGGGGGATTTGATGGGGAATTCATTGTGTCTTGATGAATTTCTGATGAATTTATTACTCTCATTTATATACTTATTTGAGTGATTTCAGTATTATTATTATTATTGTTGTAACTGGACATAAAATTCACCTTGTGCAAATGCTGTCAGGGATGAGAAGATAAATTAGGAGAGCAAATTAGAAGAGCAAGATAAAATGTCACAATGACAGTAGATTTATGGAAGAAGGGCCATAAGGGCACCTGCGTTATGTTCTGTACATCATGATAAGGCACACCTGCACGTGCACCCACACTCATTTGTAATGACTGCCAAAAAATTATGAGTGCTCATGAACTTCAGCTGAACTTACAGTTGACAGCTCAGTGGACAGTGAACAAGATATATTGTTGAGCATTGTTTTTTGGCTGAAGTCATCACATTTGAGATAGGAAGGAAAGACCTTAACTGGACATGGGTAGGACCCCTGAAGACCCTGAGACTCTATTGGTGGTGGGCACCTGAGAGATTTAAAATCCCATTAGCGGAGAAGTTGATGGAGGTGTGTAATGTGTAAATTTGGGTGGAGTGTTAAGACAAAGAAGTGTATTTAAACTGTGTGCTAGCCTATACTCATCAGACACTCGAACGACCTGTCTCTATTGTTACTGATGCTGTAACAATAAACTGCTTTGCCTAAAGACTTCGGAGATCTCAGACTTTGCCATTTTTTGAAGACTTTGACTTTGAAACTTAGAAAATATTTTGCAGACCAGAATCTTTTTTCCACAACAGTATCCGGTAAACAACTCACTGATTCAAATGATCCATTCAGAGTGAGTTTCCGGTAAACAACTCTCTGATTCAAACAATCCATTCAGAGTGAGTTTCCGGTAAACAACTCACTGATTCAAATGATCCATTCAGAGTGAGTTTCCGGTAAACAACTCACTGATTTAAACAATCCATTCAGATTGAGTATCCGGTAAACAACTCACTGATTCAAACAATCCATTCAGAGTGAGTATCCGGTAAACAACTCACTGATTCAAATGATCCATTCAGAGTACGTAAGTCTCCGGTAAACAACTCACTGATTCAAATGATCCATTCAGAGTACGTAAGTCTCCGGTAAACAACTCACTGATTCAAATGATCCATTCAGAGTACGCAAGTCTCCAGTAAACAACTCACTGATTCAAATGATCCATTCAGAGTATGTAAGTCTCTGGTAAACAACTCACTGATTCAAATGATCCAGTTTGAGTGAGTCTCCGGTAAACAACTCACTGATTCAAACGATCTTTCCAGACTGAGTCTCCGGTAAACAACTCACTGATTCAAACGATCTATTCAGAGTGAGTCTTCGGTAAACAGCTCACTGATTCAAATGTGATTTAAATTGCATGTAATACAATGAAATAAACAAAATATGTTGAAGTCTTAAGACTCTATCATAAGACTCTATCATACACCCTATCATACACCCAGCGCAATAAGGTACAAGATGTGTATGGTGCGATTTGTTGCTATTTTCAGTCCAGCGCATCTGTAATTTTCACTTGTTGGGCCACGTTGTTTAAATAGCAATTCCATTTGTGCCACTTTGTGGACCTGTGGGGTGTGCTGGTCTAAAAAGGAGGGGTGTTAAGGCACATTGTTGGTGTGTTGCTATTTTGAAGAACTGAAATAGACTGTGCCATTGACCAAGTAAAAGCTGGTCTAAAGTCTAGCGCAGAGCACGTAGTTATGTGCATATGCAGGTCCAAGATTTGTCCACCTGTCGGGTTTTGGAGACGTATGCATCACTATATGGGGCATAAGAATAGGATGTGTGTTTGGATATAACTCAGTTTTTTGACCAATCTTGGTTATTATTGTTCATTTATTCATTTGCTGGAAACTAGATCTGAATTTAGTTTTGAACCAAATCTTTGCACTTAACAAACTACTGTAAATTAAATATGTAGACTAATGGATGTCTTCAGTGGAGTGATTTTCCACCATATCCTCATCCACGAAAGTAAAGGAGTAAAGTAAAGAGTAAACGTAAAGAGAAAGAGGGCGAATGGAGGAGGCTCATTCTTTATCCTTGTGCTGCAGATGGTCTGTTTAACTGTTTCTCGCTAGTAAAGCATTCAGTTTTTGAGCATTCACCATGACACGACGCAACTGACTCTTAAAAGGAATGAGAGATGAGGCTCTGATTGGTTTAGTGCATGTTATGCTCAAAACACACCCATAACTCATTAAGAGAATAAGCACAACCCTGTTAGATCACTTAAAATAGCAAACTTGGATTTGGACATGCTCTTAATGCTTTTGCGGCATGCGCTTTAGACTTTGCACCTAGATTGTTAAAATAGAGCCCTCAAAGTATATTCTTATAAAACACTAAAATCATCTAAAAAAAGAAAAAAAGAAAAAAATGCTTCATAGAAATATTAGAAACTGCAAGAATTTTTTTTCTTTTCTTTCTTGAGTCCTAACGCTCAAAACATTTGGTGAAAAAATGATTGCTTTTTATTGAAACTACTTATGTAAAACGAGCTGAAACAACACAAACTGTTTTTTTGGGGGTACAACTTAATTGTTTTATGTTAAATCCACTTAAAAAAACAACAACAACAAAAAACAAAAACGAATATGTTATTCTTGTTGTCACAACACAAATCAATTTTGTGGAACCAAGCTTTTTTTTTTTACAGTGAACGCAATATTCAAATAATATCATACAATCTCATCAGACTGTTGCATTTTCCATTGTTGTCTCTGCTGTATCCAGCATCACACCTTACAGGGTTAATGTGTTAGTTTTCAATCAGGATAAAGTCTGAGAAAATGGATGGACTGCTTTCTCTGCACAGAATTAACTTCCCATCATTGACTGATAGAGGCAGACATCCTCAAAGCATCTTCTCCCAGCATGATGCATTACAGTGGTGATGAGTTCGTTTGGTCTCATTATTATTCTAACGGCCATCTGAATGATCCAGGTGGTATTTGATAACTTTGGATATGCGGCAATGTTTCAAACTGCAGTAATTTTCTTTTTGGCATTCAAAGCATTCCCCTTCCTCAATGAAATAATGACCACCAACATCAAGCAATTCAAGACACACATTTGTTCTGTGTGACCTGCAGAAATGTTAATAAGATAGCTGGGCATTTTTTTAGTTTGTACATTAATGGCTAAAACTTTATGATTAAAAAGTGAAAATAAATAAATATATTGTAAAATGTATATATGATCAGAAATATGGTGAACAGAAAAACAGTAACGATGTGCAATATTATTACATTTAACAGTGTTTTCTTTTTGAATAAATTTCTTTTTAATGCATTGTTTTTGTATTTGCATTTCAATATACTTTTCTAATTTAAATGTTTTATATTGTGAAGTAGTATTATGATTTTAAACAGTTTTTTTATATATATAATTTAATAATAATTTAAAATTTTTTTATCTTGTAAAAGTTACAAGTAAACTTTTGAATGGTAATATACACTCACCGTCCACTTTATTAGGTACACCTTACTAGTACTGTAGATCTTATCTTGAAGGGAGAGGTTACTATGAGGTTACAGAGGTGGACACCGATGACATGTGGAGTCCCACAAGGCTCAATTCTGGCTCCTCTCCTGTTCAACCTTTATATGCTCCCTCTGAGCCAAATAATGAGAAAGAACCAAATCTCCTACCACAGCTATGCTGATGACACTCAGATCTACTTGGCCTTACTGCCTAATGACTGCAGCCCTATTGACACCCTCTGCCAATGCATTGATAAAATGAACAGTTGGATGTGCCAAAACTTTCTTCAGTTAAACAAAGAGAAAACTGAAGTCATTGTGTTTGGGAACAGAGATGAGGTTCTCAAGGTGAATGCGTACCTTGGCTCTAAAGGTCAAACAACAAAAAACAAGGTCAAAAATCTTGGTGTCACTCTGGAGTCAGATCTGAGTTTCAATAGTCATGTCAAAGCAATTAGTAAATCAGCATACTATCATCTCAAAAACATTGCAAGAATCAGATGCTTTGTTTCCAGTGAAGACTTAGAGAAACTTGTTCATGCTTTTATCAGCAGCAGGGTGGATTACTGTAACGGCCTCCTCACGGGCCTTCCCAAAAAGACAGTCAGACAGTTGCAGCTCATCCAGAACGCTGCGGCTAGGATTCTGACCAGAACCAGGAAATCAGAGCACATCACACCTGTCCTCAGGTCTTCACACTGGCTCCCAGTTACATTCAGAATAGACTTTAAAGTATTACTACTTGTCTATAAATCACTAAATGGCCTAGGACCTCAATACATTACAGATATACTCACTGAATACAAACCTAGAAGAACACTCAGATCTCTAGGATCATATAAACTAGAAATTCCAAGAGTTCAGTCAAAGCAGCGTGAATCGGCTTTCAGCTACTACGCCCCTCGCTGCTGGAATCAGCTTCCAGAAATGATCAGATGTGCTCCAACATTAGGCACATTCAAATCCAGACTGAAAACACATCTGTTTAGCTGTGCCTTTACTAAATGAGCACTGTGCTACATCCGACAAATCGCACTATTATGTTTTTCTCTTCATTTTCATTCTTTTACAACCTGTTTTAACATATTTGTATCTGTTTTTATCTGTTTTTTATTATCTGTTTTTATTTTTTCTTACACTTGTCTTTTTTATTCCTGCTTATGTAAAGCACTTTGAATTGCCACTGTGTATGAAATGTGCTATATAAATAAACTTGCCTTGCCTTGCCTAGTACCAGGGTTGGAGCCCCTTTTGTCTTAAGAGCTGCCCTAATCCTTTGTGGCATAGATTCAACAAGGTACTGGAAATATTCCTCAGAGAATTTGGTCCATATTGACATGATAGCATCACGCAGTTGCTGCAGATTTGCCAGCTGCACATCCATGATCCAAATCTCCCATTCCACCACATCCCAAAGGTGCTCTATTGGAATGGATCTAGTGACTGTGGAGGCCATTTGAGTACAGTGAACTCATTGTCATGTTCAAGAAACCAGTCTGAGATGATTTGCGCTTTACAACATGGCGCAATTATCCTGCTCGAAGTAGCCATCAGAAGATGGGTACACTGTGGTCATAAAGGGATGGACATGATCAGCATACCTCAAGGTGTTGTATGCATGCCTCGGTTGTAACTAGTGGTTATTTAAGTTACAGTTGCCTTTGTATCAGCTCGAACCAGTCTGGCCATTCTCCTCTGACCTCTGGCATCAACAAGGCATTAGCGTCCACAGAACTGCCGCTCACTGGATATTTTTTCTTTTTCTGACTATTCTCTGTAAACCCTAGAGATGGTTGTGAGTGACAATTGCAGTAGATCACCAGTTTCTGAAATACAGCCCGTCTGGCACCAACAACCATGCCACATTCAAAGTCACTTAAATCACCTTACCTCCCCATTCTGATGCTCGGTTTGAACTGCAGCAGATCGTCTTGACCCTGTTTACATGCCTAAATGCATTGAACTGCTGCTGCCCTGTGATTGGCTGATTAGAAAACGAGCAGTATACCTAATGTACCTAATAAAGTGGCCGGAGAGTGTATATGACTTCATATATGATTTAAATACATTTATTTGAAATAATGTCTCATTTAGCCTGTCAGTGAGAGAAAGTGACTTTTTTTTATTAATTTTATACTTAAATAATGCTATAGATTACATTAGATAGATTGCTGTAAAAAGTTAAAATACAGAATAAAATACAATGAATATATACCTACAGTTGAAGTCAGAATTATTAGCCCCCCTTTGAATATTTTATTTTTTAAATATTTTCCAAATGATGTTTAACAGAGCAAGGAAATTTTCACAGTATGTCTGATAATATTTTTTCTTCTGGAGAAAGTCTTATTTGTTTTATTTTGGCTAGAATAAAAGCAGTTTTAAATTTAAAAAAGAATCATTTAAGGTCAAAATTATTAGCCCCTTTAAGCTCATTTTTTTCCGATATTCTACAGAACAAACCATCGTTATACAATAACTTGCCTAATTACCCTAACCTGCCTTGTTAACCTAATTAACCTAATTAAGCCTTCAAATGTCACTTTAAGCTGTATAGAAGTGTCTTGAAAAATATCAAATATTATATCTAGTCAAATATGCTTTACTGTCATCATGGCAAAGATAAAATAAATCAGTTATTAGAAATGAGTTATTAAAACTATTATGTTTAGAAATGTGTTGAAAAAATCTCTCTGTTAAACAGAAATTGGAGGAAAAAATAAAGAGGGGGGCTTATAATTCAGGGGGATTTAATAATTCTGACTTCAACTGTATAAAATATACTGGAGCATCTGAAATAGCTGAAATATCTGATATTTCAACAGAGCAAAAACAGTAGATGTTAGATTGGCATGTTCACATTTTTAGTTAAAAACATTGTTTATTTGCTGATTGCAGAAAAGCGTTTACTCTGTAATTGAAACAATCCTCTCTCATATTTTTAGCTAAATTAATGCAGCATCACTATGATAAATGTTGATAAATGGATCCCACAGCCTCTCATACTCACTTGGGGCTCTCGTTGTTTTAACAAAATCTATCATTTGAACATTTTCAGTCAGACGCTGCTCGCATCCATAAATCAAACCCAATCTGTCACACTGACTTTTTTTTTTGGTGTGAAATGGATGTTTAGTTTGTGTCAAGTGTGTTTATCTGTTGTTAAAAATGTGTTCCCAGTAGGATTTGCGGTCTAAACAATACAGTGGATAAATTGTGCCATTGGAGTTGACTGAATTGTGGCTGGACTGATTAGATTTGACTTTTGTTTCAGCTTTGAGAGAGAGAGATGTGCTACCTGACAGAGTTCAGGATGTGCTCGCATATGGGATGGAGTGACCTAGATACGTACTCTCAAGAGAAGAGCGAAGTGTGTGTGTGTGTGTGTGTGCATGTGTGTGTGTGTGTGCGCATGTGTCTGTCAGGGCACACAGAGGTGAGGCCTGCTCTCTACAGCTGACATGCGCTCAATGAAAATATCTTTACTTTATCTGAAGCATGAGGACTGCTGAAGTTTGACTCTGATGTAGACTTGTCTTCAAAACTCTGGTGGGGGTAAGATTTATTTTTTGTTGTTGTTGTAGGGAAGTCTGCATTTATTTGATCAGAAATACAGTTAAAACTAAATTTAATTAACCATAAATTTAAAAAGCAAATTATCTTTAAATAGTCTATACACTCATTGGCCACTTTATTAGGTACACCTGTCCAACTGCTCATTAATGCAAATTTCTAATCAGCCAATCACATGGCAGCAACTCAGTGCATTTAAGCGTGTAGACATGGTAAAGACGATCTGCTGCAGTTCAAACCGAGCATCAGAATGGGGAGGAAAGGTGATTTAAGTGACTTTGAACGTGGCGTGGTTGTTGGAGCCAGACAGGCTGGTTTGAGTAATTCGGAAACTGCTAATCTACTGGGATTTTCACGCACAACTATTTCTAGGGTTTACAGAGAATGGTCAGACAAAGAGAAAATATCCAGTGAACGGCAGTTCGGTGGGCCCTAATGCCTTTTTGATGCCAGAGGTCAAAGGAGAATGGCCAGACTAGTTTCAGATGATAGAAAGGCAACAGTAACTCAAATAACCATTCGTTACAACTGAGGTATACAGAAGAGCATCTCTGAGTGCACAACACGTCCAATCTTGAGGCTGATGGGCTACAGCAGCAGAAGACCACACCGGGTACCACTCCTGTCAGCTAAGAACAGGAAACTGAGGCTACAATTTGCACAGGCTCACCAAAATTGGACAATAGAAGTTTGGAAAAACATTGCCTGGTCTGATGAGCCTCAATTTCTGCTGCAACATTCGGATGGTAGGGTCAAAATTTGGCGTCAACAACAGGAAAGGATTAATCCATTCTGCCTTGCTTCGATGGTTCAGGCTGGTGGTGGTGTGATGGTGTGGGGGATATTTTCTTGGCACACTTTGGGCCCATTAGTACCAGTTGAGCATTGTGTCAACGCCACAGCCTACCTGATTATTGCTGACCATTCTGATGGCTACTTCCAGCAGGATAACGCACCATGTCATAAAGCGCGAATCATCTCAGACTGGTTTCTTGAACATGACAATGAGTTGACTGTACTCAAATGGCCTCCACAGTCACCAGAGCTCAATCCAATAGAGCACCTTTGGGATGTGGTGGAACGGGAGATTCACATCATGGATGTGCAGCTGACAAATCTGCAGCAACTGTGTGATGCTATCATGTCAATATGGACCAGAATCTCAGAAGAATATTTCCAGTACCATTTTAAATCTATGCAATGAAGGATTAAGGCAGTTCTGGAGGCAAAAAGGGGTCCAACGTGATACTAGTCAGGTGTACCTAATAAAGTGGCCAGTGAGTATATAATAGCATATGAAAATCTGATAAGGAACATTCTTTAAAAATAAATAAATAATAAGCAAATTTTACAACTGCCCTAGAGTTAAACAGTTGACTTTTACCTTTTTTAAATCCATTCAGCTGATCTCTGGGCCAAGCTGGAGCACTTTTAGCTTAGCTTAGTATAGATTTGGCAATGATTTTACTCAGTGCCTGAAAATAGTCACCAGTCTTTTGATTATTATGTCTGAATGAGAGTATACTTCCTAGCCATATCGGCCTAGAAAGTAGCAACTTTTTATTTTTCGTCGGTCATAGTACATGATGAAACTACAAAACAGTCAAGCTAAGAAAATTATTAAAACTCTTTGTGCATTTTGAGTGATGCTAATAGTCTAATCTGATTCAATTATTTATGCTAAGCTAATAAGCTAAAAGTGCTCCGGTCAGACCTGGAGTTGAATGGATTAAAAAATGATAAAACCCAACTAGTTAACTAGTATAGGGAAGCCTATTTTCAAGAAGAAGAAAAAAGTGGTGTTCCTTTAAGTATTATTTTAACTGCAGCAGTCACCATGTCTGTTTACTCATTGTCGCAGCTTGAGATTTACAGTTTCAGCCAAGAAAACCCTCAAGAAAAATGTACACATGTTCTGTTGTTGAATATTAACACATACTGTACACCACATACCTGTATAATATTGTATAGTATAGCCATGAATTAATCCTAGCTGTCACATTTAAAAAATATACATATAAAAGGTTCTCCATGATTGTGTTGTTTAGTGTAAAACATGTAATCGATACAAACAGGCTGTCGATTTATTAAATTATGTACTATTTCCTACAAAGCTTTTTATTCAGCAAAATGATGCCTCTCCTCCATTGAAATCCATTAAAAAAATGACCTCTGTCTCTTTTCCCACATACTGGCAGAGCATTAGTGTTAGCATTAGCTGTTATCCCTTTCGGCTAAAGCTGCTAAAGCTTTCTGTCTTGCCTTTTTCTACTGGTGTTGGCAGTGATTTCCTCAGACATGGCTTTGTTTTCTCGTTTGTCCGTCAGTAAAGTATGCTTTGTATTAGATTTGTAGACATTATCTGCCATAACCACTGTGTTTTTTGCAATGTTTGGGTTTAATGAAAAACTTCCCTTGTTTAAGTTCAGTTCAGTTCAGTTTAGTTCTGTTCAGTTCAGTTTAGTGTGGTTTATTATTTACTACTGAGAGTCCAAACACTGAAGAGCGATCCATCATGTGTTGCTGCTTCTCGTTATGTAACGTTGAAGCATGTAAAGCTGAAGATTATACATCTAATATTGACAGATATTCAATTTAAATACTGAGTTCCCACATGGAAAATACATATCGAAACTATGTGGCAAAAAAAAAAAAAAAAAATTGTGATGGATAATTGGATGGATGATCAAAATTGTTCATATGAACTATTTTTTTTAGTGGACAATAAATATAAATAATATAAATATAATATATATAATGAATCATAACACTCCTAAATGTTTTTTTTTTTGGGTGTTTTACAAGGAAATGTATACCGATACAATTGATATACAATTGTTCAATTTATTTTGCTCCTTACAATGTGGCTGTTGCCTTTGAATAGCATAAAAGTTAATAAAATGACATTCAGAGGACTTAAAGTCAAAGTCCCACCCTCAATGGCTGCTGGACATCCTGTGAATGTCCCATTGAAGGTCTGGGAAAACTACATGCTAACGTTCAGAGGAGGTTTCCAGTGGCCATTTAGGGGATGTTCTGGGAGGTCAAGACAGATATTTTGAAACATTTGATTCTGCATGAATCTAACCACATAAGTCTGTGCCACTGAATTACGGAACGCTTGACCAAGGGTGCTTTTTAACACCTGTTGATCGATTGTTTTGTTCCGAAACAGGGATTAAAATTGTTACATTATAATGTTGCTCTTTGTTTTTGGTGCAGTTCGCTTTCATGCTGCAAAGTTTCTAAATGGACCAAAGTAGCTAAAACAAATCACATGCGAGTAAACTCTCCTCACGCTGGTCCGAGTTTCAGGGTTTATTTAGCAAAGTCCCGCTCAGCTGTCATGCGTCCTTATTTTAATTTATGGCAAAGAGGTAAGACTTTCTCATATATAGCAGTTAGCTTATGCATTATAAGCTTTACAATATAGAGAGAAATAACAGATAAACCAAGACTGCAGTTCGGTCAATTTTCCTAACAGCTCTCTGTAATAATTCAGCATGCTTTCACTTTCACATTTGACATGAAATTCACATTTACTGGTAGGAATAACGTTCTTCCCTACTCATAATTCTCTCTTCATATAACCGTATATATGCCTACCTATTACAGTACATATCCATAATAAACTGATATAGCCTGGTTCGTTAGTTCGGTGGATTGTTTTGCTTTCTCACTACAATCGATCCGCTCCAGGGTTCGTTTCAGTCGAGCCTAGACCACCTCATTCAGGCAACCTCAAACCGACTAACTGGGGAAACGCACGAGGTTCCGAAACAAAAATCTAGGTGTGAAAGCACCCTAAATGATCTGTGTGCACTTTTATTTTTGTTGTTTAAATAAGTTTATATTGTACACACACAAAGATACTCACAACAAGATTTTTTTTTCAAATGTACTATTGTGTTAATTCCATGGGTAGCAATTTTGTCTTGACTGACATGTTTACAGTTAGTGTTCATTGAATGTCGCACAAATGTCCATGGTCTGTAAATGTTTCGCTTATGTCCTCCAGATGTTCGACGGACATCCCTAGTACGTCCTGTCAATAGGCTTTGAGATATCCCCATGATATCTAAGAACCCTTCACGAATATGTCCTGGGCATCTTTCTTTTGTTATCTGGGTGCCTGCTGGATTACGTGATATGAAAATGTTTTGTGGGACTACTTCCTTCCTACAAAATCAATTTAATGCACATTTATTGTCATCATAATTCTGATGTCCAAACACATTAGCAGGACCTTCCCCTGTTCAAACTCTATTTACTCCTTTAATGCGGCACTAACATTTATAATCCCAGACAGCCCCAAACAGCCTCACAGGTGTTTCAGTGAATCATTAATCTTCACAAGGCTATCTTTAAAGAAAAAGCAGTAGTTCCACATAAACCCACTAAAGAGAACAAATAACAGACCTGTAGCCCATATTTACTATCAATAACGTTATTTAATATTCCAGACAGCACAAAGCTTCTTAATTAAACATCAGAAAGCAGCAACCATTGACTGCTAACCTAAAGAATATTGAAGAACAGCAGATATCGCATTGTGTGTTTTCTTCACCGGTTGCACATTTGTTGCATTCCATTGCAAAAAATATATATAAAAATAAATATATAAAGTAGAATTATCAAATACAACAAGACAGGAATGTGGCAGGAGCGACTTTGATGCAAACTCAGGAAAGGCATGAAGTCCTACAGGTCAAACAAACTCTGTCCTAATGATGGACATCCGTAACACATTGCTGGTGATATTGTAATAAAGTGAAGGGTAAAAAGTGTGTCCTCAGACGGATGTTTGTCCTGCTCATCCCTGCCTCATTATTTTTATGTCATAGCATTGGGCTGCGTTTCACTGATGGTGTCATAATAGGGCTGGAGGGAACAGCTGCTCTCTGTCAAGGAGACTTGTGGAGCTGCAGGTACAATGGATGGCCACTCCAGCCACTGATTGATGGATCCGTGGGACGACTCTTGTCCTCCGAGCGGCTAAGACAGAAACTCCACCATGGCTGCCTGACAAAAGCAAGTTAGACCTGCTAAAATCTTGTGTAATATTAGGATTGTATGTCTTTGGTGTTACTCTGTGCCATTATTTTTACAACTGCTTAATGTCACTGTTAAAAAAATGTCTGTTTCAGATATTCTTTTTGTTGGTGTTTTTCTGTTTATTTTTTAGTTTGAAATGCATTATGCGAACTTGATCTCATCTTCATCCACTTTTAATGACGAGATGACTTTCGAGATGACAGCAGACACTGGAAAAAAAGGAATTTAATATCTGCTTTTTATGTAGTATGGGGGTGATGTAAATTTAAGTGTAAATAAGCTTCTTACAGTAACATAAATGTCAAATTATGCATATTTGTATAAATATAGGGGTATTGGCCCACCACACACTTATACACACTTAAATTAAAACGTTGACGTTGTCACTCTAGACCAGGGATCACCAAACTTGTTCCTGGAGGTCCCGTGACCTGCAGATGTTAGCTCCAACCCTAATCAAACACACCTGAACAAGCTAATCAAGGTCTTACCAGGTATACTTAAATCACCCAGGCAGGTGTGTTGAGGCAAGTTGGAGCTAAACCCTGGAGGGCACCAGACCTCCAGGAACGAGATTGGTGACCCCTGCTCTAGACCAAAGTCCCTTTAAAACAAGTGATTTCATTCGGTGGTCATCTTTGAAACACCTCTCAGGCAAATATTGCGATTTAATTTTGTAGGCAAGATTCAGCTCAATAATCTGTATCTGTCATGTGAAGTGGGACGCAATGGTCAACAGGGTCAGACAGGTACATGCAAGCAAATCCAGAGTCTTGGTCAGTAAACAGGTGGATGGTCAAAAGGCAGGCAGCAGACAGGAAGAAACAATACAACAAAGCAAAACAGGCAAGGCAAGGCAAGGAAACCATGTCTTAAAGTTTACAATACAGTTAAACAAGACTCAGCCATGAGGATGTCAGAGTGAGTTGTATGTGAGTGTAATCAGTCCATAAGCAGCTTCAGCTGTGTGAGTCTAATCAAAGGAGGCTTGGAACAGGTGTGTGTGTGGTGCCTGACAGGACTTGTAGTCTGTATGGAGGCAGGATTGTAGTCCATGTAAATGTGAATGTTCTCCAGTGATTTATGCAGGTTAGATCGCTGGTGATCGTGACAGTATCGTAGCTTCTTACTGCAGTGAGTGTTAGTTAAAAAAGAAACAGAAAATATATAATCTTACTCCAACATTTATTTCAATTTGTTTCTTAATATTCAGAAATGAAACACTGAGCAAACCGTAAGCACAAATAAAATGACCTTGCCTTTCTGTAAACAAGTTCACCTCAAATTAGGGAGATAGTGTAGCTTATTATACAAATAAGTAATAGTTATAAAAATACAGGACACTCCGCAAACTAACAAGGCTGATAAGAGACTTTCTGTAGCTTATATTGTCTAAAAACTAATTAATTATCATAAATACTACACAAAATATCACAACATTCAACATACAGCTGTGGTACTGCAAAATGGCTAAAATATGTGCGTGACAAAAATGTATATCTCCTATCCAGCATTTGGATGAGGTTTTTAAATCCCTCTTTGGTCACTGCATTAAAAGGCACCGTCGCTCTAGTGAGGTAGTGAGTTGTGGCGTTAAGTTATCTCCTGGTGCCTTTGCGATGTTTTTTTTTTATATAGTAACAGCCGCAAACAACTCTGAAATTGTACTTTGCTGCTGCTTGCTACTAGATTGAGTGTCACTGGCAATACTTTTAGTTGAGTTTTTAGCAAGACACTCCTCATATAGCCGCCTGTGGTGCTTTTTTAGGTGCTGGTTGTTGTAGTTCTTCGTGCTGTGGCAACAGTTCTGCGACAGCTCTTACAAATGACCTGTTTTTATTCGGTGTCTGTGATTTTGAAACCAAAATATTCCCATATTAACGATGTGCTGTTGATTCTTTGATATTAATTTGTCTGATAATGTTTCTGAAGCAGGAGACGCCATCATCCCACTCATCCGCGCTTCCCTGTTTGTTTGTTTTTTATTTTGGACATTCCGCGTAGTTCAGTTGTGCAATTCTGAATGAGCAGATCCAAAGTGTGCTAACTCAATTGGCTAGTAAGACTGTCACACATTTGCTGCAGTCATGAATTTGCTGTATGTGGGAGAAATTAAATAATACATATATATTTCATATCCAAGCTAATTGCAACGCTTCAAATCGCGATTGCGATTTGATTTCAATTAATCGCACAGTCCTATCAGGCAGTATGCTCGGCCATTCTGTCTGAATAAGGAAGCTTTAAATTTTTCAAAACTATTTGTCAAGCTTACGATTACAATACATATTTGTAATCACTGATATAATTAAACATCAACTGTCTCATAAGTTTAATTTCTAAACATTCAAATCAAACTAAATCTTCATATTTTTAGGTTTCCAGAGCTAATGCGCATGCGCACTCAAAAGGAACAAGATCATGACACCAACCTCATTTATGGCTGTTATACACATTATCATCCTCTGGATAATGATTCATCAGATCACGCTGCTCCTCTGAAGTAATCCACAACTTAGTCTTGATGGCGAATCTACTCCAGAAATGACAGCGACTCTTTGTTTACAAGTTTATGGGGTGTTTGAATAGTTGCTGTCCTGTGATGTGCGTTTGATGGGACAGACTGTACCTCGCGTTCGTTTCAGACAGATTACAAAACCAAAAAACTTTTGTTTTCAAGTATAATTGGTTCATTTTAAAGTGCAGATTTCAAGCTTTATTTGAATATATTTCTCATGTGTGTGAAGTATTTACTGAGATTCCATTGTGTTTGTTGACCACAAAAACTAATAAGAGCACACGTCTGGTCCGAGCTTCTCCCCAGGAGAAACATCAGTCTAAATCGATTGATGATTGGCTCCTGTACTAGAAGGCGGGGCTTTATTCGCCATATTGATTGCTACAGATTTCCCCATTCAAAACTATGCGAGTGACATGACTTGTGTATTCTATAGTCTTTGTCTGGACCCGCCACAGGGTTTGCAGAGTTTAAGAGGCTTGATAGTTGATTGAATCAGATTAGACTAGTAGGATCTTGCTCAAAAATGAACAAAAAGTAATTTTTTATATTTAAAGTTCAACTGTTTTGTTGTTACATTGTGTACTAAGACTGAAAGAAATTTAGAAATAGCTATTTTCTAGGTTGTTATAACCTTGAATTTTTATAACTTATTAAATTCTTACAACACAAAACTTTCAAAAACAATGTTTTTTTTTACGGATAGGCAGTGGCTTTAATTCTGTTAAGTTATGAATTAATTATTCATTCATTCATTTTCTTTTCAGCTTAGTCCCTTTATTAACCTAGGGTCGCCACAGCGGAATGAACCGCCAACTTATCCAGCATGTTTTTACACAGTGGATGCCCTTCCAGCCGCAACCCATCTTTGGGATACATCCACACACACTCATACTCATTCATACACTACGGACAATATTAGCCTACCCAATTCACCTGTACCGCATCACAGTCTTTGGACTGTAGGGGAAACCGGAGCACCCAGAGGAAACCCACGCGAACACAGGGAGAACATGCAAACTCCACACAGAAACGCCAACTGACCCAGCTGAGGCTCGAACCAGCGACCTTCTTGCTGTGAGGCGACAGCACTACCTACTGCGCCACTGCATCGCCGGAATTAATTATTATTCATTTTCATTTGTAATTTTAGTTTGTAATTGTGTTTTTTCAACACCTCGTTTGATTTTAAATAAATGTATCCTAAAAGTGTTAGGAGACCACACTATTAATTTAATGAATATAACTGTTAAAGAAACAGTTTTACTTTTGTATTAATGCACTGACTGTCTTTATTCACTATATACTAATAGATTCTCAGAAAACATGCATCTTGCTTTTAAACGTTTAAACACGTACAGTACAATGCAATACTATTACATGAGATATTAGCGCAAATCTGGCTTATTGTTTTCACTGGACAGTAGATTTATCAACACTAAAGAGAGACAACATTTTATATAACATCAAGGAGGCATACAGCTTTTTTTTTTTCTATAGTAGGCTTTTTTTATTTGAATGAAATCCTATCCTATTCGCTTAGAAATAAAGGTACACAAGTAATACTCTTTCAAATATACATGTTTATACATTTAGGTACATATCTGTTTGTACCTAAGTGGCCCCAGTGACAGCTTTTGGACATTTATTACTGAGAAAGTAAAGATGTAAAATGATCTTTTTATTTATAAATAAAAAATAATTTATTATATTCATTTATTATATTCAATTCAATTCATCTTTATTTGTATAGTGCTTATACAATGTAGATTGTGTCAAAGCAGCTTCACATGGAAGATTATAGTGAATTGAAACAGTGTCAGTTCAGTTCAGTTATATCGTTTTGGCACCTTCTCAACTTGCTTGCTTTTGTGTTTTTAGTGTTTTTAGAAATGGCACATTTTTTTCTCCTGAACACTGATGTGCATTACTATGGCAAGTCTCCATGCAGCAGGAATGACCTTCACTGGGGAAATTTTTTCACATTCACAACAGAAAATTAAAACCTTGTGTAACAGGATCAAGAAAGCATTTTAAAATCATATACTGTAGGCATTTATCTGCTTCATGATAAAATCACAGCTTGCAACAAAGTGGGTATATTGCTATTGAAAATTGACCTTTTCACCTTTTCATGATAATCTGAGTTACAAAACTTTAAGATTATTTATTTATTTAGTGAATAATACTAGTTACAGGGTTCATACAGTCATGAAAAACCTTGAAAAGTCATAGAATTTTGACATAGCATTTTCCAGGCCTGGAAAAGTTTTGTAAAAACAGAAAAACCTACAAAGTTTTGGGAAAGTCATGGAAAACAGATATCTGTATACTTGAGTATAGGTTATTTACTTCTTTTCTGTCCTTGACCAATCGCATACTAACAATATTAGTGCGGTGTAAGCATTATCTAAATCAATTTTACATAGATCTAAATATCAATTGAAACTAAATAGATTGTTGCATGTTTTACGATATGCTGTAATAAATTTGAACATGCATTGTTTTTCTTTTACCACACATATGTAGACATTGCATGAAACATTAGGTCATGAAAATTTAATTGAAAGTCTTGGAAAAATCATGGAAAACTCATGAAATTTTAGTACACTGTAAAAAAAAATCCATGAAATTTACAGTAAAAAAACGTCAGCTGTGGCTGCCAGTATTTAACCGTAAAAAATACGGTACAAACCGTAAAAGTAAATTCTCATTTTTACAGTAAACTACCGTATTTTTATTAATTTATAGAGGTAATATGTCTGTATTTTAAATTAGCAACATCTACACATCTTTTGTTACACAGATAGACATGATAACACAGCCATATGCAGGTGGTGATGAGAATGTTCATACATAACGAACCAATGCTCATCACAAACAACTTTTTCCACAATTTAGAAAAGTGTATCAGTGTGAAGAAGGTGCTCAGTGTCATTCACACAGCTACTAAACACTAGTATGGTAACATGCATAAGTCATGAAATAAACATTGTTTATCAACATTAGGTGTAACATAACATAATGGGGAAACGACTAAAAAGATCCATAGTAATGCCAACAAAAAGCATGAAAAGTGATGTGCCATGCAGGGAATTCTGGGCAAGTCAATTTACGGTTATTCGCCGTATATATTAAGGAAACATACAGTCAAACAGGTTACGGATATGTACTGTAGCATTTTTACAGTTTTTTTACCGTTGAAATCACGGCCATTTTTTACAGTGTAGTAAAAATGTGTATGAACCCTGTAGTTATATTTACTGGTCAGGTCACTATTTGATAAAGGTTACAGGTTGATAGTCAGCTTAGGTTTCATCATTCAGGTTTTTCGTCATTGGTTTCGTCAACTTTTCTGTTACACCACACTGTCATCCATTGCACTGAATACAGCATCACTATACAGATTGCATTTTAAGAAACTTATTTATGTTTCGCATAAATAAGGAATGTTTCTCACTAACAAAAATATGTTAAACTTAATGCACTGTAATTGTGAGAATAGGTTATCACTGTTTCTGGAGTAGTACAGTATACTGGAGAGTTGTACTCATTTATTTGTTGTTTTTTTATGGTGAACAGTCAGTTTTTTTTTATCTCATCAAATAATCACTGTACTAATTACAGCCTGACCCCTAATAAAACAGGGAATACGTTGAAGGAAAGTGAGTGAAAGTAAACTACCATTAAACTAACTGAACATTCTAGTGAGTATCTTCTGTAAATGATGTTAAAAGTGTATAATAGTCGATCTCATTTCCTAAGAGTAATTATTTTACAGTGTAAAGACACTCTGTATCTTTATCATTCTTTGTTTTCTAAGTTTTGCTAATAAGGTGTAATTAAAAGAGTCTGTCTGTGCCTCACCAAGGTCAGTCAAGAGGGGAATTAAGTTCAGCAATTAATCTGCATAAACACTCCCTTCAGCAATAACCTGCTGGAGAGAGATACATAATCCCACAGTTTACTACATCCTTCAGCTCTGCAATATTTTTTCCCACTTTATCTTTATTCATAATGAATAAAGCAGACTGAACCCAATACTGCAAACATGTCAGTTACAGCCAGTCTGAGAATAAAATAATATAAATAAATAAACAGATTATTAGTATGTTCAATATCTACAATAGTTATCAAAAAATTTTCTTTAATGACTGACTTTATTGGCATGCAAAACTGAGTTCACCCTAAAGGAAGTCCTCACCCCTCTTGCTTTTAAATCGATATTTTCTATGGGATCCTATAAAATTTGATATTTTTGCAAATCTGGTTTATTGGTTATACATTCGATTAGTCAGCGCCAAGCCAAATCTGAAACAAATCTAACAAAATAATTTAAGATCAAGGTGCAAAAATAAGTAAACACCAATGAATATGTGAGAAGATCTAAAATACAGGTTTAATAATAGCACAATTTTTTTGTAGGTTGTAATTTTTTTAACACCTTATTTGATTTTAAATAAATGTCCCCTTTTGTTATCCTAAAAGTGTTAGGTGACCACATTATTATTTTAATGAATATAGTTCTTTAAAGAAACGGTTTTGTTTTTGTATAAATGCACCAATTGTCTATATTCACTATAGAGTAATGGCTAAAATATTTATTTTTAAAGATGGTGTGAATATACACTTACTGGCCACTTTATTAGGTACACCTTACTAGCACCGGGTTGGACCCCCTTTTGCCTTCAGAACTGCCTTAATCTTTTGTGGCATAGATTCAACAAGGTGCTGGAAATATTCCTAAGAGATTTTGATCTATATTGACATGATAGCATCACGCAGTTGCTGCACATTTGTCAGCTGCACATCCATGATGCGAATCTCCCATTCCACCACATCCCAAAGGTGCTCTATTGGATTGAGTTCTGGTGACTGTGGAGGCCATTTAAGTAGAGTGAACTGATTGGCATGTTCAAGAATCAGTCTGAGATGATTCACACTTTATGACATGGTGCGTTATCCTGCTGGAAGTAGCCATCAGAAGATGGGTACACTGTGGTCATAAAAGGTGACATGGTCAGCAAAAATACTCAGGTAGGCTGTGGCGTTGGTCAATTGGTACTAATGGGCCCAAAGTGTGCCAAGAAAATATCCCCCACACCATTACACCACCACCACGAGCCTGAACCGTTGATACAAGGCAGGATGGATCCATGCTTTCATGTTGTTGATGCCAAATTCGGACTCGTCTGGCACCAACAACCATGCCACATTCAAAGTCACTTAAGTCACCTTTCTTCCCTATTCTAATGCTTGAACTGAGGTTTGAACTGTACCAGATCATCTTGACCATGTCAACATGCCTAAATGCATTGAGTTGCTGTCATGTGATTGGCTGATTAGAAATTTGCGTCGAGCTGTTGGACAGGTGTACCTAATAAAGTGGCCGGTGAGTGTATTCTGTATGAAAATACTTAGCATACAGTACCTAAAACAATGCAATACTATTACATGAGATAATAGTGCAAATCTGGTTTATTGGTTTCACTATACGTTAGGTTAATCAACACCAAAGCCAAAACTGGATTTAACATCAAGGAGGCATACAGTTGTTGTTCTACAGTAGTTTTTTGTAATAAAGGCACACAAGTGGTACTCTTTCAAAATATACATGGGTATACATTTAGGTACTAATATGTCCCCTAAAGTACAAAAGTGGCCCCATTGACAGCTTTTGGAGATTTATCACTGAGAAAGTAAAGATGCAAGATGACCACAATTTTATTTTAATACATTAAATCGTTAAACTGTTTTGAAAAATGCACCAATACTGTACATATTTAGTTTTCCCTTTAAAATATTTCCCAAGTGCTGTTTAACGGATATAATGTTTTTGTTTTTAAATATATATATATTTTGTCTTTGCTATGATGACAGTACATTATATTTTATTAGTTATTTTGCAAGATACTAGAATTCAGCTTAAAGTGCAAATTAATACAATTACAATTTAAAGGCTTAACTAATTACGTAAACTAGTCATTGGACAACTTTGTATTACATCCGATAAATAAAAAATAAATCTTATTTATTAAATTAAACTTAAGATTAAACTTAAAATAACTATTAACTTAGTAATTATGACATTAACAGCTTTTATTTTTTTACATTTTTATTCTAGCCAAACAAACAAACAAACAAACAAAAATACTTTCTCCAGGAGAAGGATATAATAGTAAATACTGTTAAACAATGACCCCGCTCTGGGAAAAAATTAAAAAAGATAATAATAACTTGTTTTGAACCGTATGTGGTCCACACAGACAGAGAAATGGCTAAAAGTATACATTTTCACACATTGTGCACTCATTTATACTGGCCACTGCATGTATACACAGGATCTGGAAGGAGATTTCATCCTGAGCTTTCTTGTCATGAGAGACAAACTAGACTGTCACTATAGAGAAACGTAATGGTAAGGTAGAGAAATCGATCACACATGTCTGCTCGGAGATTCATACACCTCTATCTGCGTTTATCACCCTACAGAGTGAGATGTTACAACATCTTACTCAATAACAAAATCGATAACCCTCAGCTCCTCCCTCTGCCATTACAGCCCATTAACAGTGAAATAAAGGCCGGCGGTGGAAAGCTGCACCTCCACAGCAGGCTTTTTCCCATTAAGAGTGCAAAACATACAACATGCGGTAATCACAGAACATATAACATACGGTAAACACAGAACACATAAACAGCAATAGTGCAGAAATGGAAATAACCAGAATGTGTATATACAGACTATATCAGAATATTATTGGTCATATTTAAATAGTTCTAGAATTCATAATAATAGTATTCATTCATTAATTTATTTTCTTTTTGGTTTAGTCCCTTTATAAATCTGGGGTCGCCGCAGCGGAATGAGCCGCCAACTTATTCAGCATATGTTTTAGGCATTGGATGCCCTTCCAGCTGCAATCCATCACTGGGAACACCCATACACTCTCCTTCACACACATACACTATGGCCAATTTAGCTTATTCAGTTCACCTGTATCGCATGTCTTTGGAATTGTGGGGGAAACCCACCCGGAGGAAACCCACTCGAACACGGGGAGAACATGCAAACTCCACACAGAAATTCCAACTGACCCAGCCGAGGCTCGAACCAGTGACCTTCTTGCTGTGAGGCAAAAGCACTACCTACTGTGCCACCTATAGTTAATAATAATTAAAATAATATTAAAGTTAATAATAATAACAAAAAATTATTATAATAATAGTAGTAATCATGATGATAATAATAATAATAACAATAATAATAATAATAATATTGACCATGATAATATCAATAACTTAAATATCAATAATAATAATAATAATAATAAGAAGAAGAAGAAGAAGAAGAATGATGATAATGATAATAATATTATTATCAATAATAATATTAGTAGTAATAATAATGATATTAATAATAATAATAATAATAATAATGACAACAATAGTAGTAATGATGATGATGATGATGATGATAATAAGGATGATGATGATAATAATATTATTATCAATAATAATAGTAGTAGTAGTAGTAATAATAATAATAATAATAATAATAATAATAAGAATGATGATGATATTTATGTTAATAATATTATTATCAATCATAATAGTAGTGGTAGTAATAATAATAATAATAATAATAATAATAATAATAATAATAACAACGATAATAATAGTGATGATGATGATGATGATGATGATGATGATGATGATGATAATAATAATAATAATAATAATACTAATAATAATAATAATAATAAGGGTGATGATGATAATAATAATATTATCAATAATAATAGTATTAATAATAATGATGATGATAATAATATCAATAATAACATAAATATCAATAATATTACTACTACTACTACTACTACTAATAATAGTAATATAAATAATAATAGTAGTAGTAGTAGTAGTAATAATAATAATAATAATAATAATAATAATAATAATAATAATAATAGAGGTAATGATGATGATGATGATGATGATGATGATAATAATAAGGATGATGATCATAATAATATTATTATCAATAATAATAGTAGTAGTAGTAATAATAATAATAATAATAACAAGAAGAAGAATGATGATGATATTTATGATAATAATATTATTATCAATAATAATAGTAGTGGTAGTAATAATAATAATAATAATAATAACGACGATAATAATAGTGATGATGATGATAATAATAATACTAATAATAATAATAATAAGGGTGATGATGATAATAATATTATTATCAATAATAATAGTATTAATAATAATAATAATGATGATGATAATAATATCAATAATAACATAAATATCAATACTACTACTACTACTACTACTACTACTACTACTACTAATAATAATAATGATAATATTATCAATAATAATAGTAGTAGTAGTAGTAATAATAATAATAATAATAATAATAATAATAATAATAATAATAATAATGACGATAATAATAGTGATGATGATGATGATGATGATAATAATATTATTATCAATAATAATAATAGTATTATTAATAATAATAATAATAATAATAATAATAATAATAATAATAATAATAATAATAATAATACAGTCATATCAATAATAGTAGTAGTAGTAGTAATAATAATAATAATAAAGTTGATGATGATGAAAGCAATATTCTGTGATGACAGCAACAATAACTATAAATATTTTATAATTTTATAATTTACTATATATTCATTCATTCATTTTCTTTTCGGTTTAGTCCCTTTATTAATCTGGGGTTGCCACAGCGGAATGAACCGCCAACTTATCCAGCATATGTTTTTCACAGCGGATGCCCTTCCAGCTGCAACCCATCGCTGGGAAACATCCATAGACACTCATTCACACTCATACACTACGGACAATTTAGCTTACCCAATTCCCCTATAGCACATGTCTTTGGACTGTGGGGGAAACCGGAGCACCCCAGGGGGAAACCCACGCGAACGCAGGGAAAACATGCAAACTCCCCACAGAAACGCCAACTGACCCAGCCAAGGCTTGAACCAGCGACCTTCTTGCTTTGAGGCGACAGCACTACTGCGCCACTGCGTCACCAATTTACTATATACTATATAATATAAATATAATAGTGATGACAATAGAAATGAAGAGGGGAAAAATGTCATGCATATATCCAACACACATGTCCTTTTATCTGTGTCATGTGATCATGTTTCTAAAGACTCTGTGTCAGATCTGCTCTGATTTCACCTCACAGCTGATGAATAAGTCAGACTGAGAATGTCAACAGGCCATCGGTCCCTTCTGACACCCAGGGGACAAGCCCACGTTGACCAGGAACAGGATTGATTGGGTCGCTTTATTTCAAGCACTTCTTCTTTTTTTTGCCAGGGAAGGATCAATGAGAGTTTCTTGACTGGCTTTGGCTGATGTCTGCTGTGGGACTGATTTCAGCACGGCTGTCGTGGCATGTTAGAGATTGTGCCAAACAGGTTGTTCATTAGCAGTGAGCTAGTCAGTCTGCGCCAGGATCACCAACTATCATTTGCTCTTACAATGGGAGACGTCGGAGCAAGCTGAGACTTGAGGAAGATGAGACTCTTGTTGAATTCTGGAAATCATCTTAATGATTGATAAGTGGTTTGATTGACAGTTTGCTTGATTTATGTACAGGGGAAGTTTGTCAAAATATCATTGAGTCATCTTGTTGTTCCAAATAACATTTGACTTTGTTTTGTGAAACATCTTATTAAGGAGAGAAAAGTGTAAAAAGAAAATTTCCAAACTTTCTGATTGTGAATGATAGTTCAGTGTTGCAGCAGCCAGTGAAATAGTGTAATGATTTCTGAAATATTGTTTAAAATTATCATTTTTTAATTGCAACATTTTTTTTGAAAACAGCAACAACAAAAATACCAAAAATGACAACAAGAACATTTATTATCACAATTAACATTTATTATTATTATTATTATTATTATTATTATTATTATTATTATTATTATTATTATTATTGTTATTATTATTATTATTATTATTATTATTATTATTGTTGTTGTTGTTGTTATTATAATTATTATTTTTCATTAATTAATTAATTAATTAATTAATTAATTAATTCATTCATTCATTCATTTTCTTTTCGGCTTAGTCCCTTCATTCTCTAATCAGGGGTCCCCACAGCGGAATGAATCGCCAACTTATTATTATTATTATATTATTATATTAATATTATTATAATTTAATAATAAAAATATTATATTATTATTATATTATTATAATTATTGTTGTTCTTGTCGTTGTTTTTATTATTATATTATTGTTGTTGTTGTTGTTGTAGTAGTTAATGTTGTCTTTGTTGTTATTTTTATTTTTGTTGTTGCTGTTCTTATTATTATCATGCTATTATATTATTATTATATTATCATCATTATTATTCTAATAATATTATAATTGACAGTTTAAAAAGATGCAATTATAAGGTAATAAATAAAATGTTAATTAATTAAATAATAATATTATTTTTATTTATACTTATTATATTATTATTTTTTATAATTTTTTATTAGATTTTTTTTTTTATCACACTACATTATCAACTATGTTAATTAATTTACTTGAAATCAGTTTACAAGTTTAGATTTGATAACTGTGACAGTTGAAAATAGTTTGGGCCCATTGTATTTTCAAGGATGGTTTTACATAAGGATCTAAGGATCATTATGTTACAAAAATGTTATTATAAATGTATGTTCTGTAAAAAACAATACATATGAATTAATGAATGAATAAATAAATGAACGAATGAATGAAAGAATTAATGAAAATACAAATAAAGGTATTTATTTCAAAACACTTCAGGTTCTGATTTTTTTTGCGTTTAATTGTACTTTAATTAAAAATAAAATTAGAATTAAATTAAAGTTAAATTCAATTAAATTTCAATTCAATTAATTAAACTAACTGACTAAATAACTAACTAACTAACTAACTAACTAACTAACTAACTAACTAACTAACTAACTAACTAACTAACTAACTAACTAACTAACTAACTCCAGGTTTGTTTTCAGCAAATATAACACAAATGTGCACATGCTCCAACAGTTTCAAGAAAACTATTACAATTCTGGTTTGTCAATTTAAAGTTTGTATAGTTTGGGCTCTAAAGTGATGTGTAGTTTAAATGGTGCTTGTTCTGGTAATATGAAATATTATTCTTGATAAAATATTTAGCATTTAACAGCAAAAAAAAAACAAAAACAAAACAGAAATAATGTCAGACCACTGGCCCCTCTATTAAGTCAGAAAAAAAGTAAACATTATGTCCATCTCATATATTCACAGAACACATACAGTACCGATGCACACAAGCTTAGACAATGCATATCCCCTGTCTATCTCTCTCTGTCTCTCTTCTGTGGTGTTGGCAGAGAGCTGGTGTGTGCTGGTCAGGTGTGGGTTAAGCAGGGAGAGTCAGGGGGCTGAGAGCACTTGGGCTGGATGTTGTCTACTCGTGTTCCCCGGCAGGGCTGTGCAGGAGCGGGCTGAATAGAAGCAGTGCACTTGACTGTATCCAAGCAACCATTCATTAATGCGCTCGACCCTGCATGGGGCTTTGTGAGTCTCAGTTCAGAGATGTGTGCTAGTCAGCGTACAGAGTAGTTAAGAACCAGTGATTACCGAAAACATGTCCCCACAGGAACTGTGAAGAAAGCCTGGCATGGTGGCGTTCAGCACATTCACCAAAACAGGGTTGTTTCTGGGAAAAAAGTAAAAAAAATATTAGGAAGAATGGAGCGATCTGAGGCAGTGGTGTTTTTCATGTTTTGTCAATATATCGCATTTTCGAAAAAATATTTGAACAGCTGCGAGGGGTTGATTTTAACAGTTCATTAAGCAGTAAAGCTGGTTGTGTAATTATCGCTCCATCACAAAACTAGTGGCGGTTGGAAAAAAAAACAACAACTCTGTATTATAGTACTGTGAGGAATAGCAAAACAAATTCACAACTAAATGCAAAAAATTCAATCTTTGCCAAAATGTGAATGTGTCCATGTTTGGGACATGTTTCTGGCTCACACAGGTGTGCCGAAGCCCCGGGTGGCCTGATTGAAATAGCAAGCAGAAAGACTCTCCTGGTTCCAGAGCTCAACCTTTACGCTGAGTTGAAAACATTTGAAGTCTGCTTGAATTATTAATGATTGCCCTTGGCCATATTCCCAAGATAGAGTGGACAAAGGGAACTACATTTAGGAAGAGCTGGAAAACCAGAACACAGAGTGGAAGAACATGTGAGAGTTCGGAGAAGTGTGTGAAGAACAGATATGGAAGGTAAAAAAAAATATGCAGGGTGCAAGGAAGACGGGAAGTAAAAGATAAAAAGGATTGAATATTGATGGATATTTTTAAAATAAAAGTCATAATAATAACAGTAATAATAATATTAATAATAATAATAATAATAATAATAATAATAATAATATAAATAATAATAATAATAATAATAATAATAATAATTATTATTATTATTATTATTATTATTAATAATAATAATATTATTATTTTTATTATTATTAATATTATTATTAATATTATTATTATTGTTTATTATTATTATTATTATTATTATTATTATTATTATTAATATTATTATTACTGTTATTATTATGACTTTTATTTTACAAATATCCATCAATATTCAATCCTTTTTATCTTTTACTCCCCATCTTCCTTGCACCCTGCATATTTTTTTTAATAATTTATTTTTAAAATAATTTTTAATAATATTTTTATAATAAAAGTCATAATAATAACAGTAATAATAATATTAATAATAATAATAATAATTATTATTATTATTATTTATTATTATTATTATTATTAGTCAGAAAATGTGACAAAGATTGCACTCACACTAGGCTATCGGAACTGTGCCCGGGCGCATTTCCCGGTTCGTTTGACAAATATGAGTGCTCCAAATTGTGCCCATGAGCAGTTCAGTTTGCCGGCCATGGCCTGGTTAAAAGAGGTGTGCCAAAGTTTGGTTCGATTGGGCTTTCGCTTGTAGTGTGAGTGTAAAGCGCACCTGAGCCTGAAACTGAAGACACGACGTCACTTTTAAGGTACGGTTTCATATGGGTTTATTAATCATATTTACTTTTGAAACCGAACTGTGATAGTTTATTAAAGATACAAACCACCCACTGCATGTCATCTGATACCTTCAAACCTTCTTATATGTGCAGCATGATGTCTTTATGAGCATCAAAGGTTGTGGATCTGTTCGACAAAATATTTGACTGCGTGTTACTGCATCCCAAACGTCTATAAATAATACAAAACGATACAACTAAAGCAATGTCCACTGTGCTGAGTGAGGTCGTTTCTCTTCTGTTAAACCGAACAGTCGCATCATTGATGACATAAGTGTGCTCAGGTTCGGAAAACAAAATGGAGTGTGAGTGCAGGCTGTCAAGGGAGAGAGGAGGGGGGACAATCGCGGGTCGGCACAGTTCAAGATAGAGTTCAACAATACCTAGTGTGAGTACGCCCAAAAAGTCACTTAAAATAGAAATTACAAAATCAAGATATGATTTTAAACAAATAAATAAATAAAAAATCCTCTATGAGATCTTGTTTTTATATTATAGCATACTCTATGTGGCCGTGGACTACAAAACCAGTCAAACATTTCTGAAATTGAGATCTGGATTACATGAAAGCTGAATAAATAAGCTTTTTAAAGAAGTGGTTTAAAATTTCCATGGTATTTTTTTTCTCCTGCAGGCTTCCATAATTCTTCGAAATATTTTCTTTGGTTTTAAACAGGAAAAAAAAAATTTGAGTAAGTGTAAATAATGAGTAGACTTTAATTTTTGTATGAACTATGTCTTTAATGATGCATTGAACTAGTTTCTTATTTATGAAAGCATGTTTTTAATCTCTGTAAAGCTGCTTCGACATAGACTATTTTATAAAGCGCTATAAAAATACATTAAAAAGTTGGAGGTTAGAAACCTCTAGAACTTTCCAAAGCTCTTCTTTGAATTAAATGAATTATAAATCGTACCCATCAGGGATTCCCCCCAGAGTGACATGAGGATCGCTGGCTCTGAACTGTCATTTTCATGTTTTGAGCTTTTTGTTTTGAAGATCTCTGGCTCGTGGACTTTGTTGGTTGTTCCTTGTTCCCTCTGTGTCCGTTGTATCCACATGTGTCTTGTTTACTTACTAGTTCAAGTGTTTAAATATCCACTTGTTCCTTTAGCGTGTTGTCAGATCTTCTTTTTGGTATTCTGTACACGTTACGGGTGAGTCTCGGTTCCTCAGTTCTTGTGGTTTTTGTACTTGGCTTTGGGAATAAGGATGTACTGTGGTTCAAACCTCTATTTATCTGAGACCCCTTGTGAAATAAAGTTGAATGTCTCCAATGGCATTAAGGGCAATAACTAATGGGATTTGTCCTCCAAATTGACTTTAACATCTTCACATCTTGTGTCTTTGGTTGGCTTCAGGTTCCATCTGCACTCACAATGTCTATCTAGAAATAAACAGTCCCAGGGAGAAGAAAAAAGATCTATACAGCATATCTCCCACCCACTTTCCCAAGGAGGTAATCCCGTTCACTCAGAAGTGAGTTTACAGAGGTGCAAAGGCATTTGGATACAGTTCTAAAAAATGGTGAGAGCTGAAAAAAGTTTGCTGCTTCAGGTTTTATTTTGTAAGAATTTGTGCAAGTGTAAAAACTCAGAGTGGGCCGTAATGTCTTTTTCACAAACAAGTGATCCTTATGAACTGATTCTTTTGTAATCCATGACAAAGCTTCAGAGTTGTTGCTTATTGAATTAACAGTTTGTCTCAGACTCTTTCTGGGATTCTTTCAAAGGTGTAACTGATTCTCTCACTGAACTGTGAGTAATTATTTGGGTTTGTTTTACAATGAATAGGAAAATGTACACTGATTTACTTTAGGGTTGGGAGATGTACTGTAGATCAGTCTGTTTAATGACAGGTTGTCAAAAAAGAAAAGATTCACAATATACTGTACACTGTAAAAAACCCCCATAATTTTACTGTTTATTTCCGGCAGCTGGGGTGCTGGAAAAAAAAACTGTAAAATAACGGCTGTTAAATTACAGAAATTTACTGTAAAATAACAGAGGTTGAATTATAGAAATTTACCAAAAATTTTAATGTAAGGAAATTTCTGTAATTTAATGTCTGTTATTTCACTGTAAATTTCTGTAATTTAACGGCCGTTATTTTACTTTTTTTCCGGCACTCCAGCTGCCGGAAATAAACCATAAAATTACGAATTTTTTTTTCTGTGTGGTTTTTAGTTATACTGAATTAGTGGTGCTTTTAAAAACATTGCTTAGCAAACAGAAAAACTAGTAAAGTTAAAAATTAATTTTTTTTTTAAAGAAAAAAGATGTCAGTCCTTCCAAGCTAACACACGTAACATTTACATAACATACACTGTAAAAAAACTTTAATTTAACGGGGTTTTTTTAGCAGCTGGTGTGCCAGAAAAAAAAAAAAAAAGTAAAATAACAGCCATTAAATGACAGAAATTTACTGTAAAATAACAGACGTTATATTACCAAAATCTTTCAACAGACTTTTCGGCTGTTATTTTACGGTAAATTTCTGTAATTTAATGGCTGTTATTTTATGTTTTTCTGCCGGAATTTTTTTTTAAAATTACGACTTTTTTTTTACAGTGTACTTGTCATTTTTGATAATTCCGTGACTTACCAACAGATAACGTAACCACAATGTTATATGCTTGCAATTCCATTACCATCTCAATACCAAACCACAACATATCAGTACGTCCTAGGGCTGAGTGATTTGGCCTAAAATCAAAATCTCGATTAATTGAACATTTTAACTCGATTTCGAATATTGAACGATTCTTTTATCTATTTATTTAATTTTTTTGTCCTCTCCACACCGCCCACATTCGTCAACGCTATACAAGCTGACCAATCACAGAGCTTGCGCTATGTGCCGTTGTGACGTGTACTGTAGTTAAATTTTTTGAAAGGTCAGTCACGGCGAGGGGTATGCGACTGTGTGAAGGTCACTAACTCCACACACTGTAGGGAAAAAATTGACATGGGAAAATTAGATTGATTATAGGTTCTGAATGACTCGATTACTTTTCGATGAATCACCCAACCCTAACGTCTCACTACTGTAACAAATAAACTAAGAACGACCCAGAAAAGTACTCCATTTGTATTAACTTGGTAATTCCACGATTTACTGTCAAGGGAACTGCAACAACTTTAGCTCGTAATGTAGGTACCAGTACATGCTCCCAGTGTGCTAGTAAAACATTTCAGTTTTAATTAATGTGTTACTTGCTGTTTTTTTATGAATTGTAAAGTTTACCAGTAATTTTCTGAAAAGATATTTCTGTACTATTAATTAACATTTGCCAATAGCTTGTTGTTTGACAAGTCTTTTTCATTCACACTTCAGATTTGTTTCTTTACTGTAGTATTATTTATTGTATAATATATTACTTTAAAATCAATAAAATATAACTGAACATCATTTTGTTAAACTGCAGAAATTCAGTGCTCAGCATATATGATCTCTCATCTCTCATTTAAATTAATATTTTCTATAGGATGCTTTACAATATTATTTTTTTGCATATACACTAGTTTAGTCTGTACCAAAGCCAAATTTGGAGCTAATCTAACAAAATGACGTACAATAATGGTTCAAAAATTAGTAGCCTAAACTTTTATGTTAGGGAAAAATATTAAATAACATTTTCAAAAATAGCAAAAAATAAATAAAAAGAGAAAAATATAGACAATTTTGTTGAAAGTTTAGTTTGTAATTTTCTTCCAATAATTTGCATGAATTTAAATGTATTATCTTTCCATTTCTAAAGGTGTTCTGTGACCAAATTATTATTTTAATAAATATATCTGTTTAATAAATCTGTTCAATCGCACCAATATTACCCATATTCACAGAGAAATTGAGAGAAAAATTAATTTTCAAAATGGGGTGTACTCATTTATACTCAGCACTGTACATTTTTAATATCAAAAGTGGCTGTACAAGCATTGAGGGCTCCTAATACAATTCAAAAGAGTAAATTAATGGAGAACCAACATGAATCATGTGGCAACTGTTACTTGATGGATTATTTTGACAGGGTCAGAACAGATCAGACTGACTGTAGGGAAACATGTTGGATGTGTGACAATTTGTAACTAATCAACCAATATCTTTTTTTAAATACAAAATAAATAGAGTTTTCCTTCTAAACAGACTCAGTTTTGTTTTTGTTGCACATACAATGATAGAAAGTTGCTGAACAGGTTCAACACCTCGTCAAGTTAGACTTTTGGATTTTAAAGGTTTCCTTCTAGTCTCTTAGTGTAGCATGTTTTTGTACAGTAGCTTTGCTTATGATTATTGAAAAAAATATTTAATAATAGATGAAAACATTATGTATGGGTTAAGTTTCGGAGACTTTATTTTATTACTATTTAAACTGCGAGACAATTTTAGTTAATTCTTGAGGGATGTGCATTTAAATATTTTAATTAGATGTATATTTTAATTAGATGCTAAAAATATCACACATTAATTATTCATGAAGCTTGTCTTCTTTAAGAGTCCCTTATGTGCTATACCAGACATTTACATGACAATGTAAATGCATGTTTATTACCACAAACAAAAAAAAGGCAACATAATGTGGTGCATCATGATTTAATAATAGTTTGATTGATGGCATTGATACGCACCCCTGTGGTGACATGAGCTGTGCTGATGAATGCCCTTTTGTTCCCTCATGCTGACAGCTTCTACTGTCTCCTGTAAAATGTGAATAAGCTGAAGCCTGTGTCAAACAATTAGCTTGATGACTTGTCATTTAGAGAAAGCTGCTCACTCAGAATGCCTTCGCAGTATGTTAATTGCAGGTGCAGTGCATTGAAACAACCTAGGGTTAAGATGTCTCAGTAGTGCACACTGGGGTAGTGACACTTTAGTTTATATCGTTTTACAAACCTAAGTGTGAAGGGAAGATCTTAAGCTGGAAGCTGTTTTGCAACATGGTAGTAGACATTTGCTTGGCAGCGTAAAGAGATTATTTTACCCAAAAACTGAAAACCTGCTGAAAATGTAGGTCATCCAATATGTACAGTAATTTTCTTCTACAGCAGAACGTAAAAGCAGATGTTTAGCTGAAAACATAGTTCTTTGTGATTCATAAAAATTAAATGTCAACCCCCCCCCCCCCCCCCATTTGTAGAGCAAGTAGTTTGACTGTTTACTGCTGTTTATTATTTGTAGACATTTCTCCCATAGGCAATTGAATCGGAAGTTATAAAACTTTCGCAAAAACAAGTGCACTTCTGCATTTTAGAATAAGGTCAATAAGACCTGAAAGTACCATTGGAAGCCACGTTTATTCCCTTAAATGTAATGGTCTATTTTTTTTTACTCCCAAGTCAACTTTTATGAATCACGTAAACAGTGACGTAGCCCTAGTGGATTGCTGGAGAACACTCCTTGTCATTCACACAAACTACATATCTCATCATGCACCGCAGTCACACACCGCATTCAGGTTACCTCCTGATTACACACACACACACACACACACAGCTGTAGCTTATCATGACTAATACATGTATACAGTATGTATACTCCACACACACTGATATCAGGGCTAATGCCACGGACACACTAGAGTTTGAGCATACAAAATTCCATCGTACGGTGCTCCGAAAAGGGGATTAAACAAGATGATTAGACATAAAAAAGCAAGCGATTGGCCCATATTTTAAATTTCTGTACACCGAGGTCATGTTTTGACCTTCGATTGGTCTCGCGCAGTCACGTGATGTGATTTTGCAGGTCAGAGTTCACCAAGCTTGAACTTTGCAAGACAGCAAACTGCAAAACTTGTCGCACAAGCTTGCGTTTCTTGTCTGTTGCATTTGCATGCATATGAATGGATCTCTATGGGGCAAATAGAGTAGTGTGACCGCAGCTTAAGTCTTCTTACTATAGCTTGCATTACGAAAGTGTTCCTTGTATAGTCTACACTCTCAGAAATCAAGGTACGAGAGCTGTCACTGGGGCAGTACCTTTTCAAAAGGTTTATATTTGTACCTAAAGTGTCCTTAGTGGTACCTCAAAGGTACATATTAGTACCCAAAATGTCCCTTTGAGGTACCAATATCGACTCTTCAGGTACAAATATGTACCTTTTAAAAACGTACTGTGATGCCCCAGTGACAGCCCCTGTACATTTATTTTTGAGAGTGTAGTAATTTTTTGACCCTTGTTTGTTTCACTGTTTATGTTTGTTTCACTTCCTGTCCTGACCATTCACCTGTTACTGTATATCGACCACTTTCTGTCTGGACTATCTAATTCCTACTGTCTGTCCCTGTTTGAACATTACCTGCCTGACAAGTCTTAATAATGTTGCATTTAGAGCCTACATTTGTCATCACCTCAACTTATAACAATATGTCTCAATATACATTTTTTTTTCTCTCATAGTGCTGTAGTCACTTACCTGCAGTTAATAAATCACTAAGAACCATAGTTTCAGTCAAAAGGTCATCTATAGTGTTTAACAGAAAAAAACAACAACAACAACACAGTTTTGATGTCCTGAGAGTGAGTCAAATATTTTGGGGGCCGAACTGTTTTTTTTTTTGTGTCTGCCAAAGCACAAATGCAACTTAAATTAGTTTATTTGCAGTACTGTACTACCACAGATTTTTGAGCCCATCATTGAGTCCATTTATTTACTTATGTAAATGTGTGTAATTATATATTTATTCAGCTTTTATATTACTTTCAGTAATATTATTGAATAATCTACAAATGTTCAAATAATTTATGTACAAAACTATTTGTAAAATAATACTTTATTTTAGTGGATGTATTATATAGACCTGCTACAGCTTTTTTTTTTATTTTAAAGAAAGTTAAGTTATTGAATGTTATTTAATGTTACAGCATGTTTTGGGTTTCCACTTCCTACATTCTCAAAATCATTCGGCATAAAAAAAGTCTGCACTCTGGCCCTGATAATTTGTTTCTGACTAATACGTCAACACTGGTTTTTGATGTTATTGTCAAATATATAGCAACAATGCGGTGACATTTGTTTGTGTGGTATTTGCCCTGCCCCTCCTATACTATGATGGAATGATAGGACAAAAAGTATGAACAATGAGTGCTGCATTTTACTAAAATGTGAACATTTATCACCTCTCTGTAAACAGGACAACGTGGAGAGAGTGCAACATTTAGTGAGAAACAGGAAACAGGTACTCAAAAAACACAAACCAACAAAACAAATAGCATCTAGAAAGAAAAAAAGAAAGAAATGACACTATCTTTTATATTGGATGGTGGCCATTGTATTTTTCCATCTACAATTGAAATCACTGTGTATCATTAACTGTTTGGTTATCAACATTCTTCAAAATATCTTAATTTGTGTTCAACACAAGAAAGAAACTCCTACAGGTTTGGAACAACTGGAGGGTAAATCATGACAGATTTTCCCTCCAGTAAATCATGAAAGAATTAGCATTTTTGGGTGAACTATGTCTTTAACATTTGTAAATGCGTGAATTGCAGTAAATGTTTTGACAGTCTAATCTGTGTGTTTACATATACCTGGTGTGATTGAATTAATTATCATATCCCCAGAGATCAGTCTATGTGAGATGTCTTTGCTTGAGGCAAAGACTATACATAAAAGCACACACGGGTTAAGTGTTGTCATGTTTCATCATGTATTGTCATGTGTAACAGCAGTAGTGTTTGCGTCATTTGCGGCAGTGCGTTATTCTGTTGGGAATTGGTTGGGATTCTGTAAGGAGAGCAGAAAGGCTCTTCTCCAGTGGAGCGCTGGCTGCTCGCCTCTGAAGATTTAATAAGGTTTAATCATTTCCAAATTACCTGTCCATTTTCTCTGTCCTATACACCAACTGAACATATATCAAATATTTCATCCATCACTAACACAGAGCAAGGGAAAACGGTCACAGGGCAGTGAGTGCACATACATATGCCTGAAAAAAGAGGGATAAATGGCATGCTGATTTATGGCTGAGGTGAACAATGAAAGCGAACAATTTTGCACACATAATTTTACATATAGGAAAGAAAACATTGTGAAACACGATCTTTAATATTTCAATTTATCTCATGTAGACAGCTTGAAGACTGAATAAAGTCTTCAGCTTCTCATATTTTTTTCTCTGAGCAAATAAAATAGGCCAGTAATTTCACACATTTTCGTGTAGAGAGGTCTCAAACATTGCTGGAATTTTTCAAGACACAAAATGACCATCTGTACGTGATGAATGAATGAATGGATGAATGAATGAAGTGAGTGAGTGATTTGATGAATAAATGAATGAGAGAATTAAGTAATAAATCAATGAATGAATGAATCAATGAATCAATATATCAACCAATATGTGAATGAATGAATGAGCAAGCAAGTGAGTGCGTGGTCAAGTGAATAATTGATTAACTGAATAAATGAATAAGTGAGTGAAAGAGTGAATGAAATAATGAGTGAATAAATAAGTAAATGAGTGAGTATGTAAATGAATGAATGAATACATGAATGAGGTGTGAACAAGTGAATAATTAACTGACTGACTGAATAAATTAATAGTAAATGAGCGAATAAATGAGTGAGTGAATGAAATAATGAGTGCATAAATAAGTAAATGAGTGAGTGAGTGAATAAATGAATACATGAGTGGGGGTGTAAACAAGTGAATAATTGACTGACTGACTGACTGAATAAATGAGTGAGTGAATGAAATAATGACTGAATGAGTAAGTAAATGAGTGAGTGAGTGATTAAATGAATGAATGAATATATGAGTGAGGGTGTGAACAAGTGAATAATTGACTGACTGACTGACTGAATAAATTAATAGTAAATGGGTGAATAAATGAATGAGTGAATGAAATAATGAGTGAATGGATAAGTAAATGAGTGAGTGGATGATTTAATGAATGAATGAATGAATGAATGAATGAATGAGCATGTAAACAAGTAAATAATTGAATGACTGACTGAATAAATGAATGTGAGTGAGTGAATGAAATAATGACTGAATGAATAAGTACATGACTGAGTGAGTGAGTGAGTGAGTAAATGAATGAATGAATAAATGAGTGAGGGTGTGAACAAGTGAATAATTGACTGACTGACTGAATTAATTAATAGTAATTGGGTGAATTAAGGAATAAGTGAGTGAGTGAATGAAATAATGAGTGAATTAATAAGTAAATAAGCGTAGAATAAGCGTACAGTGAGTGGGTGAATAAATTAATCAAAGAATAAATGAGTCCACAAATCAATTAATCAATTAATCAGCCAGTAATTGAATGAATGAATGATCGAATGAATTAATCAATCAATGAGTAAGTGAATATATGAAAGATTTAGTGAGTGAATGACAGCATGAATGACTGGAGTTATTGTGTGAACAAATGACTGCATGAATGAATTTATATAGAAACTCATCCCTTATCAAATCCTTCAATAGTGTCTCTTAATATTTATTAATGAAAGAAAATAAATAAATTAATTAAATTAAATAAATTAATGATATTTATTAATTAAATAAAATAAATTAATTAATTAAATGAATTAATAATTTGTATGAATTAAAATGTATTATTAATATTTACTATTTCATTAGTAGTTTATTTAGTTTTATTTATATTTTATGTATTTATTATTTTCATTGTTATAGTTTTACTTGACAAATAACAGCAGTTCTTAAGGACAGGATTATTTATTATTTGTTATAACATTGTATCATACAAATATACAGTTGCAATCAGAATTATTCAACCCCCTGAATTATTAGCCCCCCTGTTTATTTTTTTCCCCAATTTCTGTTTAACGGAGAGAAAATTTTTTCAACACATTTCTAAACATAATAGTTTTAATAACTCATCTCTAATAACTGATTTATTTTATCTTTGTCATGATGACAGTAAAGAATATTTTACTAGATATTTTTTCAAGACACTTCTACACAGCTTAAAGTGACATTTAAAGGCTTAACTAGGTTAATTAGGTTAACTAGGCAGGTTAGGGTAATTAGGCAAGTTATTGTATAATGATGGTTTGTTCTGTAGACTATTGAAAAAATATATAGCTTAAAGGGGCTAATAATTTTGACCTTAAAATAGGTTTTAAAAAATTAAAAACTGCTTTTTTCTAGCTGAAATAAAACAAATAAGACTTTCTTCAGCAGAAAAAATATTATCAGACATACTGTGAAAATTTCCTTGTTCTGTTAAACATCATTTGGGAAATATTTAAAAAAGAAAAAAAATTCAAAGGGAGTTCAATAATTCTGATTGCAACTGTAACTATTGAAATCTTGCAGATTAATGGTGTATTTGTATAAATACATGTAATTATAAAGATAAGCAAAGCTGTAACATGCAGATCATACAAATAGGGTCATATAAATGAATACAAATTAACCAATCCAGACACATTCTGATTACGTACCCCTATATAGATTTCTGGAGAGAGCAAAATACATCCCAGGAGCTACGTGTTTTGCAGTTTTTGTTTTCACGAGTCCACCAGAAGTCGCTGTGAACGCTTTTTTTTTTTTCAAATCTCAAATTTCTCTCGTGAGTGCCATTCGCACCTGCTGTTCTCACGTAAATCCACCAGAGACGCTGTTGACTGACTGATTTACTGACTGACCAACCAGCCGATCTCTCCACCCTCCCCCTTCCCTAATCCCAACCAATAGTATTTTAAAAGCACCGATTGACCCGCCCACCGCCTTCCCTAAACCCAATCGCAATGTTTTAAAAAAGCAATCCAGAAAAAGTAAAGCCCCTGATTTGTACCACATTTTCAGATTTTACCACATTCTCACCTTGTTATTTACTTGTTTATTTTATCTTTTAGCTTTTGTCTTACGTGCTTTCTGGAACTGTTCTTCACCAGACTCAAACCCCGTTGTCGCAGTCAACTCCGCTGTGCGTCTCAAGTCCACCGACATACGCGTCGAGCTACCGGACAAACTGGTAAAGGCGGGAAAGCTGTCCATACGGAGGTAAGCGGTCAGCTGCTAGAACGAAAGGGAACAGCATCATGCTGCCCTATAGCGTTCGTTTTAAAGACAAAATGCAGCCATACGTAGCTCTGGCTACATAATTTGCATACTCCAGAAGTGTATATAGGGCTACAAGTGCCATATTATATTGTGCTCTCTCCTTTCGTTTCTATTTTGTTTCTCCAAATGAAATTTCATAGGACCATTTGACCCCAGAATGACATTTTAAACCGTTAGCTCCGTTAACTCCGTTCATTCTTTGGGTTCACTGATCCTTCATGTTGGGATGCAGCTGGCAAAACTTCAGTCTAATCTAATCCACAATCTGCCACTCAAAGGAATAAAGGGAAATTATTAACACAAACATTGGATGAGATTTCTGGAACTTGGCCATACTGCTGATCCATAAGGGTCTAATTACGCAACGCTAAATCAATGTAGACTGAAGTGATACGCCAAATCAAATCGACTTTATTGTAATTTGTCTGATCACAGGCCAAGACTGAAACCCAGCTCTACTTTGACAAGATGGCACAAGAAATCACAAGAGAACGACAATGACTGCTGATAACTGAGGCTCCAAAGTAAACAATAGAGGAAGAGGAATATATTTAGCATTGTTATTGGTATACAGTGAGGTCTTGTTGAGAAGCAGAGCACCTATGATCCATAAAATAAAATGAGTTCTAACAAGGGTTATGTGCTGCGCAATTTTCGCACGGCAATTACACGTGAACACAATCACACACGCACACACCAATTCAAAGTCAAACTCCTTTGATACCTCCGCTCTTGTCTAATCAAGTTCTGCCTAGACCACAGCAGTGAAGCTCTGTTCTCTAATTAAAGGCACCCATTCAATATTAATACACTTAAGCATTCCTGTAGTCAGCCTTGTGTGTGTGTGTGTGTGTGTGTGTTCTTTCCTCTGATTGGGGAAATGAAACGCAGCGCTAAGCCATTACCCACTTTCAGATGTGACCTTGAATAAGCTTCAGGTCTCGTACGCCGTCCTTCATTTTGGTCTCACGTTCGTGTTAAATCATTCATATTCTGTAAATCCCGTTCCTTTAGGTTAAGCGTGGAACAATGTTATCTTTGCTGCTGAATTCTGCAGAGGAAGACCAGAATAGGCTCATAATTTAGTAAGAAGCTCTTTTGTTAAGGTTTGTCTTTTGTTTGGTGACACGAAGTCAGTTCAAGGCTGTTCTCGGCTTGAAATCGTGACTGATTTACGCTTGTGTATGCTGGGCTTGTATTTCGCTTTGAATCAAGAGTGATTTGTCACTGTAAAGATGACATGAAATACTTCTGAGGCGTTGACATGTCCTGCTGCGTGACATGCTGCGCTCTGTTTGAAACGACTTTATACAGGGTTTTGATATGTAATACAGCTTTTGTGAGGGAACTACATGGAATGTTTGTAGATTCCTGTAGCTCGAATGGATTGTGCTAATGGAGAGCATGGGTTCTTCGAATTGAGAACCATGGGATTTTGGAATGATTTAGGATTAAAGTGTAGCTAGATATACATGGATATTAATTCTTTTTTTTTTTTTCAAAAAGGATGCCTTTGACAATCAAAAGTAGCCAAAAAACTAAACCAAATTTTTTTATTGTTACAGAAATGTTCTAATATATTTCATGGTTTCCACTACATTCATTCTTCCATGGCGGGGCGCTACATCAAAATATCTGTAGTCATAGTAGTGCTGTGTGTTATTTGTTTAACTCCTTAAGGTGACATGCTGACTGACTGACGGACAGGTGTGTGATGCGTGAGGCCAGCAAACACGACGTAGCTTTCAGTTAAGATGAACACAGTTTCCATAATTATACTTTATAGATAAAGGTCTGTGGCTCTGCATACAATGATTTTATCTTGCTGGAGTTTATAACCTCATCCCAGGACTCATTAATGCTGTTCTGTAGGTCTATTGGAGACATTCATAAATATTCCTAGCAAATCTAATAAAAGTTGGAGACATACTTGTTAAATAAACGCACTAAATCACACTTCAGCAGCGTTTATTTGAGAGCGCAAAAGAAACTGCGCTTGAGCATCGTATATTTGAGGGCGTGCAAGAAGTTTTGTGCAAGAAGTTTTGTGCACGAGCAGAGGAAATCGGCACGCAAGCAAAGAGATTCGCATGCCTGTATTACATAAATGCGATCTCGACTTGTAATGCTGCGCTCACGACATTTGTCATTGAAATAACGCCACTGTAGGTAGTTGGTAGATTTGTGTAAACTTCTGCCGCCACAGCTGGAAAAAATTCTAGATGAAACACTGTATTTTTAAGGCTTCCTAGTACTGGGTTGTGACTGGAAGGGCATCCGCTGCATAAAACATGCCGGAATAGTTTGTGGTTCGTTCTGGTGTGGCGACTCCTGATAAATTTAATTCAATTCATCTTAATTTATATAGCGCCTTTACAATGTACAGTAGATTGTGTCAAAGCAGCTTAACATACCGTAGGAGTTCTAGTAAATTAAAACTGTGTCAGTACAATTTTCAGAGTTCAGTTTAGTTCAGTTCAGTGTGGTTTGAATTTCACTGCTGAAAGACCAAACACTGAAGAGCAAATCTATTGATGCACAGTTCCCAAACCTCAGACCAAGCAAGCCAGTGACGACAGTGGCGAAGAACAAAACTTCACCAATAGACGAAACTTGCCAACTGACCAACACGCTGGACGTCCATCGTGGAGAAGCTACAGGTGTGAGTAGGTCACCGGTGGATGGTCAGCTTGGCCCATGGAATCAATGCGAAGACTCGTCTGTCACAGGGGTCTTTCAGAAACTCACGCTCTCCCCTTCTCCATGACCACCACAGCATCTGTTTAGAACACGGCCTGGTCCAAGATTATGAATACCTCTAGAAGTCCTCTATGGTTAGCATAATCTCTTCACAGGTTAAAATCTCTAGAGGCCTCGGGATGAGTATCCCCAGGTGGAAATATGGAACAAAGAAAAATAATTAGTGTAGTTGCTGTTCATAGTGTATTTAAACACGAGATATTAAATATAAAGGCAAAAATGAAGTGCTATAAATAAAAATAGCAGTTTTATGAATAAACATAAAAAAGCACATGATTATATCTAACAAAAGGTCTGGTGCATTAAGACAGGAGGAGTGTGTCCTAAAGGTGGTTGTCAAGCCCACTTACCTGCATGAAGCAACAGTACAGAATGTGATGCATTGTGTGTACGCTTGACTAAAAAGATAGGTCTTGAATCTAGTTTTGAATTGAGAGAGTGTGTCTGAACCTCAACTATCAGAAAGGCTATTCCAGAGTTTAGGAGCCATAAATGAGAAGGCTCGACCTCCTTTAGTGGACTTGCTATTAATGATATTCTGGGTACTACCAGAAACCCTGTGTTTTGAGATCTTAAAGAGTGGGTTCAATTGATAAATAGAGGACTAAGCCGAAGAATAATGAATGAATGAATAATTCTGTACTCACACTGGCTAAACTAAACTACTCAAATTCTTTGCCATATTGGCTTTTACGTACATAAAATGATTAGTTGATGATATTAGTGCAACCTCATGAAATTTCACTGTGAAATTCAAAAAGTTTAGAATTCTTTTAAAGACTGTGGTCATACTTTCATGCAAACCAGTAACAGTATCAGTGACGTGCAGTGAGGTTTGTGGCTGGTGAGGCAGTGACCCTTTCAAAGTCAAAAGTCAGATTTACAAACATATCCACCCGATATATTTGCCAACTACCGATTGTGTTTCATATCTCATAGCAGCATACTTTCTATACACATGGCACAAACATATTGGGCAAAGGAAGAATGTAAAAGGTATAGCAATTAAATATGCCTCCCAAAACACACCCAGCTGGATGCTACATACAACTATAACAAGCGACACACACAGCACCACGGCGGATGAGCTCTCTCTCATTTACACACACACACAGGATTTGCACACTGGTCTTACCTTTACAGTACTTGTAAATGAAATGTTGATATGACTTGAATTACTTTGAATTGATCGCATTATCTTCTGCCCTGTCCTGGGAAGTCCTTTAGCTCCAGCATTGATTGTCTATTATTTATTCACATTTGATTGAAAGTCCAATTTTGAGAAATTTTAAATTTGATATCTGCTTTTTGCAGTCAGTCAGAGCAAAACATAAAATAGCTGACTCCTATTGAACTTTAATACTTAGAAGAAGAGCAACCACTAAACAAGACTTACCATGAGCTCAAGCGCGCCTCTATTCAGTGCGGTAGAGCTACTGCCTGCCTCACCTCATGTGTTTTCAGTGTGGCTGTATGTCAGATTCTAACACTAAATAAGTGATAGATATATGTGAAATACATTACCTATTATATGGAAAGTGAGGACATATAATAAAAATGTCTAGAATGTATAAAAACATTTTAATAAAGCATTACATTGGTAGCATACACTGAGTGAGCAAAAGGAGCAGGCTTAAGCCAGATTGCAAGGGATTGCGCAATCTGACATGAAGCAGAGCTAGGTGCTGCTTCACCTCGCTTCCTACGCTGTAACCAGTAAATACGCAAAATACAGCGATTTTGATCATAAAAATTATTGAAATCATTTGAATCATACAGGAATTGCATTTATAGCACAGATCAGTGGACAAATATTTTGTTTATTATTAGTACACATCTCATGATGGCAGGTGAGGATGCCTCCCCTTACTGCGTGTCCCTGAACAGTATACAGTATAGTTGTCCATAGTGTGTGTACATGTATAGTCCTTTCTTGATCTAACCATATGCATGTCTAACTCCAATGATGCAAAATCCATCAACATACAAATAATATTTTAAACATGTATATTCCTTATAAAGCAGCACCTGCCTCATAAAACATGCCAGAGTATGGCAGTTCATTTGGCTAAGACGTCCCCTGATAAGAAACTATGCATATATTAAATATACATACTGTATATACATTATACAGTTGAAACCAGAAGTTTACATACACTCTAAAAAAAGGAACATAACCATTTAAATAAAATGTCTGATGGTAAATCATACTAAACGTTTACTATTACTACGTTTAGGTCCGTTAGGATTACCCAAATCATTTACATTTGCTAAATGCCAGAATAATAAGAATAAGAATAATAAGAATTTTTTATTAATTTCTAGACAGTCAGAAGTTTACATACATTTCCTTGTTATTTTTTTAGCTTTGCTTTTAAACTGTAGAACTTTGGTCAAATGTTTTGGGTATCCTTCCTCAAGCTTCTGACAATAGTTTGCAGGAATTTTGGCCCATTCCTCCTGACAGAATTGCTCGCACAAGCTTTTTCAACTCTGCCCACAAATTTTCTATATGATTGAGAACAGGGCTTTGTGATGGCCACTCCAAAACATTCACTCTGTTGTTCTTTAGTTAAAGAACATTTTAACTAATTTGGCAGTATGCTTAGGGTCATGGTCTGTTTGGAAGACCCATTTGTGGCCAAGTTTTATTTTCCTGGCTGATGTCTTGAGATGTTGCTTCAGTATTTCTACATAATGTTCTTTCTTCATGATGCCATCTATGCTGTGAAGTGGACTAGTCCCTACTGCAGCAAAACAGCCCCACAACATGATGCTGCCGCCCCCATACTTCAAAGTTGGGATAGTGTTTCTAAGCTTGTAAGCTTTCCCCTTTGTCCTCCAAATGTAACACTGGTCATTATGGCCAAACAGTTCTATCTTAGTTCCATCAGACCACAGGACATGTCTCCAAAAAATTGTCTTTTTCCCAGTGTAATTTAGCAAATTGTAATCTGGCTTTTTTGTTGATTCTGGCTTGTTGATTTTCCCATAGTGTCACACAAGGAAGCAGTGTGTTTGAGGTTTTCCTTAAATACTATTCTACAGTTGTGCCTCCAATTAACTCAAATGTTGTCAATTAGCCAATCAGAAACTTCCAAAACCTTGACACCATCATCTGAGCTTTTTCAGAGGCATAATAATCTTATTGTATGTAAACTTGACTTTCAAGAAAAGTTATAACAATTTCTCAAAAAACAGAAACGAATTTGATCATCCTAACTTACCTAAAAGAGAAAAAGTTTAGTCAGATTAACATCTGACTTTTTTTTTAATGGTTATGTGCCTTTTTATACAGTGTATGTAAACTTCTGGTTTCAACTGTATATTATTGATTTGTTTTTCCTGTCAAGTACAATAAACTAGTTTCACTAGTAACTAAGGGAAGTTTTGCTGTTATTCTCACCCAATTCAAAGTAAATCCACATAAGAAACATTTACGTATTCTTTACACATAGCACTACAACATATAAAGGGAAAAAAAGAAAATGAAATTACTGACGTTCAGCTTTCAGACGAAGATTAGGGTGATGGATGGCAATGTACACTCTTGTACAGGCGACACATTTACCAGAATAATATTGTTGTTTATTTATAGAAACTGAAAAATGTCATCATAAATAATGAGTGTGGCATTCAAGAACCAATCAGAGTTGAAACCTGAACAAATCCCACCATAAGCTCTTTCTCCCAGAAACTTTCTCCTGTCAGAGACATACAGTACACCATGGAATTATATGTGCACGTACAATCCTAACCATTCCATTATTCATGATGTTTGCCTTCCCTTCTTTCTCTCTCCTCCTTACAATATTCATCTGCTATTTCTATATTGTGTGTGTGCGTCGTTGTTTTCAGCAGAAACCAGTTTGACCACATCATCTTCCTGCTCTCGCATTGTTCTGTTTAATGAAGATATGCGGCGTATATACTATTTGAATTGGGAAGGTGTCACAGATCTGCTGTGGTTTGCAGTAATTCTCCCATTGTGAGTCTGAATAATCAGCCCAAATGAAATGCCAAGACAGAAATAGGAGAAAGAAAGATACTGGAATAAATGGTGAAGGAAGGAAAATGGGAGAAATAAAGTACTGTACGTCAGTTCTTATTAGCCCATTGGTATTATCAGCCTGGAGCCAGCAGAAGTTTACATCCAATGTGACTTAAAGTGCATTCAATGTACTGTGTATGTCTTTTATAATTCTTAGCAAAGTGAATCTATGACCTTGGTCTTGTTAGAGGAATGTCATCTAACATTCTTTTTCAATAGATTTTTTTGATGAAGAATGTTTCTGAGTGTTTAAAAGGAGTGAATGCTTGATTATTAACATTTTATAAATGCTGTCTGACAACAAACCTTGTGCAATTCATTTCAGTCAAAGCGTTGAAATATTCATATCAGTTTAAAAAAGAAAACATTCCAGACTATGGCCTTCTAATTAATCTACTAATAAAAGCTTGACTCAAACATTATTTTTTAAAAGTAATTCTATACAGAAAAGCAACTGAAACGTCCTCATTTTCTCTCTCTTTTTTTGATTTTGCAAGAAAATGTTCCACAATTTAGTTCAAGTCTCATTATTTTTTAAGAAGAGCATGTTTGCTGTCTGACATGTCCTCACACAGAAGTGAAATTAAACGGCTGCTGTGGTCTCTGCCTGCTTAAAATAATTTTAATTTGATAGCACTTCCACGCTTTCATGCATTTCCTTTGTTCTTTTAGTCATAGAACACATAAGAATCCAGTAATGACTCCTCGGCTCTTAACGCTGCTTTGCACCTCATGCTATTTCAGTGATGCACTGATTTAATTGTCATTGAGACTGACATGTTTTAAGGGCAAGTGACTCCACTGACTGTGAACTCTTCGATTTTCAGACACTGCTGTCAACTTTTGAGTTCAGTTTGGAGTCAGAACTATTTCTGGGGATTTTTTAATGAGAAAATTATTATATTATATTATATTATATTATATTATATTATATTATATTATATTATATTATATTATATTATATTATATTATATTATATTATATTAATAATTTGTAAATTGTAGGGATGTGAGATTAAATCGCGATGAGATTTCTGGTCGAGGTGAAAAGTTGTCTTGTGAGTTGTGATGTTATGATGAAGTGTGAGGGTGAAATTAGCATCGAAGAATGAAGGCAGGATTGGATTTGAATCGCAAATCAAGTGCTTTGCACAAACTTGGCAACCAAGGCTGGCCTCAGAGTTGCGCAAGTCACTTGGTTGCTTGGGCAAGTGTGACGTAACCGATTTCTCAACAGCTGCCGAGGAGCTGCATCCAACAAAGGCTACAACTGCCACCATTCAGATTAACCATGGTTCGTAACCACGCTATGGAATAGCACTTTAGATATGCAGAAAGTCATAATCGTTGTAAACACAAATCTAATTAAGACATGTGGAGTATTTCTACTGTATTTCAGTTGCATTATTGGTGAGCAGTACAGACATGTAAACACCGTAATCAAATGTAATAAAAGTAGTAAAAGGATATTTTCCATTCGCATATTAGCAATATATTTTGCAGTGTTTGCATGTCCTTTACTGCATAGAATTCATTAAAATAGAAGTAAATTAATATTCATTACAAGTTGATTTAAAAAAAAAAAGCACAAATAGTTTTGCATTTTTTTTCAATTGAATAAAAGACTATTTTCCATTCAGATATTTCATCATTGAAGATTTCTTAAAAATTGTGTAAAAATCTTGTCTCGTTTCATTATAGTAAACCTAATCTCATGTCTTGTCTCATGGAGTAAGCATTTCATCACACCCCTAGTAAATTGTAAATTCCTTACATTTGCTATCGTTTGACACAGCATCTGAAAGCATTCAAGGAAGCATTTGAAAGCCACGTCAATTAGCTGATCTGTCAGTGGACCAATTGCATATCTGCTTGGTTCAGCTGAGAGATGCTTTCATTAGCTCTCATGTCTGTCTAAACGCAGGTTGAAGCAAGTATGTGACCATTCAGGCCAATCACAGACGTTTCTGTTGAATACAACGACCAGTCATCCCATGACTTGCTCTCTCATTGGCTGTAGTTCATCAATACATCTGACCCCATGTAGAGTCAAGTCTGCTGACTGGTCCAGGATATTTAGCATGGTAGATTTTGGATTTTTTGTCAGCAAGGTGTTGGTGGTGTTGATGTGTCATTCTTAAAATCCTAACTAGGCATAAACCATGCATCATGTGACCAAGTTTGCATCATGAGGTTTTCAATTATAAGTAATTCAGAGAAAATCAAGAAATTGAAGAAAATCTTCACTCTCTCTAACTTGTGATGCATTTCTTTAACAACAACATAAATCACTATATTCACTACAGCACATTGTCAGAAATAACATTTGTCACTGTCATTACACATTAGCATTAGCATAACTAACTAGTCACCTTTTACAGAAATTGTACCACACTGTCATGCATCCACCATTTGGAATCATGTTGGTTAGAACTAGCTGTATCACTCAATTCATTAGTTAGTGTCATGCTGCATCATGGCTGGGGATGTTGACATATTGACAATCTCAATGGATTGTAGCAGTCTAAAACATATAATATAATCACCAAACATGCATTTTGGTGATTTTAAAGGTTATTTCGAAAATGAATAAAGCTGCAGTTATGAGTTGGAAGTTGGAAGTTTATATATATATATATATTAGGGCTGGGCGATTTTTTCGATTTTTTCGATTAATTCGAATTTACGTTTTAAGACGATTTTATTTTTTATAAAATCGAGAAATCGCGATTTTTTAAATAAAAATATTAAAGCCGCTTTTCCACTATCGTGCCAAACCGTTCTAAACTGTTAGACAACCGTGCTGAATTGTGCTGATTCTGTGTGTTGATGTCGCGGCACTGTCCCGCAGCCGCCTGTCTCTCCCGCGCGAGCTGTGAGACGGGCGCGCGCGCGCGAGGAGAGGAGAGGAGAGGAGAGGAGAGAAGGCTCGACAGGCGGAGGTCCGCTCCTTGCCTCCTTCATTCTAATCATCCACCCGCCCGCACATATTATTTTATCTGATATATATATCCGCACCCGATCGCCACTTTAATAATTCTAATTCTTTGTTTTAAGCATGATGATAGGTGTAACTTTCTCCGCAATGTCCGGCGGCAGAGTAACAGCTCGTTAATTCATGCTCGAGCAAATGATGAGACGGACAAAAGTACTCGATGCATGCCCTTCTTTTACTTATTTCAGTGTTTTCAGTTTCACAGTGCAAAACAGCTCCCGGGTGGAATTACTGAAGTAAACATAAAACAAAAGAGCAGCATTTTGCTAAATGCTATAGTCCTTTATATCCTGATATGCTGTGTTGATTCATTTGTTTTTTTATATTTAACTTGATGCATTCGTTATTTAATGTTTGAATACTAAAATCATTTAAATGGTTATATTTTACCATCAAAATGTAGTATATTTTATATCATTACCAATTTTTGATATAAAACCGCTGTTATTTTATTGATTGTTATGAAATAATTTAAGTGCTATATTTTTTATTAGTGAAAGTGCCCGCTCACTTTGACAAGGCCTGTCTAAATATATATTTCTGCCATGCCACTAATACAGATAAACTATTGTTGCATTATCATTGTTTATTTTTCTGTTATTTGAAATATTTATTTCCCCTCCAATCCTTTTCAATCTTCACGTTACATTTTGGTCATTTTCTCTCCAAATAAAATTTGCCCAAAGCTGCACGACATATGACCTCTACATAAATACGGGTGCTGTGACTTCTATTGTAGCTATGTTTAGCATCCCTACATGTGAGAGTGCCATAACCACGTTTAGTCACACAGTTGCTTTTCTTTTACAAGTGAGCATGAAAAAAACTAGTTTCGGCATTTATTTAAATTTAAATGAACAAGGTAAACTGGTAAGGTAGTTACACAGTAAAAAAAAATTAATAAAAAAAATAAATAAAAAAATCGAAATCGAAATCGTGAATCGGTCAAACTTTATGAAAAAATCGAGATTTTTTTTTTTTTGCCATATCGCCCAGCCCTAATATATATATATATATATATATATATATATATACAGTGCTCAGTGAATATAGGCAATTTATTTTGGTGCATTTAAACAAAACAGATTTATCAAACGGATATATTTATTAAAATAATATTTTAGTCACCAAACATATTTAGAAATTTAAAGATAATACAATTAAATAAATAAAAGATTACAAACTAAAAACTACATTTTTTTTTCTTTTTTTCTTTTCTTGATTTTTTCACTTTTTTAAATTTGCATTTAATATTTTTTTATAACACATAAATTTGGGTGTAGTAGTTTTTGGACCATTATCGTAGGTTATTTGGTTAGATAAGCTCCAGATTTGACTTCATTAACTGATTAATCTAATGTATATGCACAAATATAATATTGTATAGCTTCCTATATACAGTATATATAATTAAAACTCTAAATAAAGCATACACGCAATAATCTTTTAGGCTGGGGTGAAATTATAGTTAACTGGTGCTTTGTGGAATGGCAGGATTTTGAATAGCCTCTTGAGCTGTACTGTAGTGCAAGTTGCAACACCAGTGTATACACACTCATAGAAAACAATGTGTTTGAATTTTAAAAACATGATGCTGCAAAGCACTTCTCTTGTGTGACCCCCATAAAAAAGTGATAGCTCAATTTCATTCTGAAAACTCATCCCTATGCCCTTATCACTTAGTAGGGTTTATCCTGTAGTTGGGTTTAGCCTAGACTGCAGCTCTGCACAAGACGTTTGGCCAGGTTTTTTAATTCTTCACTTTCGCCAATTGGTGAAGTTTTTTCCTCGCCACTGGCTTGCATGATTCGGGACCTGTAGAGCTGCGCATCGATGAATTGCTCTTCATGGACTCTCAGTATTGAATATTAAACCATACTGAACTGAGCTAAACTGAACTTAAAATCTGAAAACTGAACTGACACTGTTTCAATTTACTATAATATTCTATGTGAAGCTGCTTTGACACAATCTATATTGTAAAAGCGCTATACAAATAAAGGTGAATTGAATTGAATCCTCCAGGGGTGCGTTTCCCAAACAATGACGTAACTCGCGGCTGAACTATCATAGTGCGATGCATCGTTTCCCCAAAACCCGTAGTTTCTCTGTCACAGATCCATCGCTTGAACCACGTTAGTTATAACATAAAATGCTCATAATGATGCTCTAAACGGGGTGGAGTAACTTCTTTAGAGAACAACCCCATCATTTCTTTGTGCAAATTATATTGTTTTACACGCACACGCATTTAAAATAAAAGCCAATATTAGTTTTGGTAAAAACATGCACTCGTTTTCCATATTAATTGAAATATATGTAAATGGCAGATATAGGGCCAATGTTTGCTTTACTAATATTATTGAGAAGTTGAACATTACATATTCTATTCTAAAACATAAAATCACTTACAAAAGCTAACATTATTCTATCATATATAAATCATATAAATAAATAAATAATCAGGGGATTTATTATAAATATATTTACTTTAATAATAATAGCCTATTAATAATATTAATGATGATTATTATTATTATTATTATTATTATTATTTAGAATATTGTTTATTTATTAAAAAATTACAATTTGACACATGCAAACCACAGCAGAATGTTCTAACCATCAGACCCATGTCATATACAGCAGAGAAACTTCATAAATAACCCACTATAAAATAAAATAATTAACGTATGCTATGTTTTTAATATTCACAAGCTTTGGAGACTTAACATAATTTCATAATTTTAAATATAGGCTACATATAGCTTTCGCCATGAGGCTGTGTTCAAAATGATATCAATGTTTTCAAAGTGCACTGCAAAGGGAGCACAATTGTAAACATGAAGATCGCTAAAACTGAACTGTAAAAATACTTTAAAAGCAAATTACACCTAAGAGAGATTAACTTAATGCTTTCTTATTTTTAATAATTCCAACTTTGAATGTGAAAATGTTAGAAATGAATAGGGCATAGGGGGGATAAGTGGGAATAGAACACAGCCAGGAACTATGCTTCAAACTATAGCTCCACAGGTGTCGTTTCAAGTGCTCAAGTTTGCGACGCAGTTTGCAAATGTTTATTGGAGCGATGGATTTGGGAAACAGCAAATCAACGAACTATGTCTGTAACGACGGAACTTGCGACCTTAGTTGGCTAACGATGGTTTTAGGAAACGCACCCCAGAGTGAAAGCTTTGAAAAGAGTGTAGTAAACCAAAAAAACAAAACAAAAGTGTAATGTGGAATGCACCTCTGCGCCATTTTGTGTTACTGTATGTTTACCACAAATGAAACACACATAATGAATCATGGAAGATAGTGTGTCTGTTCCTTGTGCCCTTTGAAGCACCCTGTGAAGTGGTCTGTTTGGAGTACTTTGGAATGACCATTTAGTATGGAAGCCATGATTGTTCTCACTCCAAATTGCCATTTGGAGGTGGATTTATATCATTTGGAATGCAATGCATGTTTCTGACAACAGGGCAGGAGCAGTAAAGTCTCAACCACTCAACATTGCAACGCTGTTTGAGCATTGGAATTGATGTTTTATTAACAAAGTTTGGGAAGACCACATTCAGATAATTAGCCAACTTAACACCGGAGGAGAATGTTCACATGCTCAACTTAATTAGCATGGTAGGAGTTTTATGTACAGCTAAAATCAACTATATCCCTCAAAACTCTTTCAGAAACCTATCCTAACTCCTTTATTGCTTATTACTATCCCAGCTAATTGGGGAGTACTCTGGCTTTGGCATAAATTTCATGTTGTGTTCATTATATGACAAAACTCTTGCAAACTCTTGAACTGCGGGTTTGGAAAACACAGAAAATCATTGGACTTGACACCACAGTTCACTAACAATGATTTTGATAAATACACCCCAGACTGTTCTGGATTACTGAATCCATTAACCACCAACTTTCTGGAAAAGGATCAGTATTTCAGAGAGCAAAGGCCACACACAAGCTGAGTTTATGATGTTTTTTATGATCCTGGTCTCCAGGTGGGAGAACAGAGGTATGGACAGCGGAGCTCGAGAGGGGTCCTGCAGTCTTTGCCTTGACTTTGAGAAAATCAATTATGACAATTTGTCGCTCTGTGAAAAGATCGTTAACTTAACGAGCAGTGGGAAATTGGCGGGAAAATGTCTGATTAGGACATCTCACTGTGTGATGGTCCTGCTCTCTGATTAGATTAGTGCACTAATAGGCTAACAAGAGCATTAACTGAAGTCGACATGATGAATTTGATCGACTGGTTGGGGTAATTGGGGCAGCCTATAAGAAATTTAAGGGGTGGATTAACAGAAGTATTCAATACTATACCAAATGGTTTCTATCTATCTATCTATCTATCTATCTATCTATCTATCTATCTATCTATCTATCTATCTATCTATCTATCTATCTATCTATCTATCTATCTATCTATCTATCTATCTATCTATCTATCTATCTATCTATCTATCTGCCTGCCTGCCTGCCTGCCTGCCTGCCTGCCTGCCTGCCTGCCTGCCTGTCTGTCTGTCTGTCTGGCTGGCCGTCTGGCTGTTTATCTCTCTCTCTATCTATCTCTCTGTTTTTTTATCTGTCTGTTTATCTTTTCATCTCACTGTCAAAGCTATCAGTTTCGCAACTGTCTATTCTTCATCTCTTTTACCTCTTGCCATCAGCCAGAGTATTAGAGCTCGCTCAGCTAGACTGAGTTTTTTCACCCAAGCTGTCAGAGCCCTCAATCACTCCACCCTATCTAAAATCATATATACGCAACCCTAGCACAACCCAGAACCCATTCTCCCTAGCACACCACATGCTCTACATGAAAACCTGTTGAAAGCCTCAAAAACATTATGCTATTCTGAATGTGCTTCACACAGGTTGGTGGGCTGAACAAACCACCTGTGGAATTTTTTTTTCCTCGCTATGTGCACCAGAAACTTTATAATAAACACTAAAGGTGTCTAGGAAAACATTGTACAATTCTGAGTGTGTTCACACAGGTGAGTGTACTGAACACACCACCTGTTGAAACCCTCATCTCTCTATGTGCACAATCCAATGATTCTAATTTGGTTTAATTTTAAATGCACCACAGATCATATTGCGCTATTTCATTCATTCATTTTCTTTTCGGCTTAGTCCCTTTATTAATTTGTACTTATTTACTTTAAAGGCTCTCTTAGGTAAACTACCATACTATCTTTGTAATTTGCCAACATTTCACATAAATAATCAACACAGTAGATTGGGTTCCTGTATTAGGTCCCAAGGGTATTGTCAGAACTTGGCAAATGTGTTTGACACACTTTCGACTCTGAGTACTTTTAAACATCTTTTATACAACGTCTTAAAGCAAGGTTGTCCAAACTCGGTCCTGGAGGGCCGGTGTCCTGCACAGTTTAGTTCCAACCCCAATCAGACACACCTGGGCTAGCTAATCAAGCTCTTACTAGGCTTTCTAGAAACATCATTGCAGGTGTGTTGAGGCAAGTTGGAGCTAAAATCTGCAGGACACCGGCCCTCCAGGACCGAGTTTGGACACCTCTGTCTTAAAGGATACTTGTAATTGTTCAAATTTCTCTCACAAGTGCCATTCGTGCCTGCTGTTCTCATGTAAATCCACCAGAGGCTGCTGTCGACTGACTGACTTACTGACTGACCAACCGACCGATCCCCCTACCCTCCCCCTTTCCTAAACCCAACCAATAGTATTTTTAAAAAGCACTGATTAACAAGCCCACACCCTTGCCTAAACCCAACTTCAGTGTTTTAAAAAGCACTCCAGAAAAAAAAAGACCCCTGATTTTTTCCACATTTTCAGATTTGACCACATTCTGACCCTGTTGTTTACTTGTTTATTTTATTTTTTAGCTTTTGTTTTTGTCTTAACTGCTTTTTGGAACGTTTTTTTCTGAACTAGAACCCTGTTGTGGCAGTCAACTTCGCTCCGCGTCTCAAGTCCACAAACGTATGTGTCGAGCTACCGGACAAACTGGTAACAGCGCAAAAGCCATCCATATGGAGGTAAGCGGTCAGCTGGTAAACGCGAAAAGGAACAGTGTCAGACCGCCCCGTATCGTTCGTTTTAAAGATGAACTGCAGCCCTTTGTAGCTACATAACTTATGATCTCCAGAAATGTATGTAGGGCTACGTTTTCAGAATGAGCCTATGTTGGTTGTCTTATTTTCTGTTTGTGTATTTCTGTTTAATAAATGTCATTGTTTTATATCGAGGATTTAGAGCCGCATCTCGACTTTCCTTATCATTCATTACAGATATAATGTAAAACAGTGTTTCTCAACCACGATCCTGGAAGACTACCAACACTGCATGTTTTGGAAGTCTCCTTTGTCTGTAACACCCATTACAGGTCTTTCAGTCTCTGCTTATGAGCTGATGCTTTGAATCAGGAGTGTTTGGTTAAGGAGACATGGAAAATATGCAGAGCAGGTGGTCCCCCAGGAACGTGGTGGAGAAACACTGATGTAGAATCATTCATTAATGTATGCCCATGAAGTGCAGTGTGTTTGTCTGTGAAACTAAACAAAGAACAATAGCATTAACACAATTTTCACTTAGATATTGCAATTAAATTTGACAAACAAGTACACAGAAACCACAATTAATAGAAGAATAAAATAAAAAAACTGAAGTAGAAACACACAAACACACACAAAATTGAATTAATTTATTTGTTTTTGTTTGCCAAATAATGAAATGTTCCCAGAACTCTGTGAGCCACACTGTACATGTGAGTGACGTTTTATTATCACCAATTTGCCTGTGTGTCCAGGTAAGTGTGGGTTTCTCAGTAAGTGTATGTGTGAATTAAACTGATGCTGATTGGCCGATGGCGAGTTCAGCAGTAAAACATGGCAGCGGCAGCGTGCAGGACTTACAGAGACAGATCACAGTCTACACCCTCTCCATTATTCATGGTGCTCTGACACCTCCTTCTCTCCTCTCGCTCTTTCCACAACACGGCCATGTTGACAGCCAGTGCAGGAGTGTCGGACCATTTATTAATACAAGCGAAGAGCCTTAGTGCGAGAGAGGGAGATATGGAGAGATAGAGGGAGAAGGACGAAGGGAATGACAGAGAGAGAAAGAGAGGAATAAGAGAGGTATGAATAATGGAGAGGTTGTTGTTTTGTTACACCTCCTCAAAACCCATCCAAACTCAGGTCACAGATCTCATATAAATTCACAGGCGCCGGTCGAGTTTTCAGTACTCTGACAGCATGTACTGTACCTCAGTTGCCATTTACACAGAAATTGGGTGGAAAAAAAGATCCCGCGTGGTGTGTGCTTCATCTTTTTAAATATTGTCGCTGTCAGATGGAAACCTCATGTGTCTAAAGCTGCAGGAAATGAGAAAACCCAGTGTTTTGTAAGTAATTAAACACAAAGACAGTAAAGCTAGCAATGTGGATTAGCATGGTCACGTGCATGCCTTATTATATGATTACATTTCATCAAAATAAGCTTAAATGGACTGTGAGTGTCTGGGAAATGTGTTTTGTCTGTCATTAATAGGGTCATAAGTGTATTGCATTGTGTTTGATATACTTATATAGGCAAAACTGTTTTCCTAAATTGCTTTGGTAGATTTTTTGAACAGCCTCAACATTCCCTGAACTGTATGTTCACAAATTTGCTGCAACATCACAACTCTTTTATATATGTAGTAAATGGCCACTTAAAAATGCTTTGTCACCATTTTAACTCTTCTGGTCAGAAGGTTTAAATGTTTTTTTCCCTATAAGACAGTCAGTCATCTGTGATAATCTTTGTTTATTCCAATTTTGTTTACACTGTGTTTGCACTGAGTGCTAATAGAACTGTACAAGAGTGTCAGATTTCTTGGTTCTTTAACTTCAGAGCAAGAAACAAAATTATACATTCGTTTCTGTATGTTAAAGAGCCCCTATTATGCATTAAAAAGGGTCATGTTTTGGTTTTGGGAGTCTCCAACAACAGTCGGATATGCATGCAAGGTCAAAACACACTTTCATTGTTTTAAATTATGCATTTATTTTTACCTAATTATCCCAGCGACTCCCATTTGAGTCGTTCAGCGATTCACATGTTCCCAAACCTCCCCTTAGCACCATGCTAATCTGTGCTGATTGGTCTGATGACCCAGTCTGTTGTGATTGGTCAACTGCGTTCAGTGCGAGAACAGAGAAATGCCCAGCACAGCTAATCAACAATATTGAAGTAGTCAGAGTGCAGAGCATATGTGTGACCCCAATGCAGGAGTGCATTAAAGCAATGCAGTTTAACACCAGCATATTGCTCTATTCTTAACCATAAGTAAAAACAGTGACACACATTCAGTATTAATCCACACTGCGGCAAAAGCTGAACTATTTTGAAACTTGACCACCACACGTGTGTAGGAACAGCTGATGGTGGCCATAGCAAAGACAAACGGCAGAGGATCGCGAGCTCACAAATGCATTTAAACCCATAAACAAATCGGCACGCGTCACGTTTTCAATGTGGCTTTAGACACGATATGAGAATATAAAGAGTTAACCAGATACAGTACAAGCGGTTACAAGTAACAAAACACATTTAAATTAGTGCTGGGCCGTTATCGGCGTTAACGTGCTGCGTTAACGCGAGACTCTTATCGCGCGATAAAAAAAAATATCGCCGTTAATCTATTCTCAAAGTTGGGTTGGGAGCTGGGTCTATTTTACCCAAGCTGTGATAACTTTCACCTATTAGCGCGGATGAATACCTGACCGGTGAGCCGTCTGCCCTTCTGAATCAAATCAGCAGGCTGCCTGACTCCAACTGCAGGTCGGCAGTTTCATTTTAACTCACGGATATTTCATTCATTCCTTCGTGACAAAGTGGGGTATTACACGCAAATACGGAGAGAATGTTATGGAATTTAATAACGCATGCCAAATGGTAAGAAAAAAAACTTCCGCATTTCGCGATATGTGTGTGTGTGTGTATGTGTGTGTGTGTGCAGTCCTTTACTGACAGCCGCGTGTGGATCTTGTCGGAAAATATGGCGAAAGGTCCTAAAGCCCGCCTAGTTTACTTCAATAATGCCACTAATATCTGCATACTCCACATCTTAATTCCATTTCTGTTTAGTTCAGTTATGACTATAGATGGATTAAGGTAATAAAAAAATCGCTGTTTGGAGCTTATGTGGGCCTACAGTTCAACATTGATGTTTAACTGAATAAACAGTTAGTAAACACAAGTACATCTTATTGAACATCATTTATTTTCATCACCAATTATCATAGTAGAACAGTTTCTCAAGCAGTTTGTGATGCATTTTTGAAACAGGAGATGAGCCCCTTGATAATGCACCACCTTGCTTGAGAAACCTGTTCTCAAAGACTTATTATTTGGGTAATACACATATTTTGAATGCTTTCGGCAGAATTCAAATGAGCCATTTTAATCTAGATTAATCTAGATTAATTTCGAAATTAATCTAGATTAATCTAGATTAAAAAAATTAATCTATGCCCACCTATAATTTAAATACATACTTCGCAAGCTAAAGAAAACAAGGAGGCAACTATTTAATCGCACTTAAGTTACTTACACTTGTGAAATGAAGGAAGAAACTAATCTATGAACTGTGTACTGTAAAGTTCCTGTCAAGCTCTGACAACATCCCATATAGTCTTTTCTGATCGTTCCTTTAGCAAACGCTTAATCCCCCATTGTAAGTGTGTAGATTGCTGAAACACTCGTCAGAAAAAGGACGGGAACACAGCACAAGGCTAGGGCTATAATGCTGAGGTATTTTTGCAAAAATAAACTTTAGCCACTGACTCTTCACAGCCTCATCTTTGGGTAGGGAAAGTAACACTAACTTTCCCTCACACTTCAGAGCACAGAGTCTTCACGACATAATTCAGCTGGGATCTTTTACAGTGTTTTTGGGCGGGGCCGGGGGTTTCAATTTTCCCGGGTCTACAAATGGGCGGAGCTTGAGTTCCGTATTGACGTCACCCCGACACGGCTAAAGACTCGTTTCAGTGCCGATTCATTCGAACCACTATTCGAACCCTCCACTATCAACTCTTTTATAGATGAATCAATACTTTTAAACACTGTGCACTTTAAGATGTGAGCCTCAGCTGGATATTTCACTTCACTTTGAGCTGTGTTACACACTGCATGGAAGGTCATCAAAACCTCAAGGGCTGAGCAATTAATTAAAGACTATGTTCATGTTAATTTTGTCAATACAACCGGTTATACTATATTAAACCTCCAGTATTTGTTCAGACAGAAAATTATACATGTGAAATTATCACATACTGTATAATAACATTTTTACTCCCAACTCACCTCTTAACTCAAATGTTTGAAATATACTTCTCTGTGAGATTCCATAGTCATGTTTATTGGTCACAAATCAATGAAAGCAGTTAAATATTGAAGTTATCTTTTGTTTATTCAGCAACCACTATCCTCCAGGATATCCTTCCTGGTTTTTGTCATGGATATTTGGAGGACTTCTTGGGTTTCCATGAGAGCACGCACTGGCCCTTGGAGGACATTTACTACCGATCACACTGTGCTTCACTGACAAAATGCGTATGACATTCACAGCTCTGTTCAATTACATTTGCAATTTCAATTCAGTAAATTGCCCAGCTCTACGTTCATGCTGCATTTATATAGCTTATTGCATTTATATGGCTGCATATAAATGCATTTATATGCATTTATATGGCTTAAATGCTCCCATTGCATGTGTACAAAGCTTATAAATAATGAACTACTCATTTAAGTTATGATAAGTTATGTACAAGTATTGTACAGTTAAAGGTGCTGTATGTAAGTTTTTGACTCTTCTAAAGCATAAAAATACCATAATATGTGTGCAGATTTTTAAGAAACATCCCAAGTGAACATACTTGTTTAACTGAAAAACAATGCTGCCAGATATTCTGCTTTGAAAATGGTTTTTCCGTGCCAGAACGTTGTCTTTGTTTAGGTAAATTCATCCTGGACAATGCCAGTTTAGCCAATTACATTTCAGCACTCCGGGTTGCCTTGTTGGAAAACAGCGTATTTCATTCATTCATTCATTCATTCATTCATTCATTCATTCATTCATTCATTCATTCATTCATTCATTCATTCATTCATTCATTCATTCATTCATTCATTCATTCATTCATTCATTCATTCATTCATTCATTCATTCATTCATTCATTCATTCATTCATTCATTCATTCATTCATTCATTCAGAAAGGCTCTGAAAGCATGCGTCCGTGAGCAAAATGGACAGTATCAGACATCGAAATGAGACAGATTCAGTTCCACATGAGGTTATTAATTAGCAAATGATATAAATATTGTGAATGTAAACATTAGGTGAGCAGGTTACATTGTAACCCTGTGTCCTAATAACATGCTTTGTGACGAGATACACAGTAATGAGCAGTTTGGCTGTTTGCACCAGACGAAACACGGCAGAAATGTAAATACAGCCATTCAGAAGCACAGAATAAGCACTCACTCACGAAACGATAAGGTTTAGAATCTATTCAAACTCACATTGTTAGCATTTAGCATTGAATAAAGCACACAAGATTTACCTGAGGTGATCACTGTCATAGGTTTCATATGTTGAGCTGTGAGAAATAGAAGCCATTTCATATATATCAATTCGAGGTGTTGGTTAGAACTAGAGATGGCAAAAGTACACACATCCTTTACTTAAGTAGAAGTACAGATACTCGTGTTTAAAACGACTTTGGTAAAAGTAGAAGTACTGACTACACTTTTGTACTTAAGTAAAAGTAAAGAAGTACCGCCTGAAAAATGTACAAAAGTAAAAAGTACTCATTTCAACCACAGTCCCAAAGACATGCGGTATAGGCGAATAATAATTCAACTAAATTTGCAGTAGTTTATAAGTGTGTGTAGTTTACACCAGAACAGCCCTCCAGAGTACACTGATACTGATAACATGACTAAGTAATTTGAGTCTTATTCATATACAATGACACAAGGACATGTCATTCTGCACCACTGACATGTTCACTGACACTGAAATTTAGTTTTGAGAGATGAACTGAAGAATTTTGAGCAGGAGACTGGCTTTTGCAGGTAATCCATGGTGTTTTGCTATTTATACGTGTTGTTTTGAGAAATACACAGGCCTACTGTTTTACAAATTTCAGTTCTGATCTGAGAAATGTACTAAAGTGACTGAGAAAAACTGTAATACATTTATTCTATGCTAAAAGCAACATACACAGGTAAGACAGGTAACATACACATAAATTGCCCAGTATAACTTCCCTTGTTGTTGTAAAATATTTGTTAAAAATTATTAATTGAAGACAACAGTATAGGCCTATGTAAAATCATATAGTCAATAAAACCTGAAAAACAGCATAAATTCTGTATTAGGAAATATGAACTCATCAGAAATAAAGGAAATAAACCGCAATGCATACATTTTTTATAAAGTATTTGATTGTTTTACAAAAAAAGCACTATTTTTCGCGGTATTAGATTGAAAGACCAGAGAAAGCTTATGCAGTATGATCGGAAGTGGAAAAAAAGGCGTAAGCATTTAAACAGCATGTTTTTGACTGGAATGTGTCTCGTTTACCTGTGATCCGATCGAGCAAAAGGTGTCTTATTACCGTGTAAACAGGGCAGCATCAGTCATGTTAAATTCGCCGTTTCCCTCTGATACTGCGTAGTAATCCTAGCCTTTCTCATAGTAATCCTCATGAACTAGGCCATGTACGGTGTGCGATAGCCTTGAAGAAGCCGCGCGCTACAGCACGCAGGCGAGCAATGAGGAAAAACAGACTGACTGCATCAGAAATGCGCTCATATTATTGCGCAATGACAAGAAATAATATAGATCGCGCCACCAAACACATAAAAACGAAAGTAACGACCGTGGTTTCAAAAATGTAAGAAGTAGAAAGTACAGATATTTGTGTAAAAATGTAAGAAGTAAAAGTAAAAAGTAGTCAAAAAAATTAGTAGTGGAGTAAAGTACTGATACCCGAAAAAACTACTTAAGTACAGTAACGAAGTATTTGTACTTCGTTACTTCCCATCTCTGGTTAGAACCAAAACTACTTTTAATATGAAAAATATTCCCTCTGTTGCGTGTCGTTGCTTTTATTTAGAACACAGTTTTAAATCATTTGCTCCTGTACTCAATCTGGCATCCCACGTTTGCGTCTATTTTGATCCAGGACTGCAATACCTAGTTCAACCACTGGGTGTCAAACTTACATACTGCACCTTTAAGTTACTGTCGCCTTACAGCAAGAAAGTCACTGGTTCGAGTCCTGGCTGGGCCAGTTGGCATTTCTGTATGGAGTTTGTATGTTCTCCCCGTGTATAGGTAAACAAAATTGGCCGTAGTGTATTAGTATGAATTTGAGAGTATGTGGGGGTTTCCCAGTACTGGGTTGTGGCTTGAAGAGCATCCCCTATGTAAAACATATGCCAAAAGAGTTGGAAGTTTATTCCACTGTGGCAAGCCCTGATAAATAAGGGACTAAGCCAAAGGAAAATGAATGTGTGGCAAATGTGTTGAGCCCTTGTGCACGCTTACAAGTCGAATGAAGTATACTTTGGGTTTAACAGAGCAATCGCAACAAGAGATTTTTGAAGTGTGAACACAATCTGAGATGCTATTCATTTGAGTTAAGAAAACACTTTACTTATTCAAACAACCACTTCTTTATATTACCCTTCCATTGCAAACAAGCAGCAAGAGTTCAATACACTTCACTGCATCCTTCATTGGATTTAACAGTTAAAAAAGCTAATTTGTAACACCTTCCTTTGTATACAGTAAATATTTGTAAAACTTACAGATTGACATGAAGAGTGGTCAATAACATTGATTTACATTAAGAAAAAGTCAGACAGTGTCAATATGTTCTAAAAGTCTTTTTTACCAAGCCCATCACAACGTTTGTTCAGCTCTCCTCAGATGATCCATGAACAACCCTGAACTTTTTCGTCTGGAACACAGTTACCAAATTACATTTTGATTTACTTCTGCCATGAAGAGTTTGAGACCATAAAGTTGAGAGTGTTTCTGTGTCCTAAATGACCTTTAAATCACAGCTAATTGTGTAGTACAGTGACGGGGTCATTACATTCAACTATACTTAGTGTCCGGGGAGACGGCCAGTGCGACTGCTCGCTCCAGTCTAGATGTCGTACTTTCATGTTCTCTCAGCTGTATTTCATATTAACGTGGCAGTAGCTGTGAGCGACAGTTGCCCAGATGAATTGTGGGAGGACTGGATGTTTAAGGTTTTGACTAACTCCACATCCAGCATCCTGCAGAAATGATAACCTTAGCTTTCAAACTGAGGCGGTGGCGCTCATGCGCAGAGTTTAGCGTTTGCATTGACAGGAGAATGTGGAGCAGGAAGGCGAGTCTTGGCCTTGCTGTCGAAACGCATCTTCTGAAGTGTCAGCCAGGCGCAGGTGAGCTAGTTTACAGGGAATGAGGTGCGTTTGTGACTTCGACAGCTGTTTATTGTGAAAATAGCTTTCTAAGGCTCATTTCTGCTTTTCATCAGAGAGGAGATGCGGGAGATTAAGGTTGCCGTGTGCAATATTTTCAGTGTTACTGTAAAACGCTTTCACCCAATCACAAGCTAATATACAGAGACAACTATAAGTAGGCAATTTGTAGATTATTTAGCTATACAGCGCTGGGAAAAATTAGGAGACCACTTCAAAGCTATTAGCAGTTCTATGGATTTACCAATTATAGATATTTTTTTTGCGTAAAAGTTACAGTCTGTAAAATAACAGAAAATGTACTGGCAGAAAGTTTTTGTAGCGTAATATATACACAATACTAACCCAGACAATATATCACTTTAAACTATTAAAAATGTTTTCATAAAAGTTACTTTTGCAAACTTTTCAAGGTCTCATAATCCAATTTAAAATCATAAATGAACATGAACGGGGGAAAATGTTTAATAAACAACATTAATCACAAAAATTTACGGATATAAATACAGTTCTGTCTGGTTCTTGAATCTGATTGGCTGATAGCCGTGCAATATTCTGTAAATAATAGCACTAGTACAGCCTCTTCACCCTTCACCAGTGTTGCCAGATTGGGTGGTTTTGAATTTGATTTTGCGGGTAAAAAGTGGCATAGGCGGGTTGACAAAATTTGGGCGGTTTTGAAACGTAAATTTTATAAGCAATCTATTTAACAAAACATAACTGTGTGCTCCTAGTCCATTCCGTTAGTAGTGACCAGTGCATAGCCGAGGGCGTGTTTTCCTAAAAGTTTGAATACCCCTGATCTACACAACATTAAGTGCAGTATGTGGGTGAGAGGGGGGCAGTGTTTCGATGTGATCTGGTTATGTTGTGGTTTTGTGACTGCTGGTGTTCCTTGCTGTATGGTTAAAATTATGACTAAGATTAATTTGGATTTAAATCAATTAAAATTAAATTAAATATTAATCTAATATTTTGGCCGGTTTTTTTTTTGTGCGTTTGTGTGGGTTTTGGACAGCTTTTGGGCTGGAAAATATCCGCTTTATCTGGGAACACTGCCCTTCACCCTTGTGTATTACTCCGCCCACATATAGTGGCAAGCAGAGGATACTCTACAGTTTGACACATATTGCTGTTGTTAGACATCATAATGTACTTTTGAGGCTTTTTTAGTCGAAAATGTAGTTGTTTAGATTGATTTCTTTATTATGATTATGCCATCGAACTGTTGTATAAACGCAATATCACACAAGTAGCAGTGCGATATGGCTGTATATCGGCACTGGTGGAATAATATATTTATATATATATATACTTAAGTCTACCCAATTCACCTTTACCACATGTGTTTGGACTGTGGGGGAATCCAGAGCACCCGGAGGAAACCCACGTGAACACAGGGAGAACATGCAAACTCCACACAGAAACGGCAACTGACCCAGCCCAGTGAGGTTCGAACCTGTGACCCAGCGACCTTCTTGCTGTGAAGCGACGGCACTACCTACTGCGCCACTGTGTCACCTATATATATATATATATATATATATATATATATATATATATATATATATATATATATATATATATATATATATATATATATAAATCTTTTTACATACTGTACATATACAGTAGTCCACATTTGAAGATCCACTTCAAATGATTACTACTTTATATTTTCTTCAATGTTAAAGGTTTTAAAACATGAATGTGAACCTTTATTTCAAAGCACATCCAGAAAACTAGAAAAAAAATTAACTGTGCTTTGAAAAATTTAATGCATCACTAATAAGTATTAATAACACTATTATAAATGTAGCTATAACTACTGTCATTATACTCTCAGAAATACAGGTACAAAATCTGTCACTGGGGTGGAACCTTTTGAAAAGGGACTCTTTTATACTGGTGGACATTAGTACATTTAGGGTACACTTTTGTACCTTTAAGTTAATGTGAGGCATACATTTGTACTTTTAAGGTATTAATACCTTATGTACCTTTTAAGGACCTGTTAGGAACAAAAATGTACCTTTTGAAAAGGTACCACCCCAGTGACAGATTTGGTACCTTTATTTTCGAGAGTGTACAATACAGTATAGGTTTAGTTCTGTTTTTATAGATACATTTATAGAATTGTTATGCTTTATTATAAATAATTATGAACAGAGTTATAAATCATTCTGAGCATGAGCTTCATATAAAGTGTACCAACTCATGTGTACACACTCATTCATGGTAGCAATTTGCTAACCATGTTAGAAAAACATGCTAGCAACGTGCTAATTAATACTATCAGCATTTCAAACAGGGTGGCAACATGTTTGCAAAAATAAGTTTTAGGCAAAACTTTCTCAAGCCAGCATTTTTGAAAAAGTTTGTCCCAAATAAACTTTGCTATCTAGTTTTAATATGGTAAATATAACAACATCAATATAACATTGATGATGCACAGGCAGCTATCCAAACATCGCAAAATAAACCGCTGATACAAGAACCTTATGCTTCAGTTTTTTATTTCCCAAATATGCCCTCATAGCTATTAGTCAAGATTAGGTTTCAAATCGTAGCTCGCGGTTGCATCATCTCTCTGTTGCGGGTAGATAATTCTGTAGCGTTAATTACTCTGCTGTTTGACTATCATCCTCCAGGCAGGACCTTTCATTCTTGACCACTTGTCAGAGTGGAAATCTACCCTCCTTCTCTTCCTCTCTCTCTCTCAAGATTCACATCCCGAGGCTGTAGTTGAGGCTTTAATTTTTGTTTGGATGCCAATCAAAAGATCAAAGGCTGCTGCTGATTTTCATAACTGTTAATGTGTTTGCTTCATGGGCTCTGTGCTGCTCACTAACACGGCTGACTGGAGGGAATGTGATAGAAATCACTGGGCAAAAATAATTAGAATGATCTTTACTTGTAATGTGAGGCATGACCCAGACGTGTTCAGAGGTCCGTGCTGCAGAAATGAGCATTTAAATGTTTTAAAGCTAGATTGCTTCTCAATTGTTGGTTAGCAGTAGATGTCACAGGCTTGTGAATAGTGACCTGAGAGAGGTAAGGTGAGAATGAGAGATCTCAACGCAGCCCAGAGTTCAGGTTTGTTTGTGAATGTTGTTTACACTCTCTCAAGGCTGCCTGCTGCTGTTTTTTTTTTTTTTCCTCTATGTCCTGACTGTCTCGTTAACTGTGAGAGAACTTCGGGGTAGGGAGGCAGGTAGATGAGGTTTCAACCATTGTAAAATTTGGGTTCCTCAGTCCACATTTTTAAAGGTTGTGCTTTCTGAAGTATTTCTCCTTTTTTGTTATTTTTTCCCATAGGGATTGAATAGTTTGCCCAAAATATTTACATTTACAAAAGATTTTTTAGCTGAAACTCTGGTCTTTTGTGATTCATAAACTGCAATGGCTATTGGAATTTTGAGAGTCTAAACAAACAAACAAATATATAAATAAATAAATACCATTAACATAAAAACCTATAAAGTAAAACTAATACTCGTGACTCCTTATGATACATTGAAATACCATGCAAGAAATGTTATATTATTTATAATACTATTGTAATACAATATACTATTACGTCACATATGGGCTGAGGGTGAGTGAATTAACAGCAACTTTTCATTTTTTAGGTGATAATAAAAGCCATGAACCAAACCAACCAGCTGCAGAGACCACACAAATCTGAGAAAGGCAGTGTACTTCTCAGCTTTAATGAGAGAAACTACAGACACATGAAGCATTGCATTATAAAAAAATAACAGTTTAGATAGTTGACGGTGTAAGGAGACTGACATTTCATTTGCACTGCTTCATAAAATCAGACAATTTTTCAGTGGGATTTTTTTTTGTTTTGTTTACTGAATAGTGGAGACTCTGTACAGAATAGTTAATCCAAAATAAAGCTGGGTTATAACTTTAACAAAATAACATTAATTAAGTATTGGAGTACACATTAGGACTTTTATCAATAGTCTAAACACTGCAAGAGATCTCAGCATTACTATGTAACACAGTAAATAAAATGAAATGAAGTGAAATAAAATAAACCGAAATAAAAACTTTAAAAGTTTGTATATCCTTTGTATATCCTTTGTATATCCATTTGTATCCTTTTACTGCTGCATATTTTATATGTCTGTAAAGTGCCTTGGGAGGCTACTTTTAAAGGTGCTATATAAGAATAAAGTTTATTATTATTATTGTTTAGTGCTGTCGCCTCACAGCAAGAAGGTTGCTGGGTCGCAGATTCGAACCTCGGCTGGGTCAGTTGGCGTTTCTGTGTGGAGTTTGCATGTTCTCCCTGTGTTCGTGTGGGTTTCCTCCGGGTGCTCTGGTTTCCCCCACAGTCCAAAGACATGCGGTACAGGTGAATTGGGTAAGCTAAAATTGTCCGTAGTGTATGAGTGTGAATGAGTGTGTGGATGTTTCCCAGAGATGGGTTGCGGCTGGAAGGGCATCCGCTGTGTAAAATCGTGCTGGATAAGTTTGAGGTTCATTCCGCTGTGGCGACCCCGGATTAATAAAGGGACTAAGCCGAAATGAAAATGAATGAATGAATCATTATTGTTTATATACAAGAATGTTGCCAAATTATCTGTTCACATGGATCCTCAAAAACAGCTACAAATGCTGCATCCTGTATGCCAGGCCAGTGGTTGGTGATCTTGATGAGATTGACACATGATCCTGTAGTCCAGTTTTATTGTTTTGACTGCTAAATATATGAATGTACTGAATGTTGTATGCATGACAACAGTTTTCTTTTTTTTTTTTTTTTTTTTTTACAAAATTGTGTTTTTGTAATTTACACAGAGACCAAAACTGCCTCTTTTTCAAAAATCTAAATGCAGTTGTTGTGTAACACAACAGCCAAAACATTTCAAGTTGAATCTGGCATTGTGTAAATCCTGCATTAGAGAATTGCAAACATGTACAGCTATTCAAATTCTTTTGAACCTTTTGAGTTATTTGAGTTGATCCAATTTAGTTTATTTACCCAATTCACCTATAGCGCATGTCTTTGGACTGTAGGGGAAAGCGGAGCACCTGGAGGATACCCACGCCAACATGGGGAGAACATGGAAACTCCACACAGAAATGCAACATACTGTAGATTCATTCTGAAAACGTAGCCTTTATACATTTCTGGAGAACGTGAATTATATAGCGAGAAGTACGTATGGCTGCATGTCATTTTTTAAATGAACGCTATGGGGCGGTATGACGCCATTCCTTTTCGCGCTTAACAGCTGATCGCTTACCTCCGTATGGATGACTTTCCTGCTGTTACAAGTTTGTCCAGTTAGCTCACCATGTACGTCAGTGGACTTGAGATCCAGAGAGGAGATGACCATGACGACGGGGTTCGAGTCTGATGAAGAACGGCAAGTAGGACAAAAACAGAAGCCAAATAATAAAATAAACAAATAAATAACTTCAAGAGTTCACACTTAGCTGATGATTAATTATAAAGCTTGTTTGGCATGCTGTCCCGGGAGAGAGCCCTGAGCTCATGAGATCCTCGAGCCCGGGGCTCCCTCCCGTTGCAAGGCGAGAGGGGAGATCGAGCTCAGGTAGATCTCGAGAACTCCCCATCGTAGTGATTGAAGTGCAGATAGTAGTTCTCTTTAAAGAGATAGGTACTAGATAGTGAGCAAGTCTATAGTGTTGATTAATAAATAACTTAGGTTGCATGTTTTTAATCGGTGGGAGGAAACCGGAGGACCCGGGGAAAACCCACGTGAGCACGGGGAGAACATGCAAACTCCGCACAGAAAATGCCCGCTGGTTTGGTAAAGCCTAGAACCATTGACATTCTTGCTGTGAGGCAACAGCACTAAGTGCTGGGCCACCGTGTCACCCATCTAGGAGAGAGGAGGAGTAGGGGTGGAAGGGGGGATTCTTCAAAGCGAAGATAGTGGTGATATGAAACCCGGGGTATTTATAGTAGCTTGGGGATCATCTGATTGGTGCGAGGTGATTTGGATAATGTGGGTCCAGCCGCTAGCAATCATAAGCACGTGATCCTCTCGAAATTAGTTTATAAATAAACTTCACAGGGTGAGAATGTCAATGTCAAGTCAGTAAAACAGTCAGTCGATAGCGGCCTCTGTTGGATTTTACGAGAGAAGACCAGGCGAGAATGGCACTCTCGACAGAAATTTGAGATCTCAAATAGCATACACAGCGGCCTCTTGTGGGTTCGTAAAAACAAAAACTGCAAAAAAACGTAGCTCCTGGGATATATTTGATGCTCTCCAGAAATGTATATAGAGGTATGTTTTCAGAATGATCCTGGGTTGCAGAAATGCTAAATGGCCCAGCTGGGACTCGAACCAGTGACCTTCTTGCTGTGAGGTGACAGTGCTAACCACTAAGCCACCGTGCCACCCAGTATTGTCAGTGACATTTTATAATCCTAAATGAATGAAATGTTGTTATTTAGATAAAAAAAAAATATCAGATCTCTTAAGATTAGGAAAAGTCAAGAAATAAATAATAACATAATTCATTCAATATTAAATGCATTTCTCAAGTTATTAAAATGGCCGTAGGCTTTGCAAAACAAAAATGCGCATTAAAGAGAGAGAGGAAAAAAAAGAAATCCAGTTTCTCTCTCTAGTCTAACCGGGTCTCTGGAGCACTAAATATATCCAGAACGCCATGAAACGACTGCTGATGTCATCATCTTTGGCTACAGATGATTCAGTGAAGACTTTAAAAAACAAATTCAATTTATGGAAACATCAGAAGGTTCTGCTCAGGAAAACGTTCATCAATTTTTCTAAATTTAACCATCACATATTCTTGCCCAGAATGAAGCTGATGGATGAAAACCACCTAAGTGTGTCTTCTAGCAGATCATTTCCCCAAAGGGAATCAGTTGAGCCGAGAGCTCTGAATATGTCTGTCAGGAGAAATCAATGGGCTTACAAACCTGCCCAGCGATGAAAAACAAGCTGCACAAACAGCATATTAGCCAAACTAATGTACACTGTTTAAACAGGGTAATTGCGTTTTCAAAATGTCAGAGCTCAACAGAAACACAACGACAAGCTTTCGGTTATCTGTCATGTTTGAACCCTTTTGTAATTTAAGGAAAGGAAATACTTTCTCTTTCAGTCATATACAACGTATTTGCCCTTGTTTTTTTTTTTATAAAGTCTCTGAGATGGTTGATTGATACAGAATCCAGAAAACTGAAAGCTTTAAAGAAATAAACAACATGTGCGCACACACACATTGTCGCAGTACACAGTGTTTTGTTTCTTACAGACAGAGGTGATGAAGGTTTTCAATCTCTCACTTTGTCTACACAGCAGGCCGTTAAATCAGAGACAAAAACACCCTGACTCACGCTCTCAGCTGTCAATGCTCTCCAAAAAAAAAAGAAATAAATAAAAATTCCTGAAACCCTGGCAGCCACCAATCTGTCTCCTCCCACAAACACTCACTGCTTCAACAAGCTGACATTTACAATTAAGAATTTTAATTGCTGTTGTCTCGTTATTGAGGGCTTTGCACAGATTGGAGAGCTAATACAATTCTCGTTAACTTGAAGGTTGCGTCTGCCTCAATTAATTTCATATTTTCTTGTAATTTTTCAGAGGAAATTTATGACATTTCTTAACTGAACCTGTTATTAAGCATGCCTTTGCAGTTTACGATAAAAGTGTATAATAGATTTTCTGTATATACAGCTGGTCACTGTATGTAGTTTGTAGTAGGCTTCTTAGTTTAACCACGATGTAATGATAACCTGTATGCACCCATTACTTAATTTTAAAGGTGCCATATAATGAAAATCTGGGTATACCTTGGTGTAGCTGAAGATTACGTGATCAGTACATGGAAATGGCCATACCGTGAGCCTAAAACAACCTTGTTTCCTGGCATCCTGTAAGTGTAAAATCCTGGTAAATATCAGGCCAATTGGAACAAAACACCGATTGTTACGTTGCGCATGGGATCTTAAATATAAATGCACCAGGTTGTGTTTGATTGGTCAACGTTTCCTAGTGAAATTTAAGCAGTTACCAATTTACCTTTATTTTTTAAATATATACAAGCATATATTAAGCTTACTATGTATGTGTGATTCTTTATTTTGAAAAAGAAAAGCGGCAGGGAAATGTAAAGCCTGCCATGCTATGTCTATACATTACTTTCTATGCATTATTTAGCAACTCATACAGATGCCGTATGGCGAATAAACTAAAACAATGTTTAGAAATTAAAAATACATGGTGCGCGATGGCACAGCACAGTGATTCGCATCCAGTGTGCTATGGGCTTTAAGGAGCAGTTCTCAGCCAAGCCATCTGTGGGTTATACCAAAGACTATAGAATACACAAGACATGTCACTCATTAAGTATTGAATAGGGAAAAGTGTAACGGACAATATGGCGAATGAAGCCCCGTCTACTAGTACAGGAGCCAATCATCGATCGCTATAGACTGACATTTCTCCAGGGAAAAGCTTGGACCAGAAGTGTGCCTTTATGACAGTTTGGTGGTCAACAAACGAACTGGAATCTTAGCGAATACGTGCTTCACAGACATAAGAAATATATCCACATAAAGCTTGAAATTTGTGCTTTTAAATGAACCAAGTGCACTTGAAAACAAAAGTTTTTTCGGTTTTGTAATCTGTCTGAAACGAACACGAGGTACAGTCCGTCCTGTCAATCGCACATCCTCATTTCTGGAGGAGATTCGCCATCAAGATCAAGCTGTGAATTACTTCAGAAGAGCAGCGTGATCGGACGAGGCATTATTAAGAGGATGATAATGTGTAGAATGGCCAAAAATGAGGTTGCCTTTCGAGTGTGCATTAGCTTTGGCCACCTGAAAATATGCTGATTTTGTTTGATTCAGACGTTTAGAAACTAAACTTATGAGACGGTTATTGTTTCGTTTTATTGGTGATTCCAAATATGTAATGTAAACATAAGCTTGGCAAACAGTTTTGGAGAATTTGATGTTTCCCCATTGAGACAGAATGCCCAAGTATACTGCCCGAGAGGTGTTTCAAAGATGGCCACCAAGTGAAATGACTTCCATTAGACTGGACTTTGGTTTATACGTATTAGATTTATTTATTGCCACCCAGAATTGGCATAAGAGCAGTTTAACTTTGTTTTATTACTTTAACAGTTATTCTAAAACTTGCTGTGCATGTTTGTAATGAGGCAACAGCAAGATTTATTGATCTTATTGATGTGTCATCAGAGGGCACAAAAAGTGTAACAGTACATATAAGGGTAACACTTTATTTTGATGGTCCATTTGAGTATTGGTAGACTGTCTGCTTAATATCTGTTGATACTGCTGCTAAACAGACATTTAACTGACTATAAGAAACTTTGCAAGTACATGTTAACTTACATTAACCCTAACCTTAACCCCAACCCTAACCCCAACCTAACAGTCTACTTATAATTTTATGAGAATTAGTTGGCATGTATATGCAATGTAACTTAAATTCAACTTACAGACCATCAAAATAAAGTGAGATCCAAATAAGTGTGAGAGAGTAATGCTGTGTTCACACCAGATGCGGAACACACGGCTAAATCGCGCTATTCGCGTGTAAATAGACGCGTGAATATTTGAGTTTACTCGATTCATTCGCGCGTCAGACTCCGCTTCATTCGCGCGTCAGACTCCGCATCAAATTCACTTCAGAACAGACGCGGATTCGCGACATGGGCAGGGCTTCTGTCTGCCCGGTGACTGTAGCTTCGTTGCTAAATGGCTAACATGGATTTTATTGATAAAATAACTGTGTTTATGTGCTTTATGAAGGCTGTAAAACAGCGTCGATATATGTTTGGAGCAGTGTCTGAGTCCACTACATACTTTCAGGGGTGCACCCAGCTCTGTGAGCTCATAAACTCCTCCCGAAACTTAACCTGGAGGACGGAGGCTTTCAGCGGTGCTTCTGACTGAGCCAAGCCCAGTTTGATGAACTGTTGTCGGTGTCGGCTGGAGGATTTCCCCCGGACACCAACAACAGGTGCTACGTCACAATCATGCCCCCACAAGAGCAAGCTCCTGATTGGTTAACGCGGCGCGAATGTCAGCAGAAGTTTAGATTTTTGAACTCGAGCGATTTGCGCGGTTTACGCGTTAAGCGTGTCAAACGCTCAATTTGCGCGGTGCTATTCGCGCGTATCGCGCCATTCGTGCTGCGCCATTCGCGTGTATCGCGCCGCAGGATGCCTATTCGTGCATTTGCATTGACTTAACATGTAAATCACTCACGCTTGACCCTTCTTCCGCGTCTGGTGTGAACACAGCATAAGACATTATTGTGCAAAAAGCTCTTTTTCAGTGCACCTGCACACTAAATACATGAAATTGTTGTAATGAGGCATTAGACACATGTACAGTGCTGAATATAAGTGTTTAAAGGGCACCTCTGATGAAAATCATCTTTTGTAAGCTGTTTGGACAGAACTGTGTGTATGTATAGTGTGTCCACAGTCATATTGGGGTGACTTAAAGACAATAAGTCTCTTTTTAAAAATTTCCTGAAGTTAAAATAGGATCCAGATCCCTCCCATTTTGAGGCCCACCGCAACGTGACGTAGGAGTGTGGTTTCCCCCCAATGAATTGATTGATTGACATGTATTAACATGTCTCGGTTGTAACGTGTATAATCATATCAACAAGACAGGTGCATATTTGTAATAAATTATTTTGCAGTCTTTATCACTGCAGGCGACAGTCAGTACAATTATAAAAGAAGATTCTTCAATCCCGGTTTGTGGATGTTAAATCAAATTTGTTTTGTACATTAACATAATGGATATCCAAACAGCAGTGTATATTAACGTGTATCCTGTCACATTTGCCTCACAAAAATAGTGCAAAGTTAAGTGCGTGTGTGTGTGTGTCCACTGTTTGTATGTGCGAGAACTTCGTGACATTGTGTGTGACTCATCGACGCAGAAAGGCTTGAATTAACTCCACAACAAATACATTATCTGGAAAGTTCTTACTGTAGTATTTCTCACAAATGTTACGTGAGATCTGCTTCCTTTATGTCTGTCACTGTGCTGTTTATCTGACGCAGCCGAGGTGGAGATTGAAGCACACTCCAACAAGCACGTGGGAACCGTGGGCTGGGAGAACTAGCACAGGCAACAAAAACAGCTACAGTGTGTTCAGAGCAGAAAATCCAATATTCTTGCATCCAATATCCAATATGCATCGTGTCATATCACTCAGCTCGTGCTATGATTTTTATGGAGGAAAAGGATGCCAATAAATGTCAAAGTTGCATCTGTTTATGCAGAGGTTGATATTAATTCCTGCCAGTGTTTTCATATGCTTTAAAGATTCAAAATTTGTACTCTGCCAATACCCCTTTCATCGAGTATAATTTTAATTTAGCTTATATTTCATTCACAACGCAACTCGGAAGCAAAATATGTTGCTCTGGTGGCATAAAGATAGCTCTCTTATTTCTAGCTAAAAAACAAAATTCTTCACCAATTCATTTGAAAATATTTAACAAGGCACGTTAAACATGTTTATTACAGAGTACATCATGCTGTGTGTGTATGGGGTATGGGGGAGGGAGAAAGAGAGAGACAGACAGAGAGAAGGAGAGAGCAGGTACTGGTACAGGTTTTATTTTGTTAACTACTGATGACATTGCTTTAAAAAATCGTAATAAAAAATCTATATGTGAGTACGCCTGACTATGTCAAAGATATGTCCTTTTAGTGATATAATGAGATTGTTTATCATTTATTTTCAAATAAAAATTTTAATGAACATTTAAATTATTATACTAACATTATTCATTTATTATCTATAGTCATCTATTAGATGCCTTTTATTTAGCATCAGGACGGAGATACACTGGGGTGCTGTTTTTGCACATTTCAGTGTTTACGAATAGATTACATCAAAAAGAACACGAGTAATCCTGACAAACTATACATCGGTCTAAAGCTACAACCCTCAAGCAGCCATTGTAGCTAGTTGTTTTTCAATGGGCAGCTTATAAAGAATGTATTAGCTAAATTTGTGCAAATTGTACAGAAAACGCTTATTAGATATGGAGTGAATATCATCATAATAACAAGACACACATGCATTTATTGCTGTACATCACGGTTTATTTTGAAAGGTAAGAGTCATCAGAACAACATCCCATCGAACACATTTAGTCCACCGACACAACAGTGTTGAATTATGGATGGTTATTCGTTTGTTTATGTCACCATTTCATCCGGAGACCTGTTGTTTACATTGTTACTTACTGTCATAAACGGCGTCTTTGTAGTAAAAAGCAAGCCGATGTCATAGCTTACAGTGTTACAAATAAAATTAGACTACGAATTGAATAAAAAGTCAAAGTTATAGCTACTAAAATCTAAACAAAGCAGCCGAATGCTTATGATATTACTAATATTTTATTTAATTTCAAAATATTACAAAAATAAGTTAATCAAAAGAATGATACAAAAGATGTTGGTAGAACTGAATAATACAGCACTAATTAATCGAGTCTCCAGTAATTTACTGGTCCGGTTTTCAGTTGTAGTTTTAGTAGTAACTGACTCCATGTCCAAGTTTGGCAAACCGGTTTAGCTTGATTTAAAATGTTTTTCCTTCAACAGGGACTGAGAGATTGTTGGCCTGCTATAAAACAGCCATTATTCTTTCACACATTAACTTGACCATTATCTGATGCATCTAAATCTCATGCGGCATACTGTGTTTTTAGATGTGTGTATGATTTTATTGTTGTTGTTGTTTCTAAAAGCAGAAGGCTTTCTCTCATGGTCTCACTGAGCCGGTGAAGGGAAATCAATAAGATTCGGGATAATCACTGCCGTCTGTTATCCTTCCAAGCATTTTCTACAAACACAGTTTAAGAGCACCGCAATCCATACAATTACCTGCAACGCACCCCAGAGACGAGCCACTCTTAGCATGCGCATACAGATCCATAAAGCACCAGAACATCATCCACACGGCAATGGATGGATAGCGGTGTGCACTTTATGGAGAATTGGCATTTGTGTTTACCTGTCCACGGATGTTAACCTTCACCCTTTTAAGGGAGGATTATCCTTCAGGAGCAATAACTGCTAATACATGGGATCAGATGAATCATTTATCTTAAAGAAGGCAGAGAGCTACACTTCTAGTGCCCTACAGTAGGGCTGAGAGTCCGACTGTTCTTGAAAGACGGATGGGGGTATTTGAATCCTGCACTACGTCATATGTTTGAGCTTTCTAGTTCCTCTCAGGAATGCATGCTGATGTTGTGCACATAATATTAGAGATGAATCCAACACTCACCGTTTGCCCTTCACGCTTTAATTACTCTCCCTCCTTTAAATGACTCAAATGTTGAAATAGCAGGTCGTGTTCAGTGGCTGGCAGGTGAACAGAACATGGATGTTCTTAAAGTACTTACATCTTTTCAGTGTTGAATAGACTAATGTAGCTAGCTGCATTCTTTAAAAAAAGACTCTTCAGATAAAATAACCAGGCATAATGCCCTTTTTCAAGATTTAAGATAAGTCTTTTGTGTCTCCAGAATGTGTCTAAAGTTTCGGCTCAAAACACGCATCAGATTATTTATTATAGCTTTTAGAACACTAGAATTTTCTGCTCTGAACACACTGTAATTGTTTTTGTTGTCTGTGCCTTTAATGCTAGTTCTCCCCATCCACCGTTACCATGTGCCTGTCAGAGTGTGCCTCAATCTCCACCTCAGTTGTGTCAGATAAACAGCACAGTGACAGATATAAAGGAAGCAGATCTCACTTAACGTTTGTGAGAAACACTACAGTAATGATTATTTGATGTATTTGTTGTGGAGTTGCAACGATGAATCACACACAATGTCATTACAAAGTTCATGCACACACACACACACACTCACAGACACACACACAGCGGGGACACACACACACAGCGCGCATGTTTAACTTTGCACTGTTTTTGCACGCCAAATATGACAGGATGCACGTTAATATGCACTGCTGTATGGATATCCGTTATGTTAATGTACAAAAAAAACCTGAATTAACGTCCACAATCTGGGATTGAAGCATCTTCTTTTATAATTGTACTGACATGCGGCTGTGGTGATGAAGGTGGTAAAATTGCTGTAATTCATTACAAACATGCATTGTTTTAAAAACGTTTTTAACTTGTAAAACTCATTCTTGATCACATTTGATGATGACTGATGATCACAGAGCGCTGAACAGATCTTTTAATCCCAGTTGCTTTGCGCATGTCCTGTCTTGTTGATATGATTATTAATACGTTACTATGGAGACATGTTAATACGTATCTGTCAATCAATTCGGTGGGCGGGGAAACCGCACTCCTACGTCACGTTGTGGTGGGCCTCAAAATGGGAGGGATTTGCATCTTATTTTAACGTCAGGAAATTTAGAAAAAAAGAGACTTATTTTCTTTATATCACACCAATATGACAGTGGACACACTATACCTATACAGCTCCGTCCAAATAGCTTACAAAAGATGATTTTCACTTTAAATCTCAAATCGGACTATATGATACAAATCACTTCAACTGATTAAAACATTAATTCGGTATTAAATCATATTTTATGACAACTTGTAAAATTCTGTGACCATTTTGTCAGTTGAGTAAAAGGAACCAACCATTTAATGATAATTATTCATCTCCAAAATGAATGTGATGATTCAAACCTTTTCATCTGATTCACTGACACTTCAGTGATTCATTGGTAAATCATACTCTGTGACTCACTGAAAAGAATTCAATTCAAAGTTGTTAATTGCTAGACATTTTTGTCTTAGCAGTTTTCTGCTGATATGTCATTCATTCATTCATTCATTCATTCATTTTCTTTTTGACTTAGTCCCTGTATTAATCTGGGGTCACCACAGTGGAATGAACTGCCAACTTATCCAGCATATGTTTTTTGCAGTGGATGGCCTTTCACCTGCAACCTATCACTGGGAAACACCCATACACACTCAATCACACATACACTACGGACAATTTAGCTTACCCAATTCACCTATACCACTTGTCTTTGGACTTGTGGGGAAACCGGACCACCCAAAGAAAACCCACGCAAACACGGGAAGAACATGCAAACTCCACACAGAAATGCCAACTGACCCAGCCGAGACTTGAACCAGCGACCTTCTTGCTGTGAGGCAATCGTGCTATCCACTACGCCACCATGTCGCCCTGATATGGTATTTAGAAAAATGGAATCTTGTTCTAGTAATTCGCCAGAACATTTTTTGTGTAGGAGACACAGTATAATGAAGCAATAGCTTAATGCATATTTAAAATGTGTGTATCTGGAAGAACTCCTGAATAGATTCAGTTGAGTGAATTGTTTGTGCTGGAACAGCTGTGACTCAAACTGAAATTATTCAGACGATTGAACTGATTCACTTAAAAAAAACTGGCTAAAATAAATAGATGAATAAATAAACAATTTCCAAACTGTGATCAGATCATTTCAACCAATCCATTAAAAACACAATCTAAAATATTTGATGCAATTAGGTGATTCAAGCCATTCAACTGATTATTGCTAAACAAAAAGAGCCATTCATTCAGAACTTGTTCATAAATGACTAGAATTCGTTTTTTTCTGATGAAATATTGTCAAAAAACATGAAACGTTTTATTTTAAGGTGCTCTCATTTCACTTAATGAAAGAAAAACTATTCAATTCCTTTCAAAATATTAAATATTAAAGAAATGTTACTCATTACTGACAAATACCTGAACTAATAGCTTTTTTTGCGTTTAGCAATGCGACTGCTCGTCAGTTCGACTGTGCAGATTACTTGTGTGTGTGTGTTTGTAAAGTGATGGAGGATGGGAGATTGCGCATTTCAAAGAACATAGCTCGATATTTCTCTTTCACTCTCCTGAGGGTGGTTTAAATTAGTCTTGTTGATAGAAAACCGGACACACAATGGTGGCCCCAGGGGTACGGCTGATGGAGAAACCGCTCTGAAGCAGATTGGCAGCACCTTTCTTCTCCATTGTCCCGTTAGCATATGTCCACACGCTCAAGCCAAGGGTCCGCAGCACATATTGATTGCCTACAGTCCTGTCCTTTATACCGGTTTTGCCTGGTGTCTCGGTGGGCCGGGGTGGGGTTGTGGTCACCACCGGGTGCGTTTTAAACGGCTCTTCGAGGTGATGATCTGGAAGAGATTCTTATTTACAGCATGAGAGAACAGTGACAGCCTCATAGAAATGTACCGTTTCCGCTGTTGTGCACAAAATCAATTGATTTCCCAGCACACCGAGCCAATGACCTGAAGAACAGCGCTAACAGATTGTCTAGTCTTTATTTTCATCTCGAACAATTAGTCACGTCAACAAACCCAGACAGTCTCTACATGATAATTGAGAAATAATTATGTTCATTTGAGTCTCAAAACCATTAGAGTGAGTGTTATTTAAAGAAAAGGAGCCCTGCTTTCTATTCTAAGCCAGGCAGAAAAGGCACTTCTACAATGACACTAGTAAATCAGAACGCTTTCTATATTTAGAAACTAACATAACATTTGCACCACTGCCTGCCTGTAGAGGAACATCAGGCTTTGGCGGTAACTTAGCAACTGGTGCTAGGCAACCTTGTTGGTAAGCATGGATGTGCTGCAGAGGGGGGCGTGGCTGAGGATGTCTTTGAGTTTTAATTTAAACAGATAGGACAGCCTGCTACTCATTACCAGACCTTCAGCGCGCAAGCATTTCAATACCTGCTTCATGTTGGAAATCTGGGAGGACGCTGGATTAGCATACTGTAAGAAAGAAGGTTCATTTGATCACCTTAGCAGCCTTGGCTAACCAAACATCCATCAATGCCTCAGCGTCTGACAACGCTACTAATTAACAATTCATTACATTAGCCTGCACGCTAATTACTTTTTAAAAAATTCAATATGAGAAACAGAATAATTTAGCATCTTTGCTAACACTTGTCATGTGCTCATTACTCTATAGGCACAGCAGTGCGAGCGCTAGCGCTGTTGATCTTGAGGGGTTTTGATGTATGTCTCAGGCTGGCAGGCTTTCAGACTCACTCGCACAACAAAAGAGAACAGTTGCCAGAAAGAAAAATGCTACAAATCAGTTGTAGAAGTTACTTTCGAGTACATCTTGTCCCTTGATGGCTTCTGGGGCAGATTAGCAAGATTAGCGGGTGGTGTTTGTCATACAGTGTGATGTAGCTTTATTAATCCTCGATGGGCATTTGACATCGATACAAAGCTGTCATATTTTCTTACTCTTATTTCCAACACAGACAGGCTGTGGATGAGAGCACAGGCATCCAATGAGACACAGAAGCAAGAATAACTATTATTGCTGTATTAATTATGTATATATAGTAATGAAATTTTCCACACAGCTGAGATGAAGGATTCCAGCCATTACGGCTCAGACAGATTCTCTCTGAGATCACAAATAGTGTGTACATGATGAACCTAACCATATGTCAGCTAGCTAGTCTCAAAAAGACAGCTGATTGACTTTTCAGCATATGATTTGGCCAGAATTGTAGCTTTTTTGGTCAATAAACATTCACTTGCCAAAATGTCCAGTTAAAATATAAAGCAGTCAACCATTGATTTGTTTAACATTGTATCTAGCAGTCACTAAATCATTATTTCTTTGACACATAATATATTAGTATATTATATAATATATTAAATATATTTTTGATTCCAAAAATATTTATTATTTCTCACATTGTTAAATAAAATATTATACATTATGAATATTACACTCACCAGCGACTTTATTAGGTAAACCTTACTAGTACTGGGTTGGACACCCTTTTGCCTTCAGAACTGCCTTAATCCTTCATAAATTCAACAAGGTACTGGAAATATTCCTCAGAGATTTTGGTGCATATTGACATGCAGATTTGTTAGCTGCACATCCAAGATGCAAATCTCCCGTTCCACCACATCCCAAAGGTGCTCTATTGGATTGAGTTCTGGTGACTGTGGAGGCCATTTGAGTACAGTCAACTCATTGTCATGTTCAATAAACCAGTCTGAGATGATTTGTACTCTATACATTTTTACATAAAGGGATGGACACGGTCAGCAACAATACTCCGGCAGGCTGTGGTGTTGACACGACGCACAATTGGAACTAATGGGCCCAAAGTGTGCCAAAAAAATGGACCGTTGATACAAGGCAGGATTGGCATGTTGTTGACGCCAAATTCTGACCCCACCATCTGAATGTCACAGCAAAAATAGAGACCAATATTAGACCAGGCAACATTTTTCCAATCCTCTATTATCTAATTTTGGTGACCCTGTGCAAATGTTAGCCTCAGTTTCCTGTTCTTAGCTGACAGGAGTGGCAACCTCTTCTGCTATTGTAGTCCATCCGCCTCAAGGTTTGACGTGTTGTGTGTTCAGAGATGCTCTTCTGAATACCTTGGTTGTAACGAGTGGTTATTTGAGTTACTGTTGCCTTTCTGTCAGCTCGAACGAGTCTGGCCATTCTCCTCTGACCTCTGGCATAAACAAGGCATTTGCACCCACAGAACTGCCGTTCACTGGATATTTTCTCTTTTTTGGACCATTCTCTTTAAACCCTAGAGATAGTTGTGCGTGAAAATCCCTGTAGATCAGCCGTTTCTAAAACACTCAGACCAGCCCATCTGGCACCAACAACCATGCCACGTTCAAAGTAACCTAAATCACCTTTTTTTCCCCATTCTGATGCTTGGTTTGAACTGCAGCAGGTCGTCTTGACCATGTCTACATGCCTAAATGCATTGAGTTGCTGCCATGTGATTGGCTGATTAGAAATTTGCATTAACGAGTAGTTGGAATAAAGTGGCCAGTGAGTGTATATCAGTATGTTTATTTTATTAGCCCCAAATTACTTATTGCTCTTAATATGTATACTTTGTTATATATGTAATACATTTAAATCTGTATACTCTGCTAAACCACTACATTTTACCCATTTGTAAGCAATATGTTTTTTTAATAATTGAAAATTAATACATAGCTATGGAAAAAAAAGGCAAATTGTGTTATGATCACACACACAAAAAAGAAAGCATTTGGTTTTCTGACCAGTTGTGGATGACAATATTTTCATTTTAAAATAGCAAAGTGTCAAAGTTTTATTCCAAGTTATTACTAAAGTTTTGTCGAGAGCCAACCAGCATAAAATCTCAAAACTCCAAAACTAAACGATTTTCAATTATAAATTTGGATAAGACTTTGACATTGAATATTTTTTTCGGCATTGCCAGAATAAATTAACATTTTTATGTCAGGGTGCTGCTTGCAAAAAGAATATTTTAATATCAAATATCTTTTCAAAATGTATTTGAAGTAATTATTTACAGAAGAAAAATCAACCTCACAGAAATATAATTTTTTAGACACCAATTAAGGATCAGCCAAAACTTTGTATAGTCCAGGGGTGCACAGTGCTGGTCCTGGAGGGGCACCGTCCTGCAGATTTTAACCTCAACCTCAATTAAGCACACCTAAACCAGCCCATCAAGCACTTACAAAAATACAAAAAGCTTCCAGGTATAGGTGCATTGAGGTAAGCTGGAGCTAAGCTCTGCAGGACACCAGCCCTCCAGGACTGAGTTTGGGCAAACAGCAATCCTGTCAGATGATTTTGTATTCGTGAGTCAAACAGTGTCTTAATAAACTGTAACATTTGGATGGGCTCATGCTATTGGCAGTAGCATAAAGTACATGCGCTTACACCAACTGCATGTCTTATACCTCTAGTTATACATTAAAAGTAATCATGCAAATATTACAAGATGAAAAAAAGCAATAAATAACAAATGCGCCGGAAGCTTAGAGTGGACATTACTAAACTTTGTACTGGACCGAGCTGAGAACATCAAAGAGAAAGTAAGTCGCTTTCAGCTCAGCTTGACCCAAATGAGCGCTGTACAGCCCACCCGGCAGACACTCCACAGAGGTTTCATTTAAAGCTGTGAATCTCAGCCGAAAGCCGTCGAAACCACCCCACCCGGCTCTGTCTTTCCCCATATCTCCCTTTGCTATTCATCTTTTTTTGATGAATAAAGGATGACCTTTGCTGTGCAGGTGAGCTATGGGGCTCTCTGAAGTACAGCCTAATTCTTGCACACTCACAAACGTGCACACACACACGGTCCAACAGAGAAAACAGCCGCAAGCCAAGAGGAGATCAGTACGGTCGCTGCTTGAGTGACGGATATAATGAGGAACTGTTGAGCAGGTGTGAACAGTGGCTGATGGAGGTGGATGAGCATGTTAATGAGAGCTGCGCTGGTGATGTTTATGAAGGACATGCCTTTAAAACAGCCGTATTTACGTCATTCAAACTTCAGGGGAGATCTGCATGTGTTTGATGGACCGCACAGGTTTATTCTCAGTTTTTGGGAGGCATAAGCGCTGGAGGTGGAGAGCCCTGTTACAAAAAAAAAAAAAAGAAGAAGTAGAAAAACAACACCGGCTGTTTCTTGAATTTTGGAGAATGAATACGGAGCTATAAACTCTTTCTGTGTACACCATGAAAGACATTAGAAGTGTTTGTGGCTAAATTAAATATTCAAGTGACTAATTCCGGATGGCCTGGAGGAAGAAAGGATGGGAATAAACGAAAGAATCCTTTAAAAACATTCCATGAACAGATTGCGAGTGAAAATTAGAAAGCTATTTAGTCTTTTTGAGGGAAATGTTTGTGTTTGTTTTGTTTTGGTTTTTTCCTCTACTTGCATAACATCTTAATTTTCTCAGTTCTCTTGCAGCTCTTCTAATGTCAAAACATGGACAAAATGGAAAGCAAAAAGTGTATTAAATTGCTTTACTTGAAAGCATAATTCACCCAAAGCTACATTTCTTTTTCTGTGGAATTTGACATTTCTTTGCATTTTTGTTTATAGATATTTTTTATTTTTTTTTTTATTTGAGGAACACATCTATAGTCATCAAAAAGGATTAAAATACTACATATAACATTCATGAAACTAGTCAATGAGTACATTTACATGGACACCAATAATTCGATTTTAATACGATTAAGACCATACTCTGATTAAGAGTCTACCATGTAAATTTTTGATTACCTTAATCCGAACTAAAAGTCATAATTGAACTAAACAGAAATTTTATTAATGTAGAGTATGCCAATTTTAGTCGCATTATTGAAGTGCAGTACAGACATGTAAACAGCTTAACCAAACTATTACCATCATGTAGGATTTTTCACCACATTTTGCGACAGGATTGTCTATACACACACTGCTGTTTGACACTATTCTCTGCACTTATCGAGTCAGTGCAGGACCACAGACACATACATCACAAAATGCTGAGGGTTTTTTTTTTTCCTATTCAGCGTGCGGTGTCAAATTCCATTAAAACAACACTCTTCCCGCAGTTCATACTCACATTCAATATCTCGTTTGTCACGGGGGACATGCATGAAGTGTTCCTGAATGAAAGTGAAAGTGCCAAACTGCAGTTAAAGTCGACAAATTAAAAATGAAACACCTAAAATTACATGAAACTTTGGAGAAAATGTGGATAGCATGGTGACACAATGATGTTAATCGAATTATGTGCTATACAGTATGTAAAACAAGATCCTGAAAGGAACATTCATAAAGAAACTCATGTAAACACCTTAATCATGTTATTGTTTTATTCAGATTAAGGCAAATAATGTAATTCGATGTCCATTTAAATGTAGTCAATGTGACTTGTGCGGAGCAGATAACTGGCAAACAATATAAAAACATAATTCAATCTTTAGAATTTTGTTAGAAGGGAAGATTATCAGGTAGCAAGTTCTCTGTTTTTCCTGCAGTATACAATGCATGTCTTCAGAAATGTATTATTATTTAGATAATTTATTTGGAGATCAAAATAATTGGCCAAAGCACAATTTTGCCCTTTTCAGAGCTTAAATATCAGAGAATTCACACACACAGACACACACGTAAAATATGCATCCACTGAAAAGCAAACATAAAAACAGATAATGTCTTGGCAGAAAATTAGCATTACATTTTTGCATTTTATACAATATAACACAGTTTTGCTTTATTGTTTTTTTTATTTTATTTCAATTAATCAATTAATTGAGGTTACTTTTTAAATAGAAAATTTACTGGAAATTATTTGCCAGTATACGCTACCTGACAAAAGTCTTGTTGCCCATCCAAGTTTTAGGAACAACAAATAATAACTTGACTTCTAGTTGATCATTTGGTATCAGAAGTGGCTTATATGAAAGGCAAAGGCTTCTAGATGATGCTTATTTTACCCAATAAAAAAATTATCATGCCTTGATTTTTGATTATTTAATTAGGACAGTAAGGTCTGACTTTTCTTAGTCTTGTCACTTAACAGAAATAATGTACAGTATAGAATATAAAGTCATGGTGCAGTGAAAAAATAAATTAACATTGTGTATATCAGGGGTGCTCAAACCTGTTCCTGGCGATCGACCTTCCAGCTGATTTCAGCTACAACCATGATCAAACACACCTGAACCAATTATTTAGAACGTGAGGAGCACTTGATAATTACAGGCAGGTGTGTTTGATAAGGGCTGCAACTGAAAACTGCAGGAAGGTCGATCGCCAGGAATGGGGTTGAGCACCCCTGGTGTATATCGTCCATGAGCTTGGAGGACTGCATTCATACATCTTTGCAATGACTGCATTAACTTATTAATAAAGTCATCTTGAATGGCAAAGAAAAGTCTTGCAGGACTTTTTGCAGGAGGTTTATCAAGATTATGTGGATTCAAAATTCACCCCAGATGGTGATTGGGCTGGCCAATCCTGGAGCAACTTGACTTTCTTTGCTTTCAGGAACTTTGATGTGGAGGTTCAAGTATCAGGAGTGGTATCCTGCTGAAGAATTTGCCCTCTCCTGTGGTTTGTAATGTAATGGGCAGCACAAATGTCTTGATACCTCAGGCTGTTGATGTTGCCATCCACTCTGCAGATCTCTTGCACGCCCCCATACTGAATGTAACCCCAAATCATGATTTTCCTTCACCAAACTTGACTGATTTCTGTGGGTCCATGCAGGTTCCAATAAGTCTTCTGCAGTATTTGTGATGATTGGGATGCAGTTCAACAGATGATTCATCTGAAAAATCGAACTTCTGCCACTTTTCCAAATGATCAACTAAAAGTCAAGTTATTATTTGTTACCCTTACAACTGGGATCAGTGACAAGACTTTTGTCAGGTAGTGTATTGGGTTTTTGACATTTAGAAAATAACATAATATATATTAGAAATAAATACAGTATATTATTATAAATAAAACATCAATTTATTGTTTGGAGGTTGGCCGCATTGCTGATTGTATCTTGATGTTAAAGATTTACTGTTAATAGTCAAAGGTAGTGCCATCTATTGACTGGAAGCTAAAAAAAACTTTTTTCTATCATGCTTTACCACCGATTTCTTAGAAAGTCAGTTCTGACAGCCTTTGACATGCCTCACTTGTTATTATAAGGAACAATAGACAGTTTTTTTTTCTATCTCGCAGCAGACAATCACAAAAGAGTGGAAAAACTCCTGTAATCCAGCAGCAGAATACACTGGGAGCTGAACAGTTATGAGCTTTTATGAGAAAATGACCCAAAGAGGTCAACATCACTTCAGTGTTCAATTTGAGAGAGATCAAACTGTTTCACCGGAGAGGGTCTGATATCCACAAACAGTCATGCTTTTGTCTGAAGAGAGGAGAAGTGGAAGATTGTTATTCTAGAAGCTGTCACACACAAACTCACCCTTGTGGAAAAAGAAGAGTGCTTAAATGTATTAAATGTAGTATACTTAAACCCTCAAAAGCATATTTTTGAAAAAATCTGTCTTTGCAGGTCATTTAATATTAGTGAAATAAAGACCATGAGGGTACTTAAAAAGAGTACTCTGTCATTACTGTTTTCTTTCAAAAGTGCACTTTGTAATAATAGAAGATTAAAGTTAAACTGAAAAGTACTTGTTAAATCATTGTTTTAAAGGTGCCATAATACTGCATCGATACAATATGCTAAATTGTTCACTCACATCTAAATAGAAAGTATGAAGGTATTTGGTTTTTCAACTGATCTGGTGGAGAGGTTTATTTTAGCTAGAAGGAGTAAGTGAGTTATCTTTAAGCAATCAGAGTGACCTAGTTTGCTCCTAAGTAGTGTTGTGGATGAAATATTGGCTAAATTATAATTATAGTTGACAAAAGGTGCTGATGTTCAAAAGGATGACAGAAGGAGAGATGTATTTAGAGTTGTATTTTTTGTCTTTAACATATATGAAACCACAGAAATAGATTTCGAATTGATATCGACCTCATAAACAGTTCAGTTTTTTAAAGTTTACGGGCGTATTTTCAATCTAGAAAAATCCCAGTAAGAGTTAAGTGATATGACACGATACATAAATGTGCATTAAACAATTATAATTACATGAGTTTGTTGCCTCATTACAAACATATGCAGCAAATTTCACAATATTCATATTAATCTAACTAAATACAGTTGAAGTCAGAATTATTAGCCCCCCTTTGAATTTGTTTTCTTTTTTAAATATTTCCCAAATTATGTTTAACAGAGCAAGGAAATGTTCAGTATGTCTGATAATATTTTTACTTCTGGAGAAAGTCTTATTTGTTTTATTTCGGCTAGAATAAAAGCAGCTTTTAATTTTTTTAAAAATATTTTAAGGTCAAAATTATTAGCCCCTTTAAGCAATTTTTTTTCCCCGATTGTTTACAGAACAAACCATTGTTCTACAATAGCTTGCCTAATTACCCTAACCTGCCTAGTTAACCTAATTAACCTAGTTAAGCCTTTAAATGTCACTTTAAGCTGTATAGAAGTGTCTTGAAAAATATCTAGTAAAATATTATTTACTGTCATCATGGCAAAGATAAAAAGATTCTTTTATTAGAAAAGAGTTATTAAAACTATTATGTTTAGAAATGTGTTGAAAAAATCTGTTCTCCGTTAAACAGAAATTGGGGAAAAAATAAACAGTTGGGCTAATAATTCAGGGGGGCTAATAATTCTGACTTCAACTGTACATATTTAAACAGACCTATGCCTCTTTTTTTGGGGTGGATGGGGGCTTGTGACTAAAAGAAAAGATAATATATTTTAAGTATAGCCAGCAAGCATTATTTGTTTTTAATAGATGTCTAATAGATGTCTAGACATAGTTGTCTTGGCTAAAACAAGGCTAATTTTGGACTGTCAGTGAAAATCTAATAGACGTCTAAGAATAGGCCAAAACTAGACTAGTCATCAAATAAACAGAAATGAATGACTAAACATAAGTCTGTCAATTTGATGACTAGTCTAGTTTTGGGCTATTCTTAGATGACTATTACAATTTTACTGACAATGAAGTTTAGCCTTGTTTTCAGCCAAGCTGTCTAGATGTCTATTAGACATCTATTAAACACAAAATTGTTTGATCGGATATGAGTAATCAAAAGTAAATAAAAAATTCCATATAATCAAACTTCAATGAACTACACAAAAAAGTAACAATTTTTATATATATATAAATTATTATCAGTAATCATTTTTACTTAAAAAATAAATATCTATAGGCATATAAACCTTCATGTTATGAAGTGTAGCCTATTTAGCTCTCGGACATCTGTATTGCTGTATATTTTTTCTGAAAGTAGCCAAAGTCACTTCCTTTAGATGGAAGGTGAAGCAAAACGAATTAGAGACTAAATCAAGTAGCCAGTGTTGAAGTGTGTGGTGTGTTCAGAGTGATTTGTCTGGTCAGTCTTTAATCACCATGGCCTCTGAATTTGTATGATGGAAGAGAAACAGCACAACATCACAGAATATGATGCAAGAGTCTGAAACTGAAAAACACAGGCCCCTGTTTTACTCAACCTGATGGCGTCAGAGTCTGTGTGGGAATCTGTGTTAAATATATCGGATGGGTCTGTTACTTATCTGACTTCATTCTTTAAAATGATTTGAGTGACAGACAAGCTAGCACATTTTCCAATTGTCTGATATTTTCATAACAACATGGTCATGTGAAAATAAAAATGTGATCAGCATGATTGATATTCAATATAGATATGTGCTGTTTTGATTACAGTTTGTATATCCACAGAATTGTGTACAGTATATACAATTCATAATATAGAAGTACATATGGTATACTCTATAAAAAATATCCAGTAAAATAATTTAGTTGTCCTTTTCAGTTTTACTTGAGTCAAAGTAAAAAATACATGATATTTAAAAATTAAAAGTACAAGTAATTATTGATGAATGATTATTTCATTTCCAAGAAAATGTTTAATTTTTTTTCCAAAACTTGTGATACACTAATGACTACACATTTTCTTTAAAAAAAAGGCCATATAGCCTACAATCTAAAAAAGCTGCTATTTCATGTTCAGAGTGTAAAATATGGACAAACACAACTGTTAAATTTGGGTTAAAAATGTAAAAAAAAAAAAACAATTCAAGGTTGAGTTAGTCCATATTTTACCTCAATTTTGTTTGAAGCAACATTTGTTGAGTTTAGTATAAATGGGAAAAACAGGCAACTTTTCTACTATAGGGCTGTGCGGTTGGCATTGTCTTGGTAATGCAAGTATAATGTAAAGAGTGATATAGACGAGGATCAGATCCTTTTTTTTCTGTTATTTTATGTTAAATTAAATAAATAAATGAAATAAAAAATCAATCAATAGTGTTTTTCCGCCTTGCCAGCTATGGAGAAACTGGCAGCCAGGCAGCAGAAGGACAATGTCATGCACACCCGCACCCTACCAAACCACCACGGTTCAGCACGGTCGTCTAAAAGTCATTTCTAGAATTTCAGGTTGGATTTTGTTTGTAATTATGCTGTGCCATTCCATACTCACATTGAAACAACACTGACTTTATGTTTAAACCCCATACTTCCTTCATTCCTCTAAAGCAGTTTCTCTCAAACCTAAACCTTTCAAAGAGATTAGGACATAGGGATGAGCCGTTGAAGGAATAGTTCACCCCATAATTTACTCACCCTCAAGCCATTCTTGGTGTATTGGTCTTTCTTCTTTCAGATGAAAACAGAGTCTGAGTAGATTTAAATATGATCCTTTTTTTATGGCATTAGTAGCAGTTGTTCTGAGATGGGTATAAACGGAGGTTGGAGCCAAATGGGCAGGTCAGCACCATGTGGGCTGAACAAACATCTTGGAGTTTTGTCTTTATTTTGTCTTTATTATAGTCTTGTACATGACACTAGGTCCAACCTATTGTGTTTATATTAATATCTACAACTATTAACCCAACCTCACAGTAACCTGTTGGGTTTTATTATCATCTACACCTTCCACAACCCTAAACCCAACCTCACAGTAACCTGTTGGATTTTATTGACATCTACACCTTCCACAACCCTAAACCCAACCTCACAGTAACCTGTTGTGTTTTATTAATGTCTACACCTACCACAATCCTAAAACCAACCTACTTGCAGCGTGACTCCCTCTTACTTGGAGGTCTCTGGGCTGCAGCAATACCTACTTGGAAACTCTGATGACCAATAGTAGACCAATGAGGGTAACCTTATACACTAATGCCAAGCCAACTAGTTTTGTTGTTTGTTGTCTTCTTCTGTAGCAATCAAACTGTGTGGTAAATGGTTCCCACAAAAAGTGTCTATTCCTGGAACTTACGCTATGAATGCTTCTTACATCATGCGTCATACATCATGTCATGCTGAATGAGCTTCAGCAATTGGCAGCCACTGGAAGTGGTTTGATTTAGAATTTATTAAATTAGAAATATTTGAATAAAAACACATTGATTCAATTCATAAGACATGTGTTAACATGACATGCGTTAACCAAAAAGAAAATTATATAGTTAAAGTTTCTTTTTTTTTATTGAAAGATTACTGCCACCTACTGGTTGAAGCAATTATTTAATTACACACACAATGTAGATGCTAGTGGGTGCAATGCCTCTATATGTCTCTATTTTAACGATTTAGGTGCAAAGTCTAAAGTGCATGGCGCAAAAGCATTAAGACCGTGTCTGGATCCACTTTTGCTATTTTAAGGACAGAAAAATACAGTTTGCGCCCTGGCGCAAGGTCTAACAGGGTTGTGCTTATTCTCTTAAGGAGTTATCAGTGTGTTTTGAGCATAACGTGCATTAAACCAATCAGAGTCTGATCTCACATTTTACTTTAAGAGTCAGTTGCATTGCATCATGGTGCATTTGCTATTTACATGGTGGACTTTGTAAGTGGAAAAACTGAACACTTCACTAGCGAGAAAACAGTTAAACAAACCATCTGAAGTGCGAGGATAAAGAATGGGCCTCCTCCATTCGGCCTCTTTACTTTCTCTTTATTTTTCTTTTACTCTTTACTTTATTCCTTTACATTCGTGGATAAGGAAACAGTGTTGCACGCACTCCACTAAAGACATCCAATAGCCTACATGTTTCATTCAGTAATTTTGTTTGTTAAGCGCAAAGATTTTTCTAAAACTATTTCTAAATTTAGTTCTAATTTCCAGCAAATGAATAAATGAACAATAATAATGAAGTGTTGTCAAAAAACGGAGTTATATCCAAACACACGTCCTATTCTTATGCCCCATATGGTGATGTATATGTCTCTCAAACCCGACAGATAGACAAAACTAAACTTGTTTTCATTAAAACAAATGTAAATATGCATGTAATAAATAATACTGCTGATAATAACAACATTATACAAATGCAAATTGTCATGAATAAACTGAAAAAAGCCTCCCGAAATGAAGAGGGCATGGAGGCAGTGGTTTTTATATTTATGTAGAAGATAATAATTTTTGTAACATTTTAATCCTTTAATTTTTTTCATATGTAAATATATTTGTCTATTGCTGTACATCCTGTGTGTATTAAGCAATGTGAAAGCATTTGGGCCTGCATAGGCACATAACTAATGTGCTCTGCGCTGAACTTTAGACCAGCTTTTAGTTGGTCAATGGTGCGGTCTATTTCAGTTCTCCCAAATAGCCAACAATGCCAACAATTGTGCCAATGTGCTTGTTTAGACTGAAACACCCATATAGTCCACAAAGTGGTGCAAATGGATTTGCTATTTAAACGGGGTGGCGCAAAACGTGAAAATTAGAGTTTTGCTGGTCTGAAAATAGCAACAAATAATGCTTTATACTGTACATCTTGCGCCTTTTTGCGCCGGGTGTATGATAGGGCCAATAGTCTTTTTCTGAATGAACGTAGTTTTTTTTTATCTCATGCAAGCTGATAACATCATCTTCACCTTTCATTGCCACTAATTCTTCAATGTCATTTTGATGTGTCACGGCCTTAAACAGGTTGCTTTGATAAGCCGATACATTCTGTAGTTGCATGTGTGTGTATGTGTGTGTGCATTTAAGGTGATTTTAATGATCTGAGCATTTCCCTACAGATGGTTCCTGTCTCTCAAACTGCTGTCATGCAGGACATGCTTTATTACTCACACAGCCTTGTTTGGACAATGTGTTCAATTTTATGAAAAGTCTACACTGCATTTGGCAAGGTCATTAGTGAAGGCATCCATGCCTTCAACTGTTTGGAACCACAATGCGGTTTTATTCACAAATAAGAAGAGTTTTCACCAGATGACAACAGTTGACCTTAAAAAAATCATTAATTTCCTCCAGAACAAGGAGTTAAAAGTTTCAACTTGAGGTGATCAGCTAACATTAAACACATGTTGGGAGGGTAACCTTTGGAGTTCTCCACCATCTGAATTCATGAGATGGCAGAAATGATCCTGACATTTTCCTAAAGTTTAACAAGCTGACCTTCAGGTTCAGAAACGCCAGAAAAACAAGCACAGGCTGATTTGAATGGATGTTTTTCGAAATTTCAGCGGAAAGTGCGACAGTGTGAAAGAATTCTATCCTCTGGAGACAAATGAGGGCAAGACATGCTATCAATAATAACCGGATGTCTGATGTCAGAGGTGATCGGTCAGTGTCTGAGGGTGTTTTAAAAACAGTCTCTGTGGAAGTAATGTGACTTGTACAGTAAGAGATGGAGCGGCATGCAGTATGTCCAGTAGGAGAGTTTCCCCTGTGCTTTTAGTATGTAGTTGTCAGGCTGATTTCCTTTGCATCGTTTGAGCTTGTGACCTTGAGATGTTTCTTATAACTTTCATTTTTTCACTCTAGCTGCTACTCTAAAGTGTGTTTGGGATTGAATGGGATGTGCTTCTGGAATATTTACTGCTCCAGACATAGCCTATAGTCAGGGGCGGACTTAGTGATTTGGGGCCTCTAAGCAATTCCATGTATTGGACCCCAGTAAAACTCAAAACATTCTCTTTCTCTATAGATGTCTTTTTTCCTCTGTAGATTAGTTTTTATTATTATTACTTTTGTGAATAAACTGCACCCATTGCCATTGAACATATTGGAGCAGTTACCAAAGATGAGACAGCAAAAACACATAGCACTGTCATTTTTCTCACTGTAAAGTAACCATGATCAGCTAATCATCACAGTTCACTGGGAAACATTCTTTTATTTGAACAGGCCGTTTCTTACCAAACGCACAAATGTTGCACTATTCTTATGGGCCCCCGGTTTTCAAAATAAGTAATAATGTAAAATCTTAATGGTTCTAGACAGATTTAACAACATATGATAGAAAATTTATAAAAGAGCTATATGATTAACATAGGCTTCTTGACATTGGAAGGGGCCTCCTGATTCCCTGTGGCCCTAAGCGGCTGCTTACTTTGCTCATTGGTTAAGTCCACCCCTGCCTATAGTAGAGTGTATAGATCTGACTTGGCAGTTAGTTTAAACTTGTGTTCTGGCCAAAGCATTATAGAGGTGAGCTTGAATTTGACCTGACAATATCCAAACTAATGCACAGAAAACTTTATGGATGTTCCCTTTGGGCTTGTAGACACTATTAAAATATTGTTTTCATAAAATACTCTTTTTAAAACACTTTCTAATTTATGGATGTACAGTATGCTTTAACTCGCAATGTATTTTCCCAAACTATCTCTAGCAATTTATTGAGTTTAATAACATTTTGTGATTTAAATAATGCTGATGGAAATGATTCATTTTGAATATTTTTTAAATGGTTGACTTTGTCTGGCAAAGGTTAATTGCACACCTAGAATTTTATGGATCACTACTACACACACACACATTGTTAGACGTTTTGCATAATATGACAAATTATCTGACACTGTTGTTGACTTGAACTTTACAACATCAACAGCAAAGGCTAAGAACTGTTACAACAATAAATATTGGCTATTAAAATAGATTATTAATGTAATATTTCTTTAGATTGTTATGATTTTAAATTTAATCATTTATAATTTATAATAGATTTAAATATTTTATAAGGCTGAAAATCTAAGGCTGGTCTGAGACAAGGATATGACATACAGAAAAATATATTCTCTAAAACCATTTAAAAATATAACAATTATTATATTATATTATATTATATTATATTATATTATATTATATTATATTATATTATATTATATTATATTATATTATATTATATTATATTATATTATATTAGGGGTGACACGGTGGCGAAGTGGGTAGCACAATTGCCTCACAGCAAGAAAGTTGCAGGTTCGAGCCTCGGCTGGGTCAGTTGGCATTACTGTGTGGTGTTTGCGTGGGTTTCCTCTGAGTGCTCCGGTTTCCCCCACAGTCCAAAGACATGCGTAGAGGTGAATTGGGTAGGCTAAATTGTCCAAAGTGTATGTGTGTGAATGAGTGTGTATGGATGTTTCCCAGTGATGGGTTGCAGCTAGAAGGGCATCCGCTGCATAAACCATATGTTAGAAAAGTTGGCGGTTCGTTCCGCTGTGGCGACCCCAGATTAAAAATAAATTAATATTATATTATAAGCATTTTAATATTAACAAAATGTTGAGTAATTTGTCATAGAAAAAACTTGTTTCACAATTTCCAATTGTCATTTTTCATTTTGGCTTTAAAGGTTAAACAAAAGTTTGCTTCAACTGCTACAATGAAAATCAACTATGCTAAACTGGACATTCTGACGGTGTAGAAAATTTATATATGCAACGTCAAAGAAATCTTGAACATTTAACCCTCGTCTAATACTACAAATGTCAAATTTAAATGTAATTTATCCAATAGCTTGGTCTAAACTACAGTTATTCGGTGTTTCCTGATGTGCATTTAATGGGGTGGGGGGATGGGGGATACTGTATATATGGGGTAATATCTGTTAAAAGTATTTTTCTATCTGATTGTTAAAATTGTATATTTTTAGTTTTGGAAATAAAAACTGAATTACAAAAAACAAAAAGGGTTAAAGTGTGTTCAAACTCACATATCTTATTGTTCCACCGCATAATATATATCAAATATAGACATCAAATAGAATCATTAAATCAATGGGGTGACATGGTGGTGCAGTGGGTAGTGCTGTCACCTCACAGTAAGAAGGTCGCTGGTTCGAGTCCCAGCTAAGTCAGTTGCATTTCTGTGTGGAGTTTGCATGTTCTCCCTGTGTTACATGGGTATGCTCCGGTTTCCCCCACAGTCAAGACCGTAGTGTATGTGTGTGAATGCAAGAGTGTATGTCGTTTCTTAATGCTGGGTTGCAGCTAGAAGGGCATCTGCTGCGTAATAACATATGCTGGATAAGTTGGCGGTTCATTCCGCTGTGGTGACCTCTGATTAATAAAGAGACTAAGCCGAAAAGAAAAATGAATGAATGAATGAATGAAATTACTTTGCCAGCAACCTGCTGATCATTGGTTTCATTGGTCAAATAATTGTCATCTGTGGGATTTTATATACTGTACATGTATTTTTTATAATGCAGTGTCTGCCATATTGTACCAAGTGATTCTTCTCAGGTTTAACTTTTAGAATGGTTTTGGACCATGTCTCTCCAAAAAAAAAAAAAAAAAAAAGCCTCACTCATTTAATGCGGATGAGATATGTTTCATTGAGGGAGATATGTGATATTTTATGAATGAGATAATGAAGGACACTTTCGTTGAACTCCCCTGCAGCATGTGTGGGTATATCCATCAGTCTGTAAATTATCTAGTTTATCTAACACACATCTGCGTCAGCCCCGCCTGCGCGCCAACAGACAAAGCGCAAAGAAGAACCTAATGAAGAATGCGAACATGTGTGCCACTAACCTAGATTTATTGTTTTTTCCATGCTATATTTCGTCTTCCTTTCTCTCCGTCTCTCTCTAAGGATCTCGTTCGGGCTGCAGCCCTTTTCTTTGATGTGTTTGGCTGGGGACAGACAGAGTATGTCTCTGTGTGTGTGTGTTAGAGAGATAATTATGGCGGTCATGTTAAGTAGGTCTGGAGCACAGTACATCTGAAGTAGGTCACAACTAAAGTCTGACAGCTCACTTAAGAGTCTTCATCTGCATCCATCCTAGAGAAGAGAAGAGGACAAACCTGAAGGAAAGGTATTGATGGATTTGGCTATGATGCGAAGGGTTATAATTAGATGCAGAAAGAATTCTTTCCAACAAAAGTGATAACATAAACCTGAAGTATATCTCCCCTTGCATACGGATGAGCTTTTAGGTATCAGTATCAAATGCAATATGCCAGGATCTGTTTACCAGTGTGGAAATCAAAACACTGGGCAAATTGCTCCCGTGGGGGAAAAGGCATATTTGCATAATTCCAAAAACTGCGTTCAAGTGATTAAACTGCATTAAGAATGTTAAACTGTATTAAGGGCAGAAGGATCCCCCATAGAGACCATATTATTTTTAACTGTACTGTAAGTTGCGATTGAAGAAGTTTGAGATATCCATTAAAACATTGTTGTTATCACTGCAGATAATTAATTATGCGGAAAGAAACGATTAAAAGCACATAATGGATTTGAAAGTTTTCTTTAGAAAATATTGTCCATCGTGTTCATTCATTCATTCATTTTTATTCAGCTTAGTCCCTTTTTTATCAGGGGTCACCACTAGGGTTACCACTTTTAATACAAAACAAATAAGGGACGCATACTGCAGCGGGGGCCACATCCCCAATCACAGGCCCAATAGCATTCCAGTGGTGGTAAATCGCAACTTAAAATATGTTTACAGGAAAGTATGAACACTTGGACATTAAAATAAACTGTCTTTTATTGAAATCTGTAAACAGATCAGATGCAGTGAGTCTTTCTCTTTTACAACTCTGCAGCACTGTTATAGCTGATGTTATGTTGTGGTACACCTGTGTTAACTCAGCTGCTGTAACCTAGAGGAGAGAAGAAAATACTAATGAACCTAATTTTAAAGGGTGGTATTTATAACAGATTTTGGCTAAAATATTTGTCATTATTTACAGTAACACCTATCCAAATATGGAAACAGCACATACATAAACTAGCTACAAACATTTCTAATTTAAAAATGAGGAAAGTTGCAATTTACTAGTTTATTTTCTTTACATGGGCATTATGTCGTTTATTAATGTAATAAATGTAATATTTCATGTCTAATAAATTAATGCTTATGTGCCTTATCTTAACAAGCAAATCATAATATTACATTGGAACGGGATCCACTTGTATTTACAGAATTTTTACAAATTACAATTTGTGACCCAGTGTGTGAAAACGAGGCCAAGAAATGATGATTGTAGCCATTCATTTCACTGTGATTTCAGTTGTTGATATGGTTTTACTCAGTTAATATTAAATACATATATTTTTATTATTTTCACATACTGTTCTTTATTTCATGTAGAAAACAGTAAATTACAAAAAAAAAAAAAAAAAAAAAAAGACTCCAGCTAGATTTTTACAGACTGGGTCACTGTTATTACAATGTCTGCTTCAGGAGAAGAGCTCTGTCATTGCGGGTCAATGCGGGAATGCTGCTCTCCGTAGGCATGCTGTCGCACGTCCCGCATGAGCCACAGAGAACGCTCTCCGACAAATCGTGCAGTTGGCTTGATAACAATTTCTACCGCTCTGCAGCCAGGTATTAGTTTACTCCCACTCTCTGCGGTAATTTTGTAGCCGCTTGCGTTTAAACTTTAAAACTTTAAGACGCGGGGGGTTACCTGGAGAAGCATCTGCCATTAGGCTACTCTGTCAAGATTTGACAGACTCTGCTTAAAAGACACGCCCTCCTCACTGGACAAAGACCAATCAAACTAACGATGACATCAAGTATTACCCAATCAAAAGTAGGAAATGAGGCATCTTCATACAATGCGTGTGGAAGGATTTGCATGAAAAGCTACTTTAAAAAAAAAGATAAAAATACGGGACAAAACCCGTCCCGTATTGATTCAAAACGGGACGCGCAATTTCATTCTCAAATACGGGACGATTCCGTATTTTAAAGGACGGGTGGCAACCCTAGTCACCACAGCGAGATGAACCGCCAACCTTTCCGGCATATGTTTTACGCAGCAGATACCCTTCAAGCAGCAACCCAGTTCTGGAAAACACCCATACACTATCACATTCACACACACTCATACACTATGGCCTATATTTAATCCAATTCACCTATACCACATATCTTTGTACTGTGGGGGAAACCGGAGCACTCAGAGGAAACACGGGATAACATGCAAACTCCTCAAAGAAATGCCAATTGGCCCAGCCGGGACTCAAACCAACGGCTTTCTTGCTGTGAGGCGACAGTACTAACCACTAAGCCACTGTGGCACCCCTTTCTGTGTTTATTCACAAGATAATCAGACCATTTTGAAACTTTATATGTAGATCAATTGAACTCTGGACCTTTTAACATATATCTAAAATGATATATATCTATGCAACCATTCTGTTTAACTTTCACAATGTGTCATTGCCGGGAAAAACAGCTAAGTGAATTCACTGAAATACATGTCTCAGCTTACATTTATGCGACCTGTAAAATACGTTGCTCCGGGTATATTTTGTTGCACATTTCAGATGACACATACACTAGAGAGCGTTGTCTACATTTTTGTGAATCTGAAATACATTGCTTACTTTTTGTTTGTTCCTTATTTTATATACATACTGTATCTATACATGAAAGTGTGGTCTTGTCAGTCAGATCAAATAACAAACCACTGACCTAAACCCTTCCTTAAACCCAAACAATAATGTTTTCAAATGCAATTGTAAGAGAAAAATGCACTGACACCAAGTATTTTCCTTTTGATTTTACAAGGCACTTATCCCTTTAGTGTTATAGCACTTCACTAGACTCAAGCTAGAACACTCTGCATCAAAAGAATAATGCTGTACAAGGTGAGCTACTGAGCAAACTGTCCACATCAGAGAAGTTGTCCATATGGAGATAGATAGGTTTGGCAAATGTATTTGATTACAAATCATAGACATCATTAAATTAATTTGTGGTATTTATTTGATGTTGTTCAAAGAATTGCGTCTAACTACTCCTTTATTTGTCGATAGTATGTCCCTGCAAATATCATTAGTGTTATAAAGAACAAAATTTTTTGGTGTTTACTGCCCAGCTATGTTTATTTTACATAGAAAGTATGTTGAAGTAAATTTAGTAAAAAAAAAACAAAAAAAACAAGTAGGCTGAAGGACTAGTGGAGCTGCGCATCAATGGATTTGCTCTTCAGTGTTTGAACTTTCAGCAGTGAAAATTAAACCACACTGAACTGAACTAAACTGAACTTCAACTCTGAAAACTGGACTGACACTGTTTAAATTTACTAGAACTTCTATGTTAAGCTGCTTTGACACAATCTACATTGTAAAAGTGCTTTAAAAATAATGATGAATTGATATATTGAAAAGCACATAATTTCACAGAACAGCCTTACTTCTTCTCAAAATGTATGGCCCAACCATACTGACCATACAGTATTTCATGATATCCTTCCAACAAATCACATTACAAGATGTTTGTATTTGATCTATTCATGATGTTTTCTGCATATAGTATTAGAGTAGTTTTATTAAAAAGTAACATATAGGGGTAAGTGTGTAGGGGTGCGTCCAGAGAAGGACAGGTGTGTAGTGGTCAGTTCAGGTGTAGGTGGGATCAAGTAAGATACAGTATGTAAAGTTTGGACTGAGCTAATAGAGCATGCAGGGGTCATATCATGATCCAACAGTGTGTTTGGAGGTGTGTAGGGATGGGGCCAGGAGCAAGTAGGATGTAACCAGGAACAAGTAAGGCATGTAGAATGGAACATATTGTTGCATAAATTCATTAGGCACTTATTATTGCCTCCTTTATTGCTCATATTGTCTATTTAGATGACAATATAAACCACTTTTGATTCTTTTATTTCATAAATGTACTTTAAAAATAAACAACCAACTCAGAGGCTGGACTGGAGTATTAAATTGCCTGCAGCTTAAATTGAACAGCAAAACATAGTTATTTGACTCTGGAACACATTCATATTTTATACCTTCATGTACACATTCTTGGATAGACCCACTCAAAAAGTGTACAAGCAGCCATGATAAAATAAAATGTGTTGCAGCAGTATGAAATATATATATATATATATATATATATATATATATATATATATATATATATATATATATATATATATATATATATATATATATATATGGGGAATTACTCTAACATATTTTTTTAGAAAATACTCGTCACTCAAGTGACACCTTGAAAAAAGATAGAGAAGAATCAGGTCAAAATAGCAAATAGTTTCTTTTCTGCTGTTTTCACTGGAGTGCAAATTCTGGCCTTGAATTGACACTTCTTGAATACGATCCTACTGAAGTCTTGCCATGTTGATTTACAGCTAGCACTCTGCTCAATGCTATGAAATGGCTTTGAATAAGTGCTCTGGCAGCAAACAGATAATGTAGTCCACCTCCACTGCACCACACGTCCCTTCTATCTGACCTGGGATCAGAGGCCTTACTCACACAGACTTTTATGCTAATTCCATTTGTTAAAGGTCGCAGCCTCCAACCACACACAACTAAGAAATTACAGAAATTACCATCCCTCTGAATTCACATATGCTCAGATTTATGGAGAATCACAGGCAGCCTGAAGTAAAGGGCGATATGTGACAATAAACGGGGGGCATTTGATTGGGTTTATTGCCAATGATACCGTTTGAGCTCACAGCTGGTGTGCGTGTACATGCACACTATAAATTGAATCCACTCAAGCCACAGTTTTATACCTGTGTCACACTCGTGTTCTTCAGGATGGAGGTAACCGAATTCACAGTTTTATACCTGTGTCACACTCGTGTTCTTCAGGATGGAGGTAACCGAATTCAGCTCATTAGATGAATGTGCAAACCGTCACTCCGCATTGAAATTTTTCTCTGTCTCCTTCTGGTAGATTCTGTTTAAATCTGTAAACACAATCAATGTCGAACTCAAAATATCAGGTATGAATTATGTATTAGGTTTGAGATCTAGGGTTGTATCAATAATATAGTGACCTTAGAGCATTGTATATCTGGCCACATTCAAATAAAATACAGAGAACATCCAGAAATTGAATATATATCCTGCAAATGTGAAAATTTGAATGTGCTTTGTTCCTATTCCTCTCAGTGGTGCAGTGAATAGAGAAGTGTTCAGCACAAAAAGTTCTGCAAGTGAATGTATAAACCCAAAGAGAATCTACAGACTTTTTTTTACGTTCTCAGTGCTGATGTTGAGTTGAAAAATCTGTGAAATGCTGTGTAATGGCTTTAAAAATGTTAAAATGTACTACACTGTGATTGGAGTCATCATCAAATTAGACCAAATTAGACCGTATTGGCCTGCTAATGTGTAATCAATTTATTCAGAGTAGCTTTTGATGAATGTGGGTGCTGGAACTAGCTTTAGGGACTATATGTCTTCTTGTGTCCATATGCAGGTACTCTCAATGTAAATTAATGTAAATGTGTGATAGATGAACCTTTTTACCCATTTTGATGTGTCTTTTTCCCTTTCAGCCACTTTTTCTGTTTTTCAGTCAATATTAAAAGCTATCCTTAATGCTAGGGCTAAACTTTGAATGATGTTGAAACATACAAGTTGGATTGATTTATGAAAAAAAAACATATATTTATTAATCTTTTATGTATTTTTAACATTTTAAATACTCGATTTAGCTTTTTAGATCGCTTATGCTGAGTTTAAACTGAACTTAGCCTCAATTTTGACTCGTCGACAGGTTTTGGGAAATCGCAGACAAATGCCTGAAATCACAGGTTAATTGGTGCTCATTTACGCGAGTAACAATCACACAGTATGAACTATTAAAGACGCGATCTGAGAAAATCGCAGATGAGTCGCCAACGCCTGTGAGATATTTGGCGTGCTAAATATCTGGACCTGTCTGCGATTCAAAATCATGCCATGTGAAATGTGTTCTGATTGAAAATAACATTGCTGATTACCTACAGCCAATGAGAGAGCAGTATCCACTAGTATGGGTATCTGCAGGTCAGCGGTAGGTTGGGGAGAAGTTAAAGTTTATTTGAACCCAAGAAATGGAGGAAAAACTATGGAAATTTGGCAGCAGCACCCATGTCTGTTTGACGCGTCGTCTGGGCAATACCACAACCGGGTCAAAAAAGAAAAAAAGGTTGAAGGGAAATTGCTAAATGGCAAGGTTGTTGGCGATTCTTCCTATTGTAAAGTCATGCAGTGTGAAACCCCCTATCGCCGATCCATCTTGCAGTGTAAACAAAGCAGCGACTGAACGCTACCCTAGATAGTCATGCAGTGTGAAAACATCTGTGACACGACTACTTTGAAAATCATGTAGTCTGAACTCAGCATTAGTCGCACCCAAACATAAACATAATGATTTTACATTGAAAAGTGTGCAGGGAAATTAAGATTTATGTAACAATAAATAACATTAAAAAAGGTAATCCTTCTACCTCTAAACCTAAACCTGTTATAAAAATATATACTGTAAAATATATTGAAAATCTTGACAGACAAGTGCGATCACAGTAATTTGTTTTACAAAAACACCAAAAGTGGTACCACAAGTTGTCTGAATTATGATGTGTCAATCTTTTATGGCAGAATATTATAGTTTTGGTCAGGCAGAGAGCAGAATTTCAATTATTTAAAATCTGTAAATATAATTCTAATCCACTTCATGAAGGCGCAGATTTCTCATTTAAATGCACATCACTCAATGCGTCATGTTACAAGCATTCGATTTCACCATCATAAAATCTGTCATAAAGCTTCTTTGAATATAAAATGAATTTGGCTTTTGTGAAGCAGAATGAGTCAGTAAGTATTTGATTCCACTGCCATAAAACTGAGATTGAAGTGGGTTTGCTGCTTACAGCTGCTGATGGGGAAGAAGATGAAGGTCGCTGATTAAAGACTGAATCTGAGTCGGTTCCTCACAATCTTATGGATTATAAATATTTGGATTATAAACAAAATGCGCCAAAGCACAAAAATGTGATTTCTTTTCAGATTTTATGTATTTTAGTTTTTTAGTTTTGTTTTATTATGTCACAACATGAATGAAAAACATATTTTGTGTCCCACAGCAAACAAAATACATATTAAAAAGCGTCTACACTCACCGGCCACTTTATTAGGTCCAACTGCTCGTTAACCCAAATTTCTAATCAGCCAATAACATGGCAGCAACTCAATGCATTTAGGCATGTAGACATGGTCAAGATGATCTGCTGCAGTTCAAACTGAGCATCAGAATGGGGGAAGAAAAGTGATTTAAGTGACTTTGAATGTGGCATAATTGTTGGTGCCAGACGGGCTGGTTTGAGTATTTCAGAAACTGCTGAAATTGTGCCACTCATGTCAGCTAAGAACAGAAAACTGAGGCTACAATCGCACAGGCACAGGCCAAAATTGGACAATAGAAGATTGGAAATACTTTGCCTGGTCTGATGAGTCTCGATTTCTGCTGCGACATTCGGATGGTAGGATCAGAATTTGGCATCAACAACATGAAAGCATGGATCCATCCTGCTTTGTATCAACGGTTCAGGCTGGTGGTGGTGGTGTAATGGTGTGGGGAATATTTTCATGGCACACTTTGGGCCCATTAGTACCAATTGAGCATCATGTCAACGCCACAGCCTACTTAATATTGTTACTGATGGCTACTTCCAGCAGGATAATGCACCATGTCATAAAGTGTGAATCATCTCAGACTGGTTTCTTGAACATGACAATGAGTTCACTGTACTCAAATGGCCTCCACAGTCACCAGGTCTCAATCCAATAGAGCACCTTTGGGATGTGGTGGAATGGGAGATTCGCATCATGGATGTGCAGTCGACAAATCGGCAGCAACTGCGTGATGCTATCATGTCAGTATGGACCAAAATCTCTGAGGAATATTTCCAGTACCTTGTTGAATCTATGCCCCAAAGGATTAAGGCAGTTTTGAAGGCAAAAGGAGATCAAACCTGGTACTAGTAAGATGTACCTAACAAAGTGGTCGGTGAGTGTATATCACTCGCACAGCCATATCACCCTGCAGCCCAGGACTGGTAACTCACTGAAGGGGCTGAGCCTGGTTAGTACCTGGATGGTAGACCACATGGAAAAACTAGGTTGCTGTTGGAAGTGGTGTTAGTGAGGCCAGCAGGGAGCACTCAAGCTGTGGTCTGTGTAAGTCCTAATGCCCCAGTAAAGTGAAGGGGACGCTATACTGTCAGTGTAAACTGAGGTCCTGATTTTCTGTGGTCATCAAAAATCCTATGTCACTTTTCGTAAAAGAGTAGGGTATAACCCCGGTGTCCTGGCCAAATTACCTCCATCTGCCTTTACCCCATCATGACAGAATTGGTTTCATCACTGACTCTCTACTCCACCTATAGCTGGTGTGTGGTGAGCGCACTGGCGCCATTGTCATGTGGCTGCCGTTGCTTCATCCAAGTGGATGCTGCACACTGGTGGTGGTGTGGAGAGACCTCCCCCTCCCCCCTCATGATGTGATTGTGATGTAAATACACATTACATTACAGTACATCTAATGCTAAACTAGTTTGGAAATGGCATTCATTGTGAAGTTTTGAAGTGTAATCATTTTTAACAGTATGTAGTCCTTTGACAGTTTGTAACAAAATCTAATTCAAAATGTAATGATTTCATATTAAGCAAGTGAGTTAAATAAAACTGCATTTGATAATTCTGATTTAAAAACTAATTGAATTCTGATGTAATGGCATTATAATTAATTATAAATATTAATGCAACAATTTCAGTATTCATTACGATGCATTTATATACAGTAAAATTGTTCATTGGCCTAATTAAGTGTGTTATTATCAACAGGGTAGGTTTAGATGCTGTTAATATGTAAATTTGTACATTTCACTGTCTATGAAATCTTTAATAAATTTGGCAGAGCAACACTAATACATACAAATACCCATTTGATCATGTCGGAATGGCCCCTTAATCTCCTCTAATCTGTCAGAAGCATTTTAAAACACGTTTTCACTGAGACCTAAATAAGCAATGTGGGAAAAAAATCGGATTCTGAATCTCATATTGCGAGACGTCAGAGCCACAGAGACGTGCTGAAAGCTGCCACAGTTTCTCTTGTGTAATTTGTCCAGAGCAATTCAAGCATTACAGGAAAACAGATTCAGTGATGCCAGTTTCCATCAACAATTATTAAATATTTAAGAGCTACCCAATCAGAGAGAGTGAGAAAGAGAGAGAGAGAGGTGAGGGGGGAAAAGGAAAATTTAAAAAAGAGACAGCAGAGTAATCGTAGTCATTCATTAGATCGGGGTCTGGAAAACTTTGTCTTTGTCTTTGTGTAGGATCCATGTAATGTTTCAGGTCAGTGATTTGGGGGCAGACGTTTCTCCGGTTTCTTGCGGCACTGAATGAAGGCGCACAACTGATCTGTGATCAGATTAATGAATCTAATAAAAGAATAAATGAACATGGGATGAATGTGGCACCATTCATTCTCCATATCATTGTTTCCACGTCTGTAATTCTCTTAGGCGGTAATGCGATGCTGTCTGAATCCTGTTCACAGAGGTGCTCTTTTTTCTTTTTGTTTTGTTTTTCCAGCCCCCCTGCTGGGGTAATACAGACGTCAGCTGAGCAAGACCCTCAGGTTATTGTATATCGAGAGACAGAGAGATATATAAGGACAGGATGAAACGGTATCTGTCAAAACTGAGAAACTGGCACGGTGCCCGGCAGTCACATGACATGAGTGCTTTCTGCAGTATAGACTGTAAGCAGAGCTCAGTCTGCAGGCGGCTATAGATCAGCACCGGCGGCGCTTTTCAACAGTAGGGAAGCACAGATATCACTGTTCATTGATCTATTTTTATTTTCGTGTCTGCGGTGCTGCTTTGAAAAGTGCTTCTCAAGCTAATACTAAACAGTGAAAATAACTGATAAAGCTCGGAGCTGTGTTTTTATACAAAAGGTGTTAGACAATCAAACAACCGCAATTTGAAACAAGGAATGTTTCACGATACACCTTTACTGTTTTGATATCATAGCACTCCTCGTATGGCAAATATATATAGTTTTAGTGTATGCCATTGATACATGACAATGGCATTTTAAAATGGGACATTTTTATTTAAAAAACCTCCAAGTACAGACGTCAATCACATTTTTATAGTCGAGTATTTTTATAGGCGTTTCAGCACAAGAAGTTTGGCCAGAAGAGAAGTGATCATGCCCAACTGAGCCTGGTTTCTCTCGAGGTTTTTTTTTTTCTTTCACTTTTGTCTATTGGTGAAATTTTGTTCCTCGCCACCGGCTTGCTTGGTTTGGGACTTGTGAAGTTGCGCATCAATGGATTTGCTCTTCAGTGTTTGGACTTTCAGCAGTGTAAATTAAACCACACTGAACTGAACTAAACTGAACTTCAACTCTGAAAACTGGACTGACAGTTTTAATTCACTAGAATTTCTACAATATGTTACGCTGCTTTGACACAATCTACATTGTATAAGCGCTATAGAAATAAAGATGAATTGAATTGAAAAAAAAAAGAATATCTGTAGTATGCTTTTAAATTTTTTATTAGATTTAATTTCCTCCTTACAAAAAAATACTGCAGTTTTTTTTTTTTTTTTTTTAAGAATGCTGTCGTTTTTAAAAGGAATATTGCAGTTTTAGTTAACTTCTGAAAAATGCAGTTTTTGGACACGAAAAAAATGGATTATTTAAGTATATTGCAGTATTACTGCAATACAACTGAAGTAATACAATGCAACCAACTGCAGTGCATCTACTGTGATACAACTGAAGTACTACTACAGTATAAATGCAGTACAACTACTGCGATTCAGGTGAACTACTACTAGAGTACAACTGCAGTACAACTACTGCAATAGTACTGAAGTCATACTACTACTGTACAGTACAACTACTGCAATGGTACTGAAGTACTACAACTAATATAATGCAGTACTGCTACTGCAATACAACTGAAGTACTACTACAGTACAACTGCCATACCGCTATTGCAATACAACTGAAGTACTTCTACAGTACAACTGCCATACCGCTATTGCAATACAACTGAAGTACTTCTACAATACAACTGCAGTACAACTACTACTTTTCCTGATTGGGGGACAATGGTTTCCTAACGAGGTTTCAGTACTTCAGCTGTATTGCTAAAGTATACCACAATATATTGTATTGCATTTTTCAGAGGTTTAACTGCCTAGAAAAATCACAGATCACTGTATTGCCCCTCTCTGTTTATTTATTGTTGCTCATTTGTACTGCAGGTTTTACTGCTGTTGAACTTTATTGCATTATAGTTGAACTGTGTTTATACCTCATTATACTGCAGTTTTGCAGTTGCATTGAATTCTGCCACAGTAATCCTTGTATGTAGGCTACTGCTGTTGTACATTTCAGTTCACTGCAATTATTTTTTTATTATTTGTTTTTGCAAATAAACTCTTGAAATTCTGATTAGAAAAGTACAAAATATTCTTGGAAGATGTTGAAAAACAAACCTCCTGGAATACAAGTGCAGTACAGTTCTTACCCCACCACTGGCGTATACATCAGCACAAGTGCAGTAAAGACGGAGTTTACTTGTTTTTTACTCCAGTTTACTGGACTTATATTTCTGTTGAACTTTATTGTACTGTATTTGAACTGTGTTTATACTTCATTGTATTGTAATGTTGCAATTGTACTCAATTTTACTGCAGTTATACTTCTAAATATGGCTGTTGCACTGCAGTTTTACTTCAGTTATTTTTTGTAAGGCTTTCTTTTGTTTTTGTAGTTTTTAGCATTTTGATTTCACTTTTAGTTTTAGTATTTAGGACTGTAACTCAAAAATAAAAATAAAAACTGTTTCTTTCTAAATTCTACTGTTTGCACTTAGTTAAAAATAACAACACTGCATAACATACAGTCAAAAAAATCATGAATTACTTTGAAGCAATTTTCATAAATTACTTGTGAATTTCACAAATACAAAAATACATTGAATTAATTATGAATTTTTAAGGTAAATGGACAATATTAAACTTCATCAATATTAAAAATTCATTCATTCATTCATTTGTACTCATGGAAAAAAGTTCAGTCTGATTTCATTGACTCCCAGTGCAAGACAACATGGAACATTTTAAGCTTCTTGTTCAATGAAGATTGATCCTTTCTCCATTAAAATCAATGGTACAAATATCTGACACAGACAAAGCTCCTCACTCAAGGAAAGTGTTCAAGGTTTACTTAAACATGTGGAACCAATAACAGGCTGACCAGAGGCTGTTTAATTTGAATGGGAGCCAGCGGAGGAGATACACTCAATACGCCAAATAAATGGCTCATCACTTAAGATGACAGCCTGGCTTCAAGACATTTTCATTGTGGAGAGAGCTATATTTAGAATTTACTATGAAAAAAAAGTCTTTTTATTAAAGAATTTTATGACAGGCAATCATTCATTTACAGCACTACCCATTCTTTTCCATGGTTACTGACTGTCAACTTTTAAAGCATTTCCGTAACATCATAGAAATTATAAGACACATATGATCTAGAGTTAAAGGGATAGTACAACTAAAACTGAATATTTACAATTTGTGTGAATTACAGGAGTAACTTTCCGTAAAGTATAAACAGTCAGTGTAGAATTAGTAAAAATGGGAAATGTATTGTAAAAGTGAAGTCTGTTGATGGGCTTGCTTTTGCTCTCGTTGTGCTCATTGGAAAAGTGGCCGAATTAGAAGTTCCACACTTGATGTAAACAAGAGCCATTAAAAATGAAAAACCTGGAAGTATGATTTTTGACAAATAAATACTTTTTCATTCAGGCAAAAAGTTTTTATTTATTTTACTTGGTCTATGATTTTCATGGGAATCAAACTTTTCAACGGTGTAAATATCTCTGAATGCAGAAATAGCTAAATATCCCATCATACATCATTCTCATAAATGAGAACATTGGATCTGTAATAATAAGACAAAACAATGGTGAACGCATAATATAAAACGAACTCACACTTGAGTGGTGTGGCATTAATGATGGATCCAATATGCAGTAGTCAACATTTGAAGTGGCTCAAAACCCTTCATCAAAATTGTCCTAAAACCATTAAACGATGCCCATTCTTGCCTTAGGACAATTTTGAACATTTTTTATCCACTTCAAATGTTGACTATTACGTATAGTCAGCACAGCAGCCTTTATCGGTCTTTCTGAAATGTGTCTTGTTTGTAATCCAATCCACAGTCAAATCTAGTGAATAAAGTTGTTACCGATGTGGTCTGGAAATTCATTACAAATAAAGTTCATCCAGTCTTTCCTAATGTTGAGATCAGAAGGAAAACAATTAAAAAATGTACACTGTAAAACCCAACAGTCAATTTTATCAAATAAAAGGAGTGTAGTTAACTCAATATTTATTGAAAGTTAATTCTACTCATTTGAAAAGAAATTTGATATCAGTGTTGAAGGTAATGAGTAGGGCCAAACGGAATCTGCGGATTTCTGCTTAAATTATTTTGGGAGTATCATAACTAAAACCTTAATATGTAAAATAAAAATTAATACCTTTTTAACTTTTATTTAATGTTTAAAATGCAAATCCAATTAGATTCACTTTATTTGGTAAGCAAAGCAAGTCTCTCATGAAATATATCTACTAAAAGACAGAAAATATTACTGTACAAACTGCATAGTACATAAATCCGATGAACATTTTCATATTAGTCAATAATATTACTGTAAGTCATTAAAACAACTGAATAAATATAGATTTACTCAAGTAAATAAACAGAATTAATTAATTAATCCATTTTCTTTTTGGCTTGGACCCTTCATTAATCTGGGTTTTACTTTATTGGGTTTTACAGTACTCAGTTGGTTTGAGTTCTCTTCATTTATTGGGTTTTACTGAGCTCAAATTGCTTCTTTTACTCAAATGGATTAAGTTCACAGAACTCATTAGGATTAGATTTTAAACCTAAATGGTTTGTTGCAATCGGTTTCCTTAAATGGTTTGAGTTACCTTAACCTTTTGGGTTTTACAGTTTATTTAATGTTTGATTTCTGCTCTTGTTGTTGCATGCGTGATTTTGTGGACGGAGCTAAACATGCAGTGATGTACACTGTAAAACCCAAAAAGTTAAGGTAAATGAAACCATTTGAGGTAACCGATTGCAACAAACCATTTAAGTTAAAAAAATAATCCCAATGAGTACTGTGAACTTAAACCATTTGAGTAAAAGAAGCCATTTGAGCACAGTAAAACCTAATAAATGAAGAGAACTCAAACCAAATGAGTACTGTAAAACACAATAAGTTAAGGGAACTCAAACCGTTTGAGGAAACCGATTGCTACAAACCATTTGAGTTAAAAAATAAATCTATATGAATACTGTGAACTTATTAAATTAACGCATTACCTTCAACACTGAGTTCAAAACTCTTTTCAAATGAGTAGAATTAACTTTCAGTAAATTTTGAGTTAACTACACTCATTTCATTTGATAAAGTTGTCTGTTGGGTTTTAAAGTGTAGAAGTGTCCTATTACAGTTTAGCCACACTATTAAGTAATAAAGCAGCACATTAGCAGGCTGACTTTTTGGTAGATTGGCTTTGATAAAAGCAGTTTTTAGACAAGAGGTGTCAAACTCAGGACTTGGGGGGCCTCTGCTCTGCAGAGTTTAGCTCCAATCCTAATTAAACACATCTGAGCCAGTTGGCTATGCCCTTCAGGCTCATTTGAATACTACATGGCTTGTGTGTTGGGTCAGGGTTGGTACTACTCTGCAGGGCAGCAGCCCTCCAGGAGCTGAGTTTGACACCTCTGTTTTAGACTAATGAGAAAGTTTTGAGTTTTCAAACTTGCAGGATGTTTTTATATAGTATAATGACCTCTTATATGCCAAAAGATCAAAGAAATTTTGATTTCTCGTTTCAAAACAGCTTTAAAACAGTAGGGACATTGAGAAAAAGGTGGACAGTTATCATTGTTTGTGTGAACAGTTCTTGACATTCTGATTTAGTAATTGGAATCAGCACAGCGGTCTTGTTTCTACTCCATGTTGATCATTCACCAGCAGGGTGATTTCGAGACCTAGATGAGAGCTGATGGACGTCCTCCTGATGCCTTAATTTCGGCTTGTTCTTCTGAAAAGGTTTTCACTGAAAGGAAACGTGGGTTTAATGCGCTGACTGAGGAGAATGCGATGGGAACAATTAGTCTGGGTGACTGCTGCGACTCAGCGGCTGCACCATTATTTGATGGATTGAGACACTGAGACGTCACTGTCAGAATGGAAAGACATAATCTGTCAGAGTTAATCATATAAATAATTTATCATTCTGCTGAAGACACTGAGTGATCTGAGGGCCCTCTGCTCAAGAGGCGAGATGTGAGGACTGTAAGTGGAAAAACAAGGCTTAAAGTGACAATGACAGATTAGCATCCGCCTTGTGTTGTTTTCATTGTGTAAGGATCATTTAAGCAACCTGTTTTATATAATGAGATTAAGCCGATAGACTGCAAGCCACAACAAAAAAAGCAATACTAAAATGATACTACAGCAAACATTAAAAGAATGACTTAACAGTAGTGTTTTCCAAACAACTTAAGTGCTATTTTACTATCATTAAGGTATATCTTTTTTTCTTCTTGGAATTCATTATTATTGTACATTTCTCATTTACAATCTAATGTTAAAGTTGTTATATTTTAGTTTTGTGTATGATTACTATTATTTATTTTATAAATTTACACTAAAATATGCTGTATTGTTTCAACCCAAATTTATATATTTATAAATTTATATGTATTTAAATTAATTAATCTTCGCTCATTGACCCACGTCCATGGTTTCCACTGATGGAGCACTGCTGGAATTGTGGGATACGGCGCACCTGGTGCCAATTGTGCCTCATCCATGTTGCCATAAATTCTTGTCACCAGCACCTGGTAATATGAACCCAATTTCAGAGCCAGAGGTAGCAGCTAAATCATCACGCCACAACCAAAATGATCGCCATCAGGTCTCCTGCCTGGAATAAATGGTCTGTTCCCCCATTCTCTTTACCCCTCCAAGACACAATGCGTCTTTTTATATCACAACCTTTGCTTCCACAAAAACTTTCTTTATCTAAGCTCATCATAGGGAGTAAAATTGGAAGAGTCCTGCTAATTTACTCCCAATCAAAGTAAATTTCCCAGTGAGTGTGTTTACGTGCACATTATTCGTCTAATTATGCTTCGTAAACTGACAAAACAGGCATTCATATGAACACGTTCACCTGTTTTTCTTTATCAGAGTAAGGTCGTAAACCAATCATAGATTTATGCCCATTATGCTGATTTCACCCAGCATGGAAAAGCATTAACCTGCTTTCTGTCAGTTTCTGGAAGTAAGCATGTGTGATATGTGACAGAAACACATCCTTACTGTGGATTTAAGCACATCCAGACAGAGAAAACATTGTTTAGTAAGGGAGGAGGAAATACAATGCAAGCTCAGATGCCTTTTGACATCACTACTGGAAAATATTCTGATTTATCAAAAATTCAGTAGCACTTTACTTGAATGGGGTTGTTTATAAGACAGCTGTTACACCTTTGTGATCAGGACATATCATGTCATTAAAACTGAGAAAATGAGAATTTATGCATGCTTATGTCAGTATAATTGTGTCATGAATATTTTTCTAATCACCTTAATCAGTAAAACAAAACAAATTTGTTACAAACTGCTATTAAATTGTCAATAATCGTTATAGCACAGCTTTATAACAGCATCTTTAATACTTAAAGATATTTGATTACAAATTCAATTTGTACCACGGTAGTTACGAAAAATATGGATGATTCTGTTATAAATTTCATAAATTATATTGGCCTCTTGACAGTGTTTATGGCAGATTTCTGACGTCATGTTATGAAGTTATGTTATGTCTTGATATGTCTTGGTTGTAAAGCACATGTGTCAAAGCCAGTTCATGGAGGGCCGGAGCTCTGCACAGTTTAGTTCCAACCCCAATTAAACACACCTGATCAAACTAATTGAGTGCTTTAGGCTTGTTTGATACCTACAGATAGGTGTGTTGAAGCAGGGCTGGAACTAAACTCTGCAGGGCTCCGGCCCTCCAGGAATTGACTTTGACACCCCTGTTGTAAAGTATGTGATGTTATGTCTTGATAATGTCAAGTTTTCATGACAAAGACCCTGACAGGTTTTGTTGTCTTGGTAATGTCAAGTTGTAATAGCAAAAACATCTCAAACAATGTAACCTTTGCATTTAAAGAGCCCCTATTATTTATTTATTCATTTATTTTCTTTTCGGCTTAGTCCCTTTATTAATCTGGGGTCGCTACAGCGAAATGAACCTCCAACTTATCCAGCATATATTTAAGCAGCGGATGCCCTTCCAGCTGCAATCCATCACTGAGAAACATCCATTCACACTCATTCACACACATACACTAAGGACAATTTAGACTACCCAATTCACCTGTACCGCATGTCAATACAATGACAATGTCCTACGCTGCAACAGGATTCGCCAGCCGTTTGCTATTAAAGGAAGGAACAGCAGAGACTATTATGTATGGGACTTTGTCAGACTTTTACAGGGACTCTGTCAGTAACTGTTACAGTTCATATGAACCAGTTTCTTCTGCCTCCGGATCACAAATGTGATTAAAGTTGTTGCCTCGTTTTGTGTAGTTTGCAAAATATGTATTTACTTGTGTGTTGTTACTTGTAATCACTCTGCGTGGATTGTAATCACTTATCTAGTGCTTGTACTGTATCTCTCAGGTTAAATCTTTATGGGGCTATTTACATATTCCGTCCGAAACCGTGACGCATGCTTCTTCCTTTACCAATTTAAATGCGTACCTCTGCCATTTCCCTTTGCTATGGCCACCAGCAGCTGTTCCTCACTATTTTCAAAATAGTTCAACTTTTGCCACTGTCTGGATTAATACTGAATGCATGTCATTGTTATTGCTTTGGGTTAGGTTTAAGAGTTTATGCTGGTGTTTAACTGCATTGCTTTAATGCAATCCTGCATTGGGCTCTCACACATACTCTGTGCTAAATACTTCATAACTGTACTGGGCGTTTCTCCTCCTCACACTGAGCCCAGTCGACCAATCACAGCAGTCTGGGTCATCGAACCAATCAGGGGTTAGGGAACAAATAAGTTATTGAACAAATCATCAAACCACAAGTCTTTGGGATAATTAGGTGAAAATAAATGCATATTATAAGACAATGAAAGTGTTTTTTGACTTGCATGAATATCATATCAGCCTGTTGTTGGAGACCCCCAAACCAAAATATTACCTTTATAATGCATAATAGGGGTTCTTTAAAATGAGATAACTGAGCTAGTGACACTTAATGACATGTCATGTCACAATTTTAAATGTTACTTATGAACACCCCTTCAAGTCTTCCTGTATATTACTGTAAAATCTCTTCACTTGCTTTGTTGGATTACTGGTTTGTGTGTAACACCGGGTTTTTTTCAATATGTGAGTTGATGTGTGCTTATCAGCATATTGGTGCGCATGCTACCGTGCTCAGTGATGCCTCTTCAACTTCATCCCTTCTTAGTATGTAGAGCATATCTCTTCCACTGAGTTATGCAACAAAGAAATCACAGAGGACCTTGATAAAGCGCTTTTGCCTCATTCCCAGGAGTTGTATCAAGAAAAGAGTGCTGAAGAGGATGTGAAAGGAGAAGTGAGGAGATAAGAGGGTGAAGGAGGAGGTGAAGATGAAGAGCTCTTTGAGCCGGCGAAGACAGAGTGATATAATTACGTGAGATTATAGACGAGAGATTTGATTATTCAGTATTATTCAGAAATAATCTTGGAGAAAAAAAAAAGCTGTGGCCAGTGAGAAAGGAATGTAATGAAAGAAAGTGAACTGTTTAATAGGAGACAAACAGTTTTCCAAATGGCTTTCTGGATCCCAGTGCAGCGGTTCATTATTGTGGAGGACAGGCTCTCTTTAAACTCATTTCTACGGAACAAAAACACCCATAATTATAAAACAGCAGAATTCAGCTCTCATTTGCTTTTACTTGGAAAGTAAAGTGTGTCTTTCCCCAGTGGGCCTGACTGCTCCATCGAATGTCCTACAGTATAGTCACAGAAATCACAGCTTGTGCTGAATGACAATTATTTCATATGTCCACTTCATTTTGCTGGACAATTCTTATGATTGTACATTTACAGAGATGTTTTAGTCACATTACAAGAACTTAAAATGGAAGGTTCTTTAAGGCATTACTCACACTTGGCACAATGTATTTTGAGTGTCATGGTGGCTCAGTGGTTAGCACTGTCACCTCACAACAAGAAGGTCGCTGGTTTGAGTCCCGGCTGCATCAGTTGGCATTTCTGTGTGGAGTTTGCCTGTTCTACCCGTGTTGGTGTGAGTTTCCTCCGGGTGCTGTAGTTTCACCCACAGTCCAAAGACATGCCCTATAGATGAATTGAATAAACTAAATTGGCCATAGTGTGTGAATGAGAGTGTATGGATGTTTCCCAGTACTGGATTGCAGCTGGAAGGGCATCCACTGTGTAAAACATATGCTGGATAAGTTGGAGGTCCATTCCGCTGTGGCAATCCCCGATGACTAAAGGGACTAATCCGCAGAAAATGAATGAACGATGTATTTTATGTTTTAATTCATAGCTTTTGTCCACTTTCAACCATTTTCTTTATGGTGAAGTGTAAATATATGGTCTTTTATTTTAATATTGGGAAATAAGCTTTCGAAAAATTTGCATAGGAAAACAAACAAATTGTTTCTGTTCTGACAACATAAAATACACCGAACAGCTGTAAGTGGTTGAAGGTGGACAAGCTCAAAGAATTTTAGATAACATTTACACCTGAGTTATGTACAGTATTGTCAACTGGTCAGTGGATCAACAAAAAAATGCAGCAGTCTTATTACCAGATGTAGGACCTAAAGCCATTTTTGATCTCTGTTATTTTGTTTTAAAAGGCACCTATGATGAAAATCATTTTTTGTAAGCTGTTTGGACAGAACTGTGTGTAGGTATAATGTGTCCACAGTCATACTTGGGTGATAGAAACACAATAAGTCTTTTTTTCCCTGACGTTAAAATAGGATCCGAATCCCTCTCATTTTGATGCCCACCGCAACAGAAAGTAGGAGTGCAGTTTCCCCGACCACTGAATTGATTGACAGCTGCGTATTAATAAGTCTTCGTAGTAATGCTTATAATCAAATCAACAAGACAGGACATGCGGAAAGCAGCCGGGATTAAAAGATCTGTTCAGCTCGCTGTGATCATCAATCATCATCAAATGGGATCAAGAATGAGTTTAAAACGTTTTTAAAACAGTGCATTTTACCATCTTTATCAACACAGCTGCATGTCAGTACACTCTCAGAAATAAAGGTATGCAAGCTGTCACTGTACCTTTTCAAAAGGTACGCATTTGTACTTAAAGGGTCCATATTGGTACCTCAAAAGTATATATTAGTACCTAAAAATTTTAAGAGGAACATATTTGTACTTTTTAGGTACTAATATGTACCCTTGTGGTATTAATAGGGACCTTGTAGGTACAAATTTGTACCTTATGAAAAGGTACCACCCGTGACAACTCGTGTACCTTTATTTCTAAGAGTGTACAATTATAAAAGAAAATGCTTCAATCCCAGTTTGTGGACGTTAAATCAGGATATTTTGTACATTAACATAACGGATATTCATACAACAGTGTATATTAACGTGTGTCCTGTCACATTTGCGTGCAAAAACAGTGCAAAGATAAACGTGTGCGCTGTGTTTGTGTGTGTGTGACTGTGTGTGTGCATGAACTTTGTAACGACATTGTGTGCGACTCATCAATTCAATTCAATTCAATTCATCTTTATTTGTATAGCGCTTATACGTAGATTATATATGTAGATTGTGTCAAAGCAGCTTCACATGGAAAATTATAGTGAATTGAAACAGTGTCAGTTCAGTTTTCAGAGATTAAGTTTTCTCATCATTGCAGAAAGGCCTGAATTAACTCTACAACAAATACATTAAATAATCATTGGGAAAATTCTTACTGTAGTATTTCTCACAAATGTTACGTGAGATCAGCTTCCTTCATGTCTATCGCTGTGCTGTTTATCTAACACAGCCGTAGATTGAGGCACACTCTGACAGGCACGTGGTAACGGTGGATGGGAAGACCTAGCATTAAAGGCACAGACAATAAAACAGCTACAAGATGCTCAGAGCTGAAAATTACAAACTTCTGAAAAGTATAATAAATAATCTGATGGGTGTTTTAAGCTGAAACTTTACAGACACATTCTGGAGACACAAAAGACTTATCTTAAATCTTAAAAAAGGGGTAAAATAGGTGCCCTTTAATATGCAGATTTCCCTACAACACTATGAGGTTATATCACTGTACTAGGGCACTTGCTCACATGCACACCCTTCAGAAACATGCATTAAAACTTCTAACAAACTAAAAGACACATAATTAAATGTGTAAATGCAATGAAAGACATAGATTGTACTGCTTATTTTGGTCATGCTGATAATATATTCAAGTTCATACTGTGGGTCATCTTAGGAGGAAAGTATGATTAACCAAAGGTCAAGAGCTGTATTTACAAAAACGTGAGTTTGTGATGTTGTTTGAGAATGTTTGTTACACTGTAAAAAGCAATTAGTTGATTTACTTATAAATAGTGTTAAACCCACTGCTTTTAAAGAGTTTAGTTGAGTTTACTTAAAAAGAGAGTTTTCTTAAAATTAAAGAAATGAAATAAATGCATAAATATAAAAATTAAGTTAAGACAACTTAACAGTTCAAAATACTCACTTCTTTAAATAAAGTGAACTTGTCGCTTTTAAGACAATGGGTTTATTCATATATACTCAGAGAAAATGTTTTATATAAGCATTTCAAAACAATAATACAGGACAAACTCCAATAAATAAGAAATAATTGACAATGGCTCATTGAATTATTTAATAACTGACACAGATTCAAGTGGGTTACACTGTAAAAAACAGTGATTAGTTAAGTTAGTAAACCCTTTGACTTAATAGCAACAAGTTGACTAATTTAAAAAAGTGGTCACACAGTTGAATTTAAGTTACATTGCATCTACATGCCAACTAATTTTCATTAGATTATAAGTAGACTGTTAGGTTGGGGTTTAGTGTTAGGTTAAGTTGACATGTACTTGCAAAGTTTCTTATAGTCAGTTAAATGTCTGTTGAAGGAGCAGTATCAACAGATATTAAGCAGACAGTCTACTAACACTCAAATGGACCATCAAAATAAAGTGTTACCAAAAAAGTTACTGTTACTGTTAAATGTACATAGTTCATTTACTTAATAATATAAAGACAATAGCTTTTAAGTAAAGTCAACTAGCTTTTTACAGTGTTGGTTAAACAATATTTGAAGACAGCAAATATTTATTCAGAGCTGCTGTTTTGGCATGTCTTCAAAAACTTACCTGCAAAGCTACCTGACAAGTGTTTTAAATGCAAAGTGTGGTCATACCAAATGTTGATTTGACCTAATTAATATAAGTTAGTTGATCAATAAATGTATTTATGCATTATTTTTGAAAGTGTTTTACAGCATTTTTACACAAGTCTTCAAACTTTGAACAGTACTGTAGCTTTGCAGGTAGGTATTTCGAAGCCTCTTAGAAATGTTGCCAAAATTCTTATGGATTTAGTTTGTCCGAGTTTTTTTTTTTTTTTTTTTTGTGTCATTCCAGACAGACTGGATGATGATCAGATAAGCACTGGCTGTTGTAAGACTCCTTGTGCAGACAGTAATCTCACTGTATAATTACAATTAATGACAAAAATAAAGTTTGGAAATGTAAATTGATATCTCAAACAGACATGCTACATAAAAATATAGAAATAGTCGACTTTAAACCTTTTTTGGTGAAAATACTAGTGGCCTAAGACCTTTGCACAGTACTGTATATAATATACAGGATAGCACTGCTTTAGTCTTGTAGACTTCTTTGAAGATGCCTGTTTGACCGCAGCACAACCAGTTCATTCTAATAAGTCAAGGGTCTCCTGGTTTTGGCTTGAGTTTCCTACAGGCTAACATGTATTGGCTGTAATATGCACATTTAAGCTACCCACATGGACACTTTAGGCACAGCACAAATGTGTACCTTTTGTAAAAGTACATCCTCAGTAACAGCTTTTGTACATTTTGTTCTAAAAAAAAAAAAGTACTGTATATGGATGGGACAAGTCACTGCCAATAGCATAAAAACTTAATTTAAAATCTTATTTAAACACCAAATCCTTAATTAAAACTCTTCTGAATAACCAAAATAAGTGAAGATTAAATGATAACAATTATAAAAAATTACATTAAACTGTGTAAATTGTTTACATTTTCAAAAAGTCAATAAAAAAAGTCAGACTTTAATTTAATTTAATTTAATTTAATTTAATTTAATTTAATTTAATTTAATTTAATTTAATTTAATTTAATTTAATTTAATTTAATTTAATTTAATTTAATATGGAAGTGACTTAAAATAAGCATTTTAAAACATTTAAAACAAAACATTTTGTCAGGAGCTAGACTGAATAAATGCTTATTTTACCTTAGTTTGCTTATTATTTTAGGGGTGCACCATTAATTTCAATAGTAATTGATTTAAAATGCAATAGCCATATTTTAACACCCTACATCTAAACTACAAACATTCTTTAATCATAATCATCCAAAAGACACTTGTGGATGGACAGTGAACTTGTGTTGAACCGCCAGTCTCACAGTTGCATGAAATGGTGCAATGCGCTGCCATTGTTACAGACAGTGATTACAGTGGGACGACTGAAGTGTGTTGAGGTGCTGCGTTTTGTATAGCTCACACCTTAAAGTGACAGAAACCTTTTAACACTCTTCAGTTTGTCAGATGAAACCAGATCTGTGGGTGACAAACAAGCTTTCCAAGCATCACCCTCTCTCTACAAGAGACCCATCAGAGAGGTAGATGATATGAAACTATTGTGCTGTAAATGAACCCAACGTGATTACAGTAAATGGCATACAAGAGTGTTTTACATTACAGAAATGGAACATTGCGAATACAGAAATGGATAAATGCAGGAATAAAAACATTGTAGGATGTGGATTTTCCCCTCTTCTCTTCTCTTCTCTTCTCTTCTCTTCTCTTCTCTTCTCTTCTCTTCTCTTCTCTTCTCTTCTCTTCTCTTCTCTTCTCTTCTCTTCTCTTCTCAAATTTCTGATTCCAAAGATCTTGATTCTGTGTGAGGGAATGTTAATTAAGAAAAGAACGAATTCCACCATTTTAATTAAGAAAATAATGACTTCACTTTAATTGTGTTGCCTGTCTTCTTAAAGCAGATCCGAGGCCCAGCATGACTGAAAATCTTATTAGAGTATGTCCTTACCCTTCTTTTATCCAAAAGGAGATTAAGGAAGATTTGGTCTTTTGAGAGAAGTCTATTTCTTTCTACATTAAATGCTATTCTGTAAAAAAAAAGGGTTAGAAAAACTAGAAATATTTCAGGCTTGCCTCTCAGTCATTTGTCTTTGGCTGCGACTGCTATAATCTCTCAAATGAAATGACAGCATGTTTGTTTTCTGGAACAAAAAAATTCTATTTTATTTGGCACAGTCCACATTTTGTACAAAATATATTCATGTACTCTTAAAACTTAAGGTTCCAAAAAGGGGTTTTCACTGAAATCTTAAAGAAGAACTTATTATATACACTCACCGGCCACTTTATTAGGTACACCTGTCCAACTGCTTATTAATGCAAATTTCTAATCAGTCAATCACATGGCAGCAACTCAATACTATCTGCTGCATTTCAAATCGAGCATCAGAATGGGGAAGAAAAGTGATTTAAGTGAGGTTGAATGTAGCATGGTTGTGAGTGCCAGACAGGCTGGTCTGAGTACATATTTCAGAAACTGCTGATCTACTGGGATTTTCACGCACAACCAACTCTAGGGTTTACAGAGAATCTTTTGGGGTGTGGTGGAACGAACGATTCGCATCATGGATGTGCAGCCGACAAATCTGCAGCAACTGCGTGATGCTATCATGTCAATACGAACCAAAATCTCTGAGGAATATTTCCAGTACCTTGTTGAATCTATGCCATGGAGTGACACCCCATTCACACGGGGCGTCAGCTTCAACGCTTCCCATTCACTTTGAATGGGTGACGTCAGGCGTTGCCGAACTGCATTGTGGATCCGTCGGCGCCGCTTCAGAGGCGTTGCTCGCTGCAGAAGTTGGGACATGCTCAACTTTTCAAGCGCCGACGTAAGCGTCAGCCAATGAGATCGCTGTATGCAAATACACCAGCTCCAACAGTGGCCTATTGCTGACTAATTTCATTGGCTGATGCTGCTATGACGATCGCGTCAGCCCCAACTTCATACACACCCTCTGTCAAGCGTTGAAGCTGAAGCCTCGTGTGAATGGGGCGTAAGGCAATTCTGAAGGCAAAACAGGGTCCAATCCAGAACTAGTAAGGTGTACCTAATAAAGTATATATACACAATAACCTATTTTTAAATGGAAAATTTTCATGTATTTTCTTTATAAATCAGTCAGTATTTGGGAAAGACAACCACTTTTACTGTTGAATGTGAGACTCAATTGAGGCTTACAATAGACGTTTGAATACTGACTGAATGAAAGCACAAATGAATTCAAGCCCATTCGGGGGGCTTTTTCAACAGTGCTGTTTTTTTACCCCATAGGGATTTTAAAAAGTCTTTCAGCATTTTAAACCATGAGGAGGAGAATAGACAAAAGAGGCAAACAAGTATATATAAAATTTACATAAATACAAATGTAAGACAATGTAGTTACAGTACTGTAACAGCTTTAATGAGGGAAAGTTCTACTATTTCAGACAGCGTATTATCAGTTAACAACCTCAGAGCCTACATCAGATTTGTCTTCAAAGGTGTATCAGATTTTGTTTAAAATTCATACTATATGTAAAAAGTAATTTTTACTTTCATTTTTATTCTCTTTGTAACAATAACCTGCAAACAATAGTGACAGTACCTAAGATGACAATGCCCAAAGATGAAAAGCTATATATCACATTTGACAGATAGAAAGTTCAATGGATGGCTGGTTTTATATGTCAATTCTTAATTAAACGAATGCTGTAGATCTCTGGAGTCTCATGCAAACTCTAAACGTATGGGAGCAGCTCTGGTGGAGGACACTGACTGATGTAAACCCTCTGATGACAAATGTATCTTTGTCTCTGGAAATTACCAAAACCACATATGAAAACACACTAGACACATGCGTGCATCACTGAGCAGCTCAAAATACTGTATAATATGACAGATAAAGCTCTTCAGGGGTGCGTTTCACAAAAAACATCATTAAAGAAAAGCAACCTAGATAGCTTAACAATATTGTCCACAATTTTATCTTAATTGGACATTCATTCATTCATTCATTTTCTTTTTGGCTTTTTCCCTTTATTAATCCGGGGTCGCCACAGCGGAATGAACCACCAACTTATTCAGTACGTTTTTACGCAGCGGATGCCCTTCCAGCAGCAACCCATCTCTGGGAAACATCCATACGCACTCATTCACACTCATTCACTACGGACAATTTAGCCTACCCAATTCACCTGTACCGCATGTCTTTGGACTGTGGGGGAAACCGGAGCACTCGAAGGAAACCCACACGAATGCAGGGAGAACATGCAAACTCCACACAGAAATGCCAACTGACCCAGCCGAGGCTTAAACCAGCAACCTTCTTGCCGTGAGACGACAGCACTACCTACTGCGCCACTGCGTCGCCCTTCTTAATTGGACACTTGACTAAAAATGCATAATTGTTTTCTAACATGTCTCCATTTTCATAGTCCACACTGTGATGTGAAAAATGGCATTTTTACATGTATCCACTTTGAAGAGCATTTTCAAAAAGATTTTTTTTGCTTCCTAAAAAAGTTGTCTTAATGAGGATGGAAGGTCAAAACAGAGAAGAAAAATATTTTAAAGTTTAGAGTTTATTTTAGAGTTTTTAAACAAAAATGTGTTAGTTTTTACATGGCTTGTGTATAAAAAATACTATTGTCATTAATGCAAGCATTGATTTACTAATTGCTATTTAAAGGCCCCATATACTGCATTGGTTTAATAAGTTAAATTGTTCTCTGATATCTACGTACATAGTTGGCTTCGGTAAGTTCAAAACATCCCCAGAAATGGTTTAAAAAGCTCATTTATAACTTCATAAAATACTCCTAGAATCAGAAGGTCCGTGATTGACCATATATGGATTGTGTCAGGAATATTAATGAGCTCCGCTCTGATGTGCTGCTTTTACACACACGCACACAAAGAGAGAGCATAATGTACACTAACACAGACAAATATAAACCTAGTCAGAGTAACGCTAACCTATTTTGCTCACCAGAGCTGTTGTGAATAAAAGCTAAATTATAATTAAACTTGACAAAAGAGTGTTATAGAGATGTACTGTATCGCGTCGTATTTTGAAGCTATATCGTCAACGAAAACAGTCAGGACTTAGTATCAACCTTAGTATCAGCTCTGTGATTTGACACTATTCAGCAGTCTAAATGTGTTTGTTGAGACATACGCATCAAATTACAAAATAAACATGATAAATTAACAAAAGATGTAACTAATCATACCTTATGCCTCTTTAGAGTGGAGATGATGTGTAATCTGTAAATCTTGCATTTTGCCTACATTAGGAATCACCTAAAGTAGGCATACATGCAAAATGAGAAGGGCATGGCCCGTGAGGAAACAGTGGTGTCTGAGGCTCACAGTATGCCCATTTCCATATACTGATCTTTTATTAGTCTACTATGCCTCGGTTCACCCAGATTTTTATTATAGGGCACCTTTAACACAGGGACTTGATTTAATTAAGTTGGTTGAATAAACCAATTATTTAAATAAACATGTTTTACCCTTGTTATATGGACCTAATCTAATTGTGTGAAAAATGTTTATTGAACAAACTATATTTTTGAGTGTTCTAGTTTCTAAACTTCACCACTTATATGTGAAAATAGTATCACAGCAGATTATTGTTTTTTTTCTGAGGTTACAGAACTGTTGAAGAGGTGTGCTTTTTGTGCTGCTGTCATTAGGAGATTAATCACCCAGAAATGGATCTGACGGTTTTCCTTTTCTCTGGTCAACATTTAGTGCAGTCCTTCACCTTCAGATCAATATATATTACAACATACACAAAGAACTTCAGTGGCTGACAGCCAGGTAAGCAACATAAATTGCCCCATTATGCTTGTTCAGATATTATCTTTCATGTAGTGTGTACTGTAGCTGTGAATGTAAAAGCTTCATTGATAAATGGAGTTATTGTTTCCCAAAACGCAAGAATTGATTCAGTACTGTCTGAAATGAGTCGTTAGTATTTCAGAGTTAGTTCTTGTGCAAACCTGTTGCATAATGCCAGTCAATGAACTTCATTGGCTCTCATTGGAGCTGTGGCTTGGAAGAGTTTTCGTTTTCAATGAGGACTCCCAAATATTTCTCATTTTTTAATGCATAACATCCTTTAATATAGGGTGTGAATTACACCTAATTAATGCTTGACCATTACTGAAGGATGTCAAGACATGATGTGTTTGGATGGTGAGCCCTTTATAATGCAAAACAGTTTGCTCTGATCTGTATCTTAATTAAGAAGAATATACGTTAATCTAAAAATAAATGTGACACCTCCTATAATGGTTCATACCATTGTCAGTTTGTAATGATGCTCAGCAGGGATGCAGGAAAATATACAGTCAGTGGTCTGAAGGCAGGTCTAACCAACCTGTAAATGTCCAAAAGACATGTTTTCTCATAAAATAGGTATTTTTATCTACTCATAGCTTAAAAAGGAAAACTAAGTAAAATAAGACTCATATTGCATATTTAAATAGATGCCTATGCAAGTTAAACAGTAAGCATTATCATATTGCATATTTAAATAGATGCCTATGCAAGTTAAACAGTAAGCATTATCTTTTATGATCATTATAAGTGCATGTATGCTAAACTTGTCGCCGTTTCGCAAAATGTACCATTTTATGTCAAAAAATGTTTGCTTTTGAGAATTGCATGCTGTTGAAATCGCTCATCACAAATTATTGTAGGAATCAGAATCCAATGATTATCCCAATAGCAATATACTCATAATGTCAATAAAAACTTTGTATTAAATTAATGAGAGAATTATACATTTCCAGTAGTTTGTGTGCACCCGCTTTAAATGTTATCACTCAATTGAAGGGGGGTTGTCAGTGGTTATAAGCTACTGGATATGGGCCAGTAGGGGCCGTTTGAGCTGATATCATCCATCCACATGGTTAATTAGCTATACTAGAGAAGACTCCAGATCCAGATCTGTTTTTATGTTACTGTGATGGTTGGGTTTAGGGTTGGGGTAGGGGTAGACGCTAATAAAATACAATTAATTGGAAATGTAATAAATTATATAAATAATTCTCTTTAACTTCCGGTCGCAGTTGTATGTGATTTATAGCTGATTAACTATGTGGATGGATGATAAAAGCCATCTGAGCCTACTAGTAGGTGCAGAAGGCCCCTACTGGCCCAAATCGGCCATTCAATCAAGTGATGACATTCGAATCGGCTGTTCTATAATACATATGCATGCCTCACTGGACCACAAAACCAGCCATCAAAAACCAGTGTCATTTTCTTTTTTCAAAATGGAGATTTACAGTTTTTTTCCAACTGCTTACACACAAAATCATTTCTTGTGACACAATTTTTGAAACATCTCAGCCTTGCACTCTGTTTTCAATTGAATAAAACACTTTTTTCAAAATACACACAACTCTCTACCTAAAACACAAACATCTAACAGGAAGCTACTTGCTTTACTTTTCCAAATACAAGCAATCAAATTGCTACATTTATGTATACATTTACATTTTTACATACAGTATGTTTATGTTTTTTCATGCTATATACAGCAATAAGGTTTTGGCCTAATAAGTATTTTCTGTTTCTTCATGTCATTGGTGTTTACAGTGTACTTGTTACTCCTCTCAGCAGATTACTGTCACTATAGAACATTTTATTGAACTATAGATATAAGCTTACGGAAGAGCAAAGAGCTTTAGATTTAGAACAACAGTGTTGACATGCTACAGTACAGTATATCCAAAAGTGTTATACTATGAAAGAAGTGTTTGCTATTTGATGCAAATGCTTCATTCTGACATATGTTTATGGCATTTTGAATGCAGTGTTACATTTTAAAGGAAATATGAGGCATTTTGTGTGTGCAGTTTTGGGAATTGTGTGTAGCGTTTTGAAAAAAGGTGACATTGTTTTGAAAATGTACGGAATAAATAAGCTTTCCATTGATTTATGCTATGTTAGGATTGAACAATATTTGGTTGAGATCTGTAAGCTGAGGGTTAAAAAAAATCTAAACATTGACAAAATTACTGTAAAGTTGAACAAATTAAGCTCTTAGAAATGCACATTACTAACAAAAATGTTTAAAGAAGGGTATTTAGAAAATATTTTTGTGGAACATGATCTTTGTTTAATATTCTAATGATTTTTTGCATAAAGCTAAATCAATAATTTTGACTCATACAATGTATGTTTTATGGAGCCAGATCAGTCTCAAAAATAATATATTTACAAAATAAAATTCATACATGCACAGCACAATTCACATTTACAAAATCCAATTTGTAAATTCAAAACACAATTCATAAATACAACACACAATTTGTGTAAATAAATATTTTTGCCAAATGAATTGTTTTTGTGTATTTATGACTTGCATTTTGAATTTACGAATTGGATTTGTGTATTTATGAATCATGTTTAAATTTATGAATTGGATTTGTGTATTTAGGCTCACAGCAAGAAGGTCGCTGGTTCGAGCTTAGGCTGGGTCAGTTGGCATTTCTGTGTGGAGTTTACTTGTTCTCCCCGCATTCGCATGAGTTTCCTCCGGGTGCTCCGGTTTCCCCCACAAGTCCAAAGACATGTGGTACAGGTAAATTGGGTGAGCTAAAATTATCTGTAGTGTATAAGATTGTATGGGTGTTCCCCAGTGATGGGTTGCAGCTGGAAGGGCATCCGCTGCGTAAAACATATGCTGGATAAGTTGGCGGTTCATTCCGCTGTGGTGACCCCAGATTAATAAAGGGACTAAGCCGAAAAGAAAATGAATTAATTAATTTGTGTATTTATGACTTACGTTTTGAATTAACGAAATAGATGTGTGTATTTATGACTTGCGTTTTGAATTTACAAATTGGATTTGTGTATTTATGAATCGTATTTTGAATTTATGAATTTGATTTGTGTATTTATGAATTGCGTTTTGAATTAGCGAATAAGATGTGTGTATTTAGGAATCATGTTTTGAATTTACAAATTGGATTTGTGTATATTTATTGTATTTATGACTTGCGTTTTGAATTAACAAATAAGATGTATTTATGAATTGTGTTATGAATTTACAAATTGGAATTTTGTATTTATGACTTGCGTTTTGATTTTACGAATTGGATTTGTTGAAATTATGATGGGGCAGCACGGTGGCACAGTGGGTAGCACAATCGCCTCACAGCAGGAAGGTTGCTGGTTCGAGCCCGGGCTAGGTCAGTTGGTATTTGTGTGTGGAGTTTGCATGTTCTCCCCGTGTTTGCGTGGGTTTCCTCCAGGTGCTCCAGTTTCCCCCACAAGTCCAAAAACATGTTGTATAGGTGAATTGGGTAAGCTAAATTGTCCATTGTGTATGTGTGTGAAGTGTGTATAGATGTTTCCCAGTGATGGGTTGCAGCTGGAAGGGCATCCACTGCATAAAACATATGCTGGATAAAGCCGAAAAGAAAATGAATGAATGATTCATGAATTAATTTTGTGTATTTATGACTTGCGTTTTGAATTAACAAATTGGATTTGTGTATTTATGGATCGTGTTTTGAATTTATCAATTGGATTTGTGTATTTACGAATTGTGTTTTGAACTTACAAATAGTTTTTTGTAAATGTGAATTGTGCTGTGCATGTATGATTTTTATTTTGTAAATGTTGTATTTTTTGAGACTGGTCTGGCTATATAGTTTTTGGTTATTGCCAAAAAATAAACATATGCAACTTAAGACTGGTCTTGTGGACCAGGGTCAGATATAGAATACTGTATGAAGTTGACACAATGAGGCATGCATATGTATTACACAAACTACTGGAAATGTAGAATTCTCTCATTGATTTAATACAAACATAGTCCCTTTGCAATAGTTTTTTATTGACATTATAAGTATATTGCTAGTTTTGTTCATATTTCTAAAGGAAAACAGACTATTGTGAGGAAAAAGGTCATGCTGCAATGTATATTATAAGAAAATAAAAGTGTTTTTGACCTTGGATGGATATAAACCTTTTGTCGAAGTCCTCCAAAAAAACATTAGGAAACTTTAAAATAGCAAAATGGAGGCACTTTAGCTGTGCTTAACTTCTGAAGAGGTGCCATAACTTACAGAGATACTGTGAATGAAATTGCAACAAAATATATTGACTACATAAAGGTAGATAGTATGCAGGCTACTCATCCATCAACACACACGGTAGCCCTGGGAATTGCTCTGATTGTAGCCCTTGTCACTCTTCACCACACTAAAATTAAAATACAAAAACAGGAGATATGAGTTATAGAATATTAATAACCCTCATTTCCAGCACTCTGCTCTTTCAGATGCTAATTACAGATTAGCAACTGAACACAGGGCTCAGATATGACTCAGTGTAATATCACCATGCTTGGCAGATGAGTATAAACTCACCTCTGCTGGATCTCTTCTCTGTTTTAATCTATATTAGTATTATGAGCTTGATCCATTAGTCACTCTCATATAAACTACTAATCCCTGATGGATTAGCACAGATAATAAAATGATTTAAATTGCTTTTGGTTTTTGAGTGGGAGGAAAAAGTTGACATAAAACCTGTACATAATGGACGCGTAAGCATAGGAGTGTTGTAGCTGCTTGATTGAATTGTGCTTTTCGGGTTGCTACAGATCCATATAAAACTGATTTGTTAAAACATTCTCACAGTAAAAGATGAGATAGAGATTACAAAAGTGAATGAGATGCAAAAGGGATGTAGAGTAAAGAAAATTGCTGAAAGATAATGTTTGCATAGTTGTTAAAATGCAGTCCATTGTCAATGATGTATCCAATCACAATCAAATCAGATGCCTGTTGTGATCTTGACATCTGGTTCAAAGGAGTTCTGGATTCTCGTGGGTGATTTGATTCTGGGTCTGGATGCTGTCTGTTGTTTAAAATGAAGAAACTTTAAGAAAGTCTGAAGTTTCTCGCTGGAGATCCTCTCTGCGAAATCTGCCTTAAAACATATTGATTAGTTAATTCTTATTTATCTGTACAAGCTGACAAGGATTGACTTTCAGACGTCACACAGCTGTTACAAACACAATCACAACGCAAGTCAATGAAAAGGAGAGGAGCCGTATAGGTCACAGAAAACAAATGCTAAATTGAAGGTTATATTTATACAGTAGATACTTTAAAATGGTGTATTTTATTTGATAAAAATAATAAAAAAAGAATAAATGTGGATATTTGTTTGTTTGTTGGTTTGATTGTAATTAGTATAACTGAGGCTAATTTGTTGTAAAATTTACTTGAATACTCATTTATGGCTTTGCTTAAATAATTTTTTACATGGTATATTAGGCGCTGATCACCTTTTTCAGCCTTTCACATATTCATTCATTCATTTACTTTTCGGCTTAGTCCCTTTATTAATCTGGGGACAGTTGGTGGGGACAATATGGGGACAGGAATGAACCACCAACTTATCCAGCACATGTTTTACGCAGCGGATGCCCTTCCAGCTGCAACTCATCACTGGGAAACATCTATACACACTTACACTACGGACAATTTAGCCTACCCAATTCACCTATAGCACATGTCTTTGGACTTGTGGGGGAAACCGGAGCACCTGGAGGAAACCCATGCGAACGCAGGGAGAACATGCAAACTCCACACAGAAATGCCAACTGACCCAGCTGAGGCTCGAACCAGCGACCTTCTTGTTGTGAGGTGATTGTGCTACCCACTGCGCCACCGTGATGCCCTCCTTTCACATATTAATAATCATAAATAGTCATGCTGCAGAAAGCGAGTGTGTATGGGTGTTTCCCAGTACTAGGTTGCAGCTGGAAGGGCATCTGCTGCATTAAACATATGCTGGAATAGTTGGTGGTTCATTCCACTGTGCCGACCCCTGATAAATAAGGGACTAAGTCGAAGGAAAATGAATGATGAAATAGATGAAATGGATGAAATAGTGCTGCACTGTAAATGAACTACTACAATACACAAAGTAGAAGGAGCTAATTAATGTGAAGTCAGAGAAATGGCATGATTATTCTTTACAATGCCCACAAAATCTGTATATGAATTTTGCATGCTGGGTCTGATTGAATTCAAAGAATCATAGTTTTATAAACAGTTATAACTTAACAAAATTACATAACTAATTCTTATTAATAAAAAAAAATCTGTTTTGTTACTCTGCAATTACTGAATTTATCCTTTTTGTTGATGTAATTTAATTATTTAAACTAAAAATTTTACAAATTTTATTTATTATATGTTATAGTATATAAAATTATATGCTAATTTCCAACTTTAAACCAATATAAATACAAAACTCTGACTTAACACCATGAAATTAAAATGTATTTTATTTGTATTAACTATGATTACATTTAATTGTTAAATTACAATCCTATCACATTCAATTAGTATTAGTTGTATTATGTTGTTAATAAAAAGTCTGACAAGCATGACTTTTTGCGCCCATTGATTCCACCACACCACTGACCCCAACCCTCAACCTGCCTCTTACAGTAACCTGTTGTTTTATTACCGTCTCCACTTACCCCAAATTTAAACAAAGGTCACAAAAATGATGCTTTAATCATGTGCACATTCTCAGTAACTGTAGCTGTAACACTTCAATTTGCAATCAACCTACTAGCAGAATAAGCCCCTCCCATGTGGAGTTCTTGGGTACAAATTTGGAGATCAGAGAAAAACAGAACAGATGTGTGTTAACAAAGTAACAAATGATGGTGTGTAAAGAGAAGGAAAGAAACAATTTGAGATGAAGCCTGTCACAGTACTACTAGGCATGTGGCTTTCTTGCTTCTCATTGACTTTGTCTTTATTTCTGTCCTTTACCTCTGACAATATCATGCAAACCTTTGAAATGTACATTTCAGACTCATAATGAGCTCTTTCTTGAGTGTTTTTGAGTTACGTGTGTATATTAATACACTAATGTCCATAGTGACAGATGCATTACTCAGATACTGCAGTGCACTGCATGAATAAATTATGCAGATTGCTGTTTATTGTTGTACAGTTTGGCTTTATTTATGCTATGCTTGTATCTGGTGTCACTTTGATATTAATCGTGGTGATTATTTTGAGCTTACATTTACTTGCTTTTACTTTGTGTTTTATGCTTATCAGGTGTGTTCAATTTTAAAGTTGATGCACGTTTGACCAGAGAGGATGGCGGACATGTTCACTTGCATTGAAAACATGCAGCGCGTTGTGATGTGATGATATTAGATTTGACACATTTGTTGAATTAAGCAAGACTGATCTAATTTTATTGGCACTGCATTTAATGTACAGTGGAAAAAAAGCATCCTCACATCTGAAGTTATGATCTTGCTATTTATTACGGACCATCTCACGGGGCCCCTCGAGGCATCAGGCCCCCCTGGAGACTGCCTATATATAACCTATATAGGATGGTTTGGAGATGGCCGGTTCTTTGTATACTTGAGTAGTTCTGTCCCCTAGGGTGAGTTCCTGACCCAAACTAAACTGTGTTCTTTAAGTCTGACATGCTGACATTATATATAATACAAAACACTTAGGTGAGTAAACTTGTTGTTGGCTTGAGTTAAAGCCTGCACAGAAAGTTTAAAATAACTTTGAAAAGCTTGATGCTCAAAGGTTTTACAAAGGGAACATCAATAAAATGTTACTAACATGTTTTCACACATGTTTTAGCCTTTTGTTAATGTGAATTAACATGTTGCTATAGCACATTTCTAGTATGTTTTAATATATCTATATATATATATATATAATTTTCTTTTCGGCTTAGTCCCTTTATTAATCAGGGGTCGCCACAGCGGAATGAACCGCCAACTTATCCAGCATATGTTTTACACAGCAGATGCGCTTTCAGCCACAACCCAACACTGGGAAACACCCATACACACTCTTTCACACACATACACTATGGCCAATTTAGTTTATTCAATTCAACTATACCTCATGTCTTTGGACTGTGGGGGAAACCGGAGAAACTGGAGGAAACCCATCACGGGGAGAACATGCAAACTCGTGGCAATTGACCCAGCCTTAGCTTGAACCAGCGACTTTCTTGCCGTGACGCGATCGTGCTGCCAACTGCGCCACCATGACGCTCATGTTAGGACATGTTTATATTATATATATTATATTATAAGAGATTGTTGCACATTACCACGTTCCTTTATATGTCCAGTGTTCACTGATAGCCTTTGTCAGTCCGTTATTGTTCACTCCTGTGTCTGCTTTCTGTTAGACTCTCTCGCTCGCTTAGGTGGAGGCTCTACGATATAGCCTGCTTCATTTGGACCTTATGCTCGTCTTCGTTTCTTTGATGTTGTTACTACTGCCTGATCTGAAGACAACATTATCTGTGAGAGACTTCACCCCAAATCCGCTTCTCTAATGAACTTTACCGTGGGTAAACTCGACGATTTCCTTGAGAGCTGCTCCATAGCGCTACCTTTCCCTTCCCTCGATATCTGGTGAGATATCCATGAAAGATTGCTATACGACGTTGGTTCACGGACGAACCCTTTCCACTGTTTGGCGTGTCGTATTCTGGTGTGGGCATCCTTGCCCTATTATATCTGGTGAGATCAATACCAGTGGTGACTCTTTAAATAAATCATCTTGTTTTTATTTGCATTTGGGTCTCCTGTGTATATCTTTGTGACAGAGATATATCAAAACTATCAATCATTTAGACACTGGATAATAATAATGAAAATTGCTAATAATACGTTTTATTTATAGCCCGAAAATGAAGTGAGGGTTTATGAAAACACTTTTTTCATGTTTTAAAATTTGGATAATGTTTCATCGCATTGCAAACATCAGTTAGCTTGTAATTAACATGTTTAAAGTTTAAACTAACATGATAATAGTACATTTGTAGCATATTTTAACACATGACTGATATGTTTAGCATGCTAAGGCTAGTTACATTCTCACCCTCAACTCATCACATAATGATGCTTGGTCAGAACCGCTTTGCATTATATTTTGGAAACATACTAGCAGCATTTAACACTTTGACACCAGCATTGTATACAAGAACAAATACATTTACAAACCTTTAACAAACCTCTTTTTTTCTAACAAAATGTGTGTAACCCTTTAACTGCCTGCTCTAGCAAATGGTTGACCACATTTTGACTGTTTTAAATAATGACTGCTAACACAGCATTGTTGGTTTACAAAAAAATTAAACAAACATAATCCTGTTGCACTACTACACTTCATTTTGTTTTATTGTAAAAAAAAAATAAGAAGAAAGCATGTTAAATAAGAATCTGAAATATTTTACGGCATACTTCAAAAAATAATCATGATTTAGTATTCAAATTTTTTTTATTTTGATTGTTTTCAAATAATATTGGTCTTACACATCATATTCTTTTCACATCATGTATTAATTCCGGTACTTTTTCCGTAAACCGACATTTGGTATGGTAACCATTTGTTAGAGGCTGATATTTTAGAATTTATGAGATGTGTTACAAAAAATGCATTGAGTATGTTAACTAGCGACATTAGGAGTTAAAAAATGCAATCCAATTTTTTTTTCTTGGTGGGGCATTTAAAGGGGTAATGTAGTTAATGTAGCCATTTTGTATTAAGTTAGTTATTCATTGATTTATTCATTTGATTTACATAGTATATATAACTATTTATATAAATTGCAGAAAATTATTATTTTTGGGGCCAAAAAATTTTGTTTTAAAGGGCCATGTTTAGAGTAATTTTTTCAAGTGATTTTTCATTTATATTTTAGCCTGTTCTTCACACACAGACACACACACTTGGAACATATAGCATACTGTATGAGTCATATCTACTTTTTTGGGATGTATCTTTTATGTGTGTGTGCTGTTTGAAGTTTGACAGCTACAATAATCTTCTCACAATAATCCTTAATCCATTTGGTTTTATATTCCACAGATAAGAAATACATTTCAAGTGGTTTTGGGTTTGAAATAACCTGGGCTGCATTTCCTGAAATCTTAAGACTACGTTGTTCTTAAGTTATACCTTATCCTTAATAGCTGCACCTATTCATTAAGCTGTACCTTATCATTATTAGGTGTTTCCTGAAATGATCTTAGTTAAGTATACCTTCTTTAAGTCATACTTTTGTAGTTGGTCAGAACCATTCTTGGCTACTATTGAACACTGTTGACTTCACTAGTGGCCACCACTGTGCAAAAAGCTTCTTTAAATCTAAGTCTATATGAATATAACTGTTTAATCCATGTTTAATTAGGTTACTTGAAGCTAATTGTCCTGCAAATATTAAATTAGGCTAATTTAAACTAATTGCACTGCTCAAATTAAAATAGGCATTACACTGATGATAGTTAGACTTCAGCGTCTTAATCAAAAGTGTGCAGCATAGGATTGCACTGATTTGCACTGGGATCCTGTTAGACCCAAAAAAGGGGGACTTGACAACTGTGCATCCAGCATGAGTTATGAGAGTCAGATTGACCATGGTTGAGTATTTCTTGCTTAACAGCTTCTTTTTAAACTCATAGCTAGGTATGCTATCTTGTAAAATATTCTCCCTCTACACAGAGAATCATGTGATGATGAAATCAAAAGTAAAATTTAAGCATGACTGCTAAAGCAAAAGTGAATTGAATACCCATCAAACTAATAGCAGCCCTCTGTTTGATAGCAGCTCCCTATTTGAATTTTGCAAGAGTGGACTGGATGGGGATTAAGTAAACAGTTCCTCACAGTTCAACCATCCATATCAAACAATTCAGCGCCCCCAGCATGGAGAGCACCTATTGCATGTCAGAAGGTATACCCTTACCTTGTCTTTAAGGCTATGGTTTACCTTTAATTAAGATGTACTTGTAAAGTCTTTGAAGCATACTAAAATTATGATCAAATAACAGTTTTCACTAACTAGGTTTCCATAACTCTGTGTCTATTGCATGAGAAACATTCATTCATTCATTCATTCATTCATTCATTCATTCATTCATTCATTCATTCATTCATTCATTCATTCATTCATTCATTCATTCATATTTGGCTTAGTCCCTTTATTAGTCCGGGGTCTCTACAGTGGAATGAAACGTCAACTTATCCAGCACATGTTTTACACAACAGATGCCCTTCCAGCTGCAACTTATTACTGGGAAACACCCATACACTCTCATTCACACACACATACACCACGGACAATTCAGCTTACCCAATTCACCTATAGCGCATGTCTTTGGACTTGTGGAGGCAACCGAAGCACCTGGAGGAAACCCACATGAACATGGGGACAACATGCAAACTCCACACAGAAATGCCAGCTGACCCAGCCGAGGCTCGAGAAACGCTGCATGAGAAACAATTGATGTAAAATTTAAATAAAAATCCCTTAATTCTCAATGGATGTTTACACTCACTTGTGGTGGATTTGGACATGAAAAAGGGTTAATGTTAATAATGGGAGATTGGTCAAACAAACTCTGAAGTAGCAAACATTACACCCACATGACTAATCAGCTGCCTTCATAATTCTTACATTCTTTACTGTTGGTTACTAGGTAACCAATACTACAGTCAGCCACTCTAACAACTTGATGGAAATGCACCTAATTCGCATTTGGGATTTTTTTCTGTAGCAAACGTTACACCCACATGACCCCCGCTTTTGCCAGTTGGTGGGTGTTAATGAAATCCCCTGTAAATAACCATTACCTAAATAGCCGGGTCCGACACATTTTAGGGTCTCCTTGAAACATTTCCATTGTGTTGTGAGAACATGCAGCTCATTTTCGTAAAATGTGTTTGCGTTGTGACAATTTGAAGCACATGTGCTGTCAAACTGAAGAAGATCTTTTCTCAGTTTGTCGCTGTTTTTTGTAATGTACTTGTTTTCTTAAATTGCAGTGCATTAAGCTCTCTCGGCCACCGTAGCTGGCTCCATAATGCCTACATTCTTTACTGTTGGTTACTAGGTTACCAATACTACAGTCATCCACTCTAACAACTTGATGGAAATGCACCTAATTTGCATTTGGATTTTTTTTTCTCTTTTGCGATCTTTGAACAGATTCACGTCACGTTAGTGTGTAAACCTGGCTATTGATCTGTTAAAAATGCTATGCAAGGCATTATTTCTTTTATTTATTCATTTTATTCACTTATTTTGAGACCCCATTTTAGTTTTTTTTTGACATCCTATACTTTCCTGTATTTGAAATTGTTTAGTGCAGGCTTTTTTTTTCCAACACATAACGTTTGCAGAGAATAATGGAAAGAACATACACAGTTTTTAAAACTTTTCATAGAATTCCACAATATCGCTGTTGTCTGTTTTTTCATTTCTCTCATTTTTAAACGAACGTGCTCTTTTTCAGTATTCATCATCATTATGTGCAAACATATGGCAGCTGTACAGATCAATCAGATTATGGTGGCGGTTGAAGGGAAAAAAGCAGAAGTTAGTTTATGTTCAAAGAGGGGCATGACAAAAAAATTGAGCACAACTGCGCTACAAGTCTTTGAACCTGTCACATCGTGAGTTTGGAGACATTTTGCAGATTCAGCTTTCCTGAAGTAGTGTTATAGCTCCGAGCAGAGTTGGATGATTGAGCCGCTATTCGGCATGCAAATGTATAATAACTGACTGTCATACATTATAGTTTGCGACTGTAAATATACTATGCATCACTGGCTACTTGTTGATAATAATTCAGCATAAGTTTATGGCTATTTATTTATTGTAAAGGAATGAACCTGACACACACTTCTCTCTCCCGCTCATTTACACACCTAAGACATCTACAGTACCTTGTGTTTCTCTTTGACTGTATATTTCACTCTTCTCCCTTCTACAGTCGGTTTTTCTTGGTGAGATGCATGGAATTGCGAGTTACTGGTGTGAATATTTAATGCTGGCTTGAAGGGGAGAAAAGGCCATAAACAACTGAATGCTGGATCTGCTCAAGCTGTAACTCCTCTGGCCCGAGCTGTAACCTCCCTCTCTAAACACCTTCATTCATATTAAATTACATCTCATTCAACTGCCTGCAATGCTTGAATGCTGCTTTTTATGATCCTTAGTGCTGAAGTATCTGTGCATCGCTACGATGACCCTCATGTGACACAGATTTTCTGTCCTACCTATGAAAATTATGTTTACTGTTTTTGTAAGTATGCATGCCATGAATTGTGATTGGCATTCCAGTAGCACTATTACACAGTCTATCAGATTTGGGACCTATTTTCAGTATTGCATCACTTGCATCTTTGTGTTTGCAGTTTTTAGATAGACTGTGAGGGTGTTCAGAGCGAAAAATGCAAAAAAATAATGTTAAATGCAGCAAAAAAAAAACTTTTTTATTTGACACTGTGTCATTAAAAGCAACGCGTATGTGCTAGATGCTGAAAAGGCAGTGTAATGGTCAAAGATGTGTTTGAACAAAAGTGTTCTGTATGAACCTCTGTCCATCTTTGTCTGTATTTAGCTTTATTAATAGTTCCACAATAAGGATTGTCATGCGAAGTTATGATTTTTGTAGAAACTACATTAAAATTACCAGAAAATTACCTGCATCCTTACGGAAAGGGATCTTTTTGAAAATGCCGGTAAGTTTTTTCCCGTAATTTTCCGGTAAAAGAAGTTATAACATTACTGTATTTGTATTACGAATTTGTAATGTCGTCAAATGTGTAAACATTTAGCTGCGGTTCGTGCTTCTTCCATTGGATGTCTCTGGGACAAAGCAGCTGCATAAATGCTAAAGCTTTAAATAAAAGTGAAGCCATCAACAAAATCCCGACCCCTTCTATATTTACAAATACAAGCGCAGCTCATTTTTGGTTAATGATGTCAGAATTTACCTGTATTCTGGAATGGATGTGTGAATGGACTTTTCCGGAAAAAACCCGGAACGTCCTTGCCTGTGTGAACATTGCTTTTTTTTTATTTACCGGTAAAGTCGTTCCAGCAATTTTACGGATATTTACCGGTATCATTGTGTGAAAGGGGCTATTGATATGGGGGTAAGTGGTAGCAAGAACTGGAATTCTGAATCACTGAATCATTCATTAAACTGATTTGTTCAATTTGGCTGATTCATTCAGCAGCATGTTACTGAGATTTTTTTAAATGAGTCATTGAATTATTCATTGAACTGATTTGTTCAAAACCGCTAATTTATTTAGGAACAAAAACGTGTGACTGTTCTCATGAGCAGTGACGGCTGGTCAATAGAGGGCGCTCGGGCGCCGCCCCCTTCAAGTTAGACCCCTTTATAATGTTAATGTTTATTATCACAAATATTAACAAAATAAATTGATTTAATTATAACATTCTAACATTTATTGTAGTCATACTAACATTTATTGAAAAAAAATGTTTGAACAATATTTTTTCATATGTGTGCGGGGCGCCGGACTAATGGGTGTCTATGTAGGTACACAAACTTTTGCAAAGCACGTGATATGACGATAAGCTCTAATTGGCCTGTTTTAAATTGTCTTTGGGGCGCAGCGCTCTGCATCCCGAACCCTCCCATTTTTGTTGTTAGAACGAATCATATTTGTTTTTCTATGATTGGCCTTATGTGATTGGACCATTCTCACCAAAGAGCTTAGAATGCAATTTCTCGAGATGAAGGAAAATTCTGTTGTATCTTTGCAAAGATATCCGTTCACAAGGCGTTTGGATGAAGAAAAAGAAAATCAAGGAGCTTGGACCAGATCGACCTTCCTTGCAAATTCACCAGTAGTCAAGTGATGGAGAGCGCGCGTATATTCGGGGCTTTTCCAGCACTTGTCATGACAAACGGAGTTGGCTGGCAGGTTGTGATGTAAGTCATGCCTTTTACTATTTCTGTGTTTGCTGTTTCAAACAGCATGGCGCAAGAGAGGCTGAATGCATTGACCATGCTGTCAATAGAGAAGACACTGGTGACTGAGATGACTGACTTTAACCAAAAGGTTATTGAGAAATTTTCAAGCCAGAAAAAAAAGAAGAGCAAAATTTATTTTCAAGTAGTACTACTGGCCAGTGATTAGGCAACATTTGTGTGTGTGTGTGTGTTTACTGATTATCTTGATTACTTCATTACTGATAACCCAAATTGAACTAAAATGAACTGATTTGTGATGCATTTATTGTATGCTTTAGTCATTTTTGATACATCACCTGAAAAATGGCTTTTACACTCTTACTTTATCAACAGTTAGATTTTTTTCTGGTGTTTGCTTTCAGTCATAAATCCAACAAATATGTGTAAAATCACTGATTTATTCAACTGTGTTCAAGTTATTGAACCATTCACAACCAGTTTGTTAGAAAAACCCAATTCATTCAGAACTGAATTATTTATTTAATTTCAATTATTTATTTAACTTATTTGTTCAAATGTCATGGTAAATATTTGAAATAGGGTGGCACAATGGCTCAGTCACATGACAAGAAGAAGGTCACTGGAAAGATATGCGGTATAAGTGAATGGAATAAACTAAATTGGCCGTAGTGTATGTTTGTGTGTGTGTGTGTGCGTGCGTGTGTGTGTGTGTGTGTGTGTGTGTGTGTGTGTGTGTGTGTGTGTGTGTGTGTGTGTGTGTGTGTGTGTGTGTGTGTGTGTGTGTGTGTGTGTGTGTGTGTGTGTGGTGTGAATAAGTGTCTATGGGTGTATCCCTATGGGTGTTTCCCTCATTACTGGGATGCAGCTGGAAAGTCATCTGCTGTGTGAATTCCGTTGTGGCGACCTCTGAAATTGAAACTAAGCCAAAGGAAAATGAATGAATGCATGAATTTGTGAAATAAAAACTTTAAAGTCACTGAATCATTGATTAAAACTTTTAATTTAAAATTCAGTTAACTTGTTATGCTTGTAGACCTGTTGTAATTATGATTGGAAACATTTACATAATGAAATCAGAGCATGACAAATTAATTGTCAGCATTATGTCTAACATAAGCCAATTGATGTTACATTTTTTTAATAACTGTTGATTGAGCAATTTATTTAACATCTGTTAGAGCAAACGTAGTCAAAGAGTTTAGAAAAGTGTAAGTTCCAACACAATCTCATTCTGAAAATGTAGCCCTATATACGTTTCTGGAGATCCCGAATTATGTAGCCAGAGCTACGTATGGCTGCATTTTGTTGTTAAAACAAACTCTACGAGGCGGAATGACACCATTCCTATTCGCACTTACCAGCTGACCGCTTACCTGCATGTGGACAGCCTTTCCGCTTTTACCATTTCGTCCGGTAGCTCGACACATACGTCAGCTGACTTGAGATGCAGAGCGGAGTTGACCGCAACAAAGGGGTTCAAGTCCAGTGAAGAGTGATTCCAGAAAGCAGGTAACACAAAAACAGAAGCCAAAAAATAAAATAAACAAGTAAATAACAGGGTGAGAATGTGGTAAAATCTAAAAACATGGTAAAAATCAGAGAGGTTTTTATTTTCTGGAATGCTTTTCAAAACACTGCGGTTGGGCTTAGGGAAGGGGGTGGGCAGGTCAATTCGTGCTTTTTAAAATACTATTGGTTGGGTTTATTTAGGAAATTTGAGATCTGAAAAAGCATACATAGCGGCCTCTAGTGGATTTGCGGAAACAAAAACTGCAAAAAAAAAACAACCTAGGACCTATTTGGTGCTCTCCAGAAATGTATGTACGTTATCAGAATGAGTCTGGGTTGGTAATTTCAGTGCAAAAGCTATAATACCAACAATATCGTTGGTAATATCGCAATAATTGTTAATAATTCGTAACTTAACTTCATTTAGTGAGTAATTCGTATGAATTTGTACAATCTCATTCATACAATTTAGTACAATTTGCTTATCCCCCAGTGACAATTGAGTTTAGGGGTGAGGTTTGGTGACAAATTGTACATTTTTGTACTACAAAATTCAAACGAATTAGCCACTAAACTGACAAATTGTAAAATAGTTGTTTTTTTTTCATAAGATCAGGCTAATAATACAGTGAGTAAAACAAATCCACTAACATGTCATTAAAAGCGAACTACTACTACTAAAAACAGCAAATTCCATTCGTCATCCTCCTTTCATTCCTCTTATGCTTAAAGAGGCTCATGAACTGTATTTACAGTTCTCCACAAATGACCTCTATCATGCTGAACACTTTGGATGAATATTTCTCCTGGACATTGCTTCTCCTCCCATCATCATCAATAATAAATCAAAATCAAATCATAACGTACGTATCAGGCCTGAATAAAACATGAGTCTTAATCCTGAAAGGAAATGGAGCCGGTTTCCAAAGGTATATTGTGACATGAAAATGTATTAGTGAAATGAGCTAGTAAATCAGGTTGGAGAAATCTCTGAGTAAAACATAAAATATGCAAACGCAGGAGTATATTATTAGATCTACGCTAATACATTCATTTAGAGTGCTGCTTAGTGTGTGATAGAATATTGAGATCTGAATCACTCCAATGCTACAGAGATTTCTTCACACAAACGCTGCGCTCTCACTTACATCCACAATCTCTTTACATTCTGTCAGTCATGAATTGTGGAAAATGAGTCCTTCTTCTATAGTTTGGAGGAGGGAACCATAATGTAATAGCTCTAGCATTACAATAACACTCTTTAATCTCTCTCAGTCCCTATTTCACCTTCCCTTTCTTTGTCTTTCTCTCTTTTTACATATTTGTTAATCATTATGACAGGCTTGAGCATAATGATCACCGAAGTGTGTCAGCGAGTGAGAGAGACCTCTTTTTGGTGTCATTTATCGCAGGTTTACAGCCAGGTGTGAGGATTTTTACTGTGCGTGTTTGGTTTAGATATGTTTTTGCTCAAGCGGTTTCTTCAACAGCAATGGTGAATTGTAACAGAGCTATTAAAGTTCTCACAGCTTTATTGTTTATCTGTATTTTGGCAGCAGGGTGATTCCTCTGCGAGCCTGTGAAAGAGTCCAGAGACTCCAAGTCCACAGGTCTCTAAATTACTATGTTTAAGTTGTTGTAGCTGCATACCAGGGCTTGCAGTCTGGCTTGTCAAATACATATAAACGTATAGTTTGTTAAAGCGAGAGTGTAAAGGGCTGAGCAGAAATAGCGATGTATTTTTTGTTATGAGGGAAAATCTGCACTGTTTAAATGTTGTGAGAACTACGTCAAAATAAGCTGATATAAAATATATGTACAGGGCTCGGAATGAACCTTTTTTCTTGGTAGCACCAGTGCTCCTAACTTCAAAAATGTAGTCGCACCCACCAAAAATTATGAGAACCGTTACTACAAGTTTTATATTAACAGATTCTATTATATATTAACTAACAAATAAACAAAAATCTGCATTTGCTCACCGGTGTCTGGTATTGCAATGATGATATTGACATATAACTTATTATTTGCATATGTCATCTTAATAGCAATAACGGACGGCCTTTTCATGAGCTGCAATATTAGTTTCATCTCGGTGAATGCATGCTCTTTAGCGATGGTGAATGTGGTGTCAGTTGCACGACTGACAGCATTGTGCTGATTAAATGAAGGATTAAATGACGTTAGAACATCTCGTGCTTAAAATGTTTAGATTCAGTGGCAAACACTGTTTTCCTGAAAACTCCGTCCCAACAGCTTTACGGTGAATGCTTTAGTTATTTTTATAGCAGACTTTCAACACTGGAAGTCTTTTATCCACTCTTCGAAAAGTGCAAATGCTGGATTGACATTTATTACACGATCACTAATCAGATGTGCCATTATTTGTAACTTAAGGTGGTTTCTAAAACTAAATCTGCCAGTGTTGTTTTCATTTTCTCGGATCCAGACCTTTATGTTTTCGCAGCTGTAGCTCCCTATCATCGGAACTGAGTGATTGACAGCTGATATTAACCAATCCATTCACGTTCTGTTCTAGCGCAGTGGGCCAATAAGAAGAGCTTAAAGGCGGGGCAAGCATTGCAGGCTTTTGCTGCGTCCCAATTCGCATACTTATACTATGACCTAAAAGTATGTACTTTTTTTGTGGATGAAAAATATATACTTTTGAGTGAGTAACAGAAAAGTATGCAAGCTTTGGGACATACTACTTCCTCGAGTCGTTACACAGATCGTTGTGTTGCTTAGTGAAGAGCCCTGTCAATCATCCACATTTCTGTCGTATTTAATTTCCTACCTTATTAGAGAAGCAGCAGCAGGATAATCTCCCATTCACGATTCTTTCATGCAGAGAAATCTCCTCAGGTCTTTGGATAATTCTGCATTCAGACGGTAATGTCCAAACACGTCTTTTTATAAGTTCAGTATTGTTGTTGCAGATAAAATATAATGCAGACAACGGTATTTAAATATTCTCCAGTGGGCTAGATATTAATTAACAGTCATACAAACATCTTCACCGAAGCCTCTCTGCTTGACGGTTGGTCTCGCGCGTCCACCATGTTTGTAGTTTGTTTACACTTTTCACCCGCGTTTTGTAGTTCTAATTGAATTCACGTCCAACGCGCAATGTACTGTGGGCAATATCAGCGGTTAGAGTATTGATGCTTCTACACTCATAATTTTCACCGGAAATAGTAAATCATCCGGGAGTTTTTGGCATACTCTTTTCAACATACTACGATTTGGGACAAACTAATTCTACTTTCACATACTATTTAGGACGGATAGTATGCGGATTGGGACGCAGCATTTGTTTACTGCAGGAAGTTGACATGTCAACTGTTTTAAACCATTCCTGAGTGCTGCATTGGGTGTTTTAGGTGCAAAGATGCTTAATGCGTGAATGCCTGCTAATTCCGCGCATGTGGTGAACATTTTGCTGTGAAAACTGGTCGCACGACATCAATTTTATGCACTCGCACAAATGCTCCCAAATATATTTTGAGGTCACATGGATACAATTTTGGGCGCATATGCGGCCAAAACGGTCGCAATTTCGAGCCCTGAATGTCAGATAATGCAAATTTAATATGGTGATTGTTGCTTGGGAATCACATTGACATTCAAATATTAATTATTATACATTACCACACCCTCAGAAGTAAGTAAACCTTGCTTAAAGCACTATACTGCAATATTTCATAAACAATTTATAGAAAATTGTGGCTGATAGCAGTGCGATATTCTGCAATATCAGAACTCCTACAACTTCCTCACCCTTCTGTATTACTCCACCCACATAGAGTGACAGCATATCAATAAACTCACTACAGTTTGACAATATTGCAGCAGTTGGACAACATAATGTACTTTTGAGGCTTTTTTAGGTGAGAATGTAGTTGTTTATTGCAACTATGCAGCAGCATCCACAAGATGGCAACATAGACAGCATAATAAGCCCTTAGGAGGAAAAACCCAGCATAATTTTAAACTACAGGTGATCTTTTTGGGGGGTTAATAATTGTGATATCCTGATTGCAACAGAGAAATACTGGGAGAAATCTCTGTAGACTGATGGCATTTCATGCCATTCATGTATCTTAAAATGTGACAGGGACAACGCACGCCAGTGCCGATATACAGCCATATTGCACTGCTATGAGTGTGATATTGCTCATTTATAATAACACATTATTATAATCAGTGTTAAGAAGTTAAATTGTGACTTAACATGGTTATAATGATATATTATTAATCATTTATTTACATTATAAATACATATATTCTCTCTCTCTCTCTCTCTCTCTCTCTCTCTCTCTCTCTCTCTCTCTCTCTCTCTCTCTCTCTCTCTCTCTCTCTCTATATATATATATATATATATATATATATATATATATATATATATATATATATATATATATATATAATATATATTGAGTGGCAAAATGTATGTACAGTGGATTATAATAAGAGCTCTGTAATCTGCAACTGTATAAAAAAATGTTTATTGTTTTTCTAAATAGTTTTGACATTTGCACACTTGAAATTGCTTGACAATCTGGCAAGATTACATCATTAGATTCTGCCATAAGTTTGAAAAGTTTGTTGCAATTATTGGTGAACTAGACTGTTTTGTTGTGAACTGTAATGTAGCACACAATGAAGGAGATTCCAAACAAGCACTCTTTAACACTTAAAGAATTCTGTAACTATTAGAATGCGTATAATGGTACTTTTGACTATTTATTTTACTGAATGCCATTTTTGTTGGGTCATATTTACATTTGAAGCTTCTGTAGAGGTTGTAGTGTGAAGCTCTGAATGTCTTTGCCATTGTCTTTTCTAATATATATTCTGTAACTAAAAAGTTTTTTTTTTTTCATCACAGTGCTTTGGCAATTGTAAATCCCAGCAAACATGGATAGAAGCAAAGTAAGTTGTTAATAAAATAAAAACATTTTACATTTTGGAAATGACTGTACATGTAAAAATGTTCAATATGCTAACTTATGATTTTTTGAGTTATTACTGTATGTTTTCCCAATGTTCATGTGGGTTTCGTCTAAGTGCTCTGGTTTCCCCCACAGTCCAAAGACGTGCAGTATAGTTGAGTTGGATAATCTAAGTTGGCCATATTTTGTGAGTGTGTGTGTGTGTGTGTGTGTGTGTGTGTGTGTGTGTGTGTGTGTGTGTGTGTGTGTGTGTGTGTGTGTGTGTGTGTGTGTGTGTGTGTGTGTGTGTGTGTGTGTGTGTGTGAATGGGAGAGTGTGTGGGTTTTAGTGCACTCTTAGGGCTGGTTTGTGGCAGGAAGGGCATCCGCCGCTAAAACCAGAGTAATTTGTGGTTCATCCACTGTCGCGACCCCTGATAAAGTAGATAATAACTGAAAGCAAGACCTTGAATAAAAACCTGTTCTGTCTCAAATTAGGTTTAAATTCTGATTAGATTAATATACTGTTAGTTTCTTTGTAAAATAAAAATAATAAAGCATATAATAAAATAACTAACAGAAATATCACCAATACCATGACTGTAGAAGGAATGTAGAACTGATGGTAGAAGATGTGTACAAGTGGCACCTGAGGAACAATTTAACCAGAAGAGTGGCTTGCTTGGTCGGGACTTGTGAAGCTGCGCATCGATGGATTTGCTCTTCAATGTTTGGACTTTAAGCAGTGAAATTTAAACCACACTGAACTGAACTAGGGTGACGCGGTGGCGCAGTGGGCACGATTGCCTCACAGCAAGAAGGTCGCTGGTTCGAGCCTCGGCTGGGTCAGTTGACATTTCCATGTGGAGTTTGCATATTCGCCCCGTGTTCTCGTGGGTTTCCTCCGGGTGCTCCAGTTTCCCCCACAGTCCGTAGCGTATGTGTGTGTGTGTGGATGAGTGTGTATGGGTGTTTCCCAGTGATGGGTTGCAGCTGGAAGGGCATCCGCTGCGTAAAACATATGCTGAATAAGTTGGTGGTTCATTCCGCTGTGGGGACCCCAGATTAATAAAGGGACTAAGATAAAAATTAAATTAAATGAACTGAACTAAACTGAACTTCATCTCTGAAAACTGCACTGACACAGTTTCAATTTGCTAGAACTTCTATGTTAAGCTGCTTTGAAATAAACATGAATTGAATTAAATTGAATTGAATAGAAGAGATGAAAAGCCAGGTAGACTAGGTGTCATAAATAGTCAAAAAGCACAAGGAGTAGCCGATAGCTTGGAAAACTATCGGCGGAAAAAAGGCAGAACTTTTAAAAGAATATATGGAAATATTGGAAATATGCTCATTTATGTCACTTAGAGTCAAAGAGTTGAGTTATGCAGCACCTGAACACAGTCCTCAGCTAATGCCTAATATCATTGTGCCTACTGCAGCCATGGTATGGCAGCAAAGTTTCTTGATTATTACACCAGAATGACAGTGTAGTTTGTAAACATTTCTGCTTAGAAAATAGCAACTTTTCATTTTCTGTCCTTAGTACATGATGTAACTACAGAAGAGTCAAGCTTTTAAATGGTAAATTATCTAACTTTTAACATTTTTTGAGCAAGATGCTAATGGTCTAATCCGATTCAATGATTTATGCTAAGCTAAGCTAAAACATTCCTGTCAGACAAAGACACAGCTAATTGGATTTTAAAAATGGTAAAACAAATCTCATCTTCCAGTATTTCCAAAAAAAAGTGCAGTGTTCCTTTAAGATACCAATATGGATCATTTTGGTACAAAAGTGTAGCTTTTTAAGCCCCAGTGACAGCTCTCGTAACTTTATTTCTAAGAGAGCAGAGACTCAGGAGTCCACTGCAGTAACAGAATGAGTGAGCACATGGGGAAGCTGGATCTAAGCAGAAGCCCGGCAGAGCTGGACACCTGAAAGTCCTTGGAAGAGGACTTGAAAGAGCAGAACTGATGTGCTGGAAATTCTCTGGACAGGACCTGAAAATCCAAAATCTCTCAGAAAAAAAAGGTACACAAGCCATCACTGGAGCAGAATCCTTTAAAAAGGCACACATTTGTACCTAAACGGTTCATACCATATTATGAAAGTACATACCTCTATTGGTACCTATACAATAGTAAACCTTGAATGAATTTTAGGATACTGATGTATCAATATGGCCCATTTGACAGCTTGTGTACTCACTTTTTCTGAGAGTGAAACAGACATACAGTACTTGATTATGAAGACTCGGGAGAGAACTGGATCTATGGACAACTGATCTATTTGGCAGACATCTGCTCCTGACTCTGAGATGGACTGGGTAGTTTTATTGACTCCAGTAATACCCAGGTGGCAGATTCTGGCCTGGCCTCTGTGCATATGTAGACTGATGCCCTGCTCTTAATAAGCGCCCACCCCATGTATTCCACCAAAGCCCTCCATTGCCTCCAAAGCCCTTCATGTGACATTTATGAAAGGCTGATGTCCTATGATAATAAGGAATCGCAAATATAATCCTATTTACACAAACGATTGTACCAAATGACATTATATAGTGCACATTCAACTGTTTTCTAGTCAGTTTAGTAGAACTACTATGCTTCTTCAGTGCAATATAATGTTCTGCAAAAAGAATCTGCAACCTGACAATGAAATAAATATTCTCTGCTTATGCTTGAGGTGGAAAACATGCCTTGGATTTTCCCATGACACCCAACATATTGTAACATTTGTCTTTTGATGCATTTCTTCTGTTATATTTGGTCTCATTTTTCCGTTTAGGATTCAGCTTAAACTAAATGGAGCCATTGGATAAAAATCTGGTTCATTAGAAACTATTTAAAAAAGGGGGTGGAATGCTAATATATCTCTCTCTCCACATGCAAAAAAATAATTGTATTTAAGGGAATTATCCACCTCTCTCCTACATTAAAGTAAACTTCCAGTGACCCAGTTAAACCCAGCCTCTCTCAATCTGACGAGACAGTCACTAAACTAACCTGTCTGGGGCGATAGCGGCATATAATCATTCACCAGCCCGGTTGCAGCTGATTTTTTTTAAACATGCTTGTGCATATATGTGTTTTAATTATGTATTTTGCAAATATTTGTTAAATGACTTAGCAGAGTGTTATTGAAAGAAATAAGTTAGACAAATAGAGCAAGAGAGGAAGAGTGAAAAAAGATGGAGCTAAATTAAGTTTCAGACTCACATTAGCATCAGTGATGAATCAATAAACACATTTATTAAAGATCTTTCTCTCTCTCTCTCTCTCTCTCTCTCTCTCTCTCTCTCTCTCTCTCTCTCTCTCTCTCTCTCTCTCTCTCTCCTTTGCTCTTTTATATCAGCAGAAGTGTCTCTTTGGTGCTTTAAGGCTTTAACGGGGATTATGACAATCAACCAGAGCTTCTGAAAGCCCTTTAGAAATAATTACCTCTCTCACACACTTTCTCCTTCTTATTTATTGATCGATTAGTGGTGCTGTAGAACAAGAGAACAAAAGTTCCGGAACACATTTAAAACATTACAACTTTTCCTCACAGTGCCTCTTAATGACCATTAAAAGCCTCATAGCCATTACTGGCAGAAACACACAGTCGGACCAGCACACTCTCATAGGGAAAACATCACTGCTGGGTTTCATCTGTCACTCTGGTACCGTTATTAACTCATTTAGAAACATTTCACTCTGGTGCCATTATCATCTCATTTCAGTAGCTTCCAAAGAGTTTGTTGATTCAGAAATGCAAATGCTGCTATCATTTACTCACCATCAAAGCCCATACGACTTTTTTCTCTGCTAAAATGAAACTCAACATGTTTGCTGAGCAGGTCCTTGAGAATCTGTCTTTGAGTCATGCAAGTATTCGTTTAATGGCAAAATATATAACACATAATGTTAGTTCCAGTTCCCCAAGCAGCTTTCTGTTAATAGATGAATAGCTCTATAATGTAAACTTGGCCGTGATGTTGCCACAGTTACATTAATAGATGTCTAATGACACCCCCTTAACACCCCTGTGCACTGCCAAGATCCACAAAACACTTTCCATAAAGTACTGGGTTTCATAAACAGCATATGTCATACCTTTAGACTTTAGAGTATATTTTAATATAGAATAGCGTATGGTGAAAATAATCTTCAATATTTACATAAGTAAAACATATTTAATGGAAAAGAGGCAGGTGTTTCCCATAAGGCCCTTTTTTAAATAATTGTTTGCATTTAAAGGGACAGTTCACATGGATAGATAGATAGATAGATAGATAGATAGATAGATAGATAGATAGATAGATAGATAGATAGATAGATAGATAGATAGATAGATAGATAGATAGATAGATAGATAGATAGATAGATAGATAGATAGATAGATAGATTTATTTGAAAGATTTTTATATTAAAATATTGATGATTCTAAAATGAAAATCAGCATATTGATAATACTAACATTTACAAGCAACATACAATAAGAATCCACATATCTTGAAGTTTTATAAAGCATCAGTCAATACCTATGTAATGTATTGTTTAAACAATAAACACTATTTATGATGATATTACAGTTTTTCTCAGTGGCTTTGGTGCATTTCTCACAACACTATTTACATTTGCACAACAGTTAATGCATTTCTCAAAACAATTAGTGCAAAATGCAAAACCTAGTGGATAACCTGCAAAAGTGTGTCACTTGCTCAAAATGGAAAGCTCATTCCTCAAAAGCAAGTATTGATGTCAATGAAAGTGTCAGTGTCATCAAAATGAAAAGTCCTGCCATTGTTTATGAACAAGATAGTCAAACGTCTTTGTCATGTTTTCATTGACACTTTACTCCAATGCAATGCAAAAAAGTCAGATTTTTGTTACACTTTCTGAAAATGCTTAAGGCAGCACTATATACTATTTGCACAGCCATTTGAAAACTACAGTAAAGTTAGACATCACTGCATTTAGTGAGGCATCTGAGTACAAGACACTGAATATGTACAGTATCTTTCACATTTTTACTGCATTTGCTCTTTGCAATTCTAATTTATTCACAGCATTGTGGAAAAGAATAAATACACCATTTTTTACAACAAACATAAACTTCCTTTGGGTAGAGCTGTGCACAACTGTAAACAATATTGCAGTTCATATTGGAACTGAACCTACAACATACACAGGTCTGTAAATCATTCATCAAATTTTTCAATTTCGGAGACATTTTCAGAAAAAAAAGATTTAACATTTTTAAAATAAAATTTGCTTGATAGATTTTGACAACTAGTTCAACATTTTTGTATGTAATGACTCAAGTAATGAAATGAGGACTATTAGTTTTATATGGAATGACTATTCAGCATTCACAAGTTTAGTTAATTTTGACTGACATGACATGAGCAAATGATAATGTTACAAACAGCAGAGAGTTGTATGAAAGCGATTGATGCATGTCCAAAAGCATTTGCAATTTGTTGAAAGGAATGAGAAACTGCTACTATGATGTGCTCAAATGACTAATTGTTTTGAGAAATGCATTAACTGTTGTGCAAATGTAAATAGTGTTGTGAGTAATGCACCAAAGCCACTGAGAAAAACTGTATTACCTAATAAAACAGCAGGGATGTAAAAGCACTGAATTTAGTTAGTAAGTTGGTCAAAAGTAATTAGGTTGTAAATAATGTTCAGTTTCCTGAATGCAACAATTGAAATGCTTCATTAAACCTAGAAAAGTAACCTTTTAACACTAACACTTTACAATAAGGTTTCAATAATTAATGTTAATTAATGTATTTATTAACATGACCAAACAATGAGCAGTACATTTATTACAGTCTTTATTCATCTTTGTTAAAGGTGCTGAATGTAAGTTTTTACTCTTCTAAAGCATAAAAGTACCATGATGATTGCAGATATTTAAGAAACATGCTAAGTGAACATTCTTGTTTATCTGAAAAACAACGCTGAAGTCAGATATTCTGCTTTGAAAATGTGAGTTACAGCACATGTTGGAATGGCTGTCTTTGTTTTGGTTCTTTTAACCCGCCGATTGCCACTTTAGTCAGTTCAGCACCCCAGGTTGCCTTCATGGAAAATAGAAAGGCTTTCAAAGTGTGTCTGCGTGACCTCCGGTGGACAGTAGCAGCCGCAAAATGAGACGCAAATTCAGAGTTCCACATGAGGTTGTTAATTAGCAAATAATACAAATATTACAAATGTAAACATTAGGTGAGCCGATTACATTGTTACCCCATGTTCTAACAACACGCTATGTGATGAGACTTGCAGTGATAAGCAGTTTGGATGTTTGCACCAGACAAAACACGATAGAAATTTAATACAGCCATTCAGAAGCACAGAATATGCACTCACTCACGAAATTATGATCTAATTAATACATATTAAACCTCTTTAACATTATTAAATGTACATGCTGAATGATTGATATGTGTTGGTTTGCACCGAGTCACAGTTCTGAAATTCAATTTCAAAGGGTTTATTTTATATTCAAGATCTGAGGTAAACTATCTGCTGCTGCTTTCAGTAGTATGTCAATAATTGTCTTGTGAAATGGCATTCAAACTCATATTATTAGCATTTAACTCTGAATAAAGCACATGAGGTGTACCTAAGGTAATCATTGTTCACTTGTGAGAAAAAGAAGCCGTTTCTAAAATAGAAATTTCAGGTGTTGGTTAGGACAAAAAGTCCTTTTAGTATGGAAAATATGCCTGTTATCGTGTGCTGTTGCTTGTAGTAAAAAAAAAACAGTGCAAATCAGCCTTTAGGCTCGATAGTCACATCAATCTGGCAACCCCACGTCAATCTGGCAACCTGCATTTGCATGGAGTTGTCAGAGGAGGAGCCGAGTGAAAATGTGTTTTGATCCAGGAGTGCAATACCTAGTTCAACCACTGGGTGTCAAACGTACATTTGGCACCTTTAATGTTAGTTAATTATTTCTAGTTCTTGAAAACTCACAGTGCATTAGCTAATGTTAACAAACACAACTTTGTATATTAATAATGCACCAGTAAACAGTACGTACAATATGTTTAATAAATGCAGTACAAGTATTATTAATTCTAAGTTCCTGTTAGCAAATACATTAACTAACATTACCTAATGTAACCTTATTGTAAAGCATATAGTACACCTATTGTTGACTTCATATGTAACTTGCTGTAACTTGTGAACTTGCATTTGCACATTTCCACAGTTTCAGCTAATAATCTTGAATCTTGAAAGTAAATGATCAGGAATGCTTTAATTTTGGATAAACTATTCCTGTAATTTAGTTCATTTGACTGATAAATTTAGAACAAGTATTTATTAACAGCAGAAACATAACTAATAAAGAAGCACCATCTGAACATTTTAAAAGATGTCAGAGATTCTCACCGAGTTTACAGATCCGGAGGGTTTCACACCATTCCCACAGCCACACACATGCACAGACATACCCACATGCTGTTTTAACCAGAATAGCAACATACTTCTTCCTTTTGTAAGTGTCTCGATGTGTGTATGTGTGTGCATTCGTTGCTTTGAGAGCAGATGGATATCAAGTGGCTTTGAAACTTCCCAAAGTAGAACATATGCTATTCGGAAGTAAGCAGAGTCCATTCACGGACATAAAAAACATGCAAGTGGATCGAATGCAACGGACTGTAAATCACTATTAAAAAGCATCTGCCATATGCAAAAGAAAGATTCATGTTGCAATAAAATGGGTAAATTTTTTCAACATAGGCTCAATCTGAAAATGTAGTCCTATATACGTTTCTGGAATTATGTATATATCCTTTTCATGCTTACCAGCTGACTGCTTACCTCCATATGAACAGCTTTCCCGCTGCAACCAGTTTGCCCCATTAGCTCGCCATGTATGTCGGTGGACTTGAGATGCAGAGAGGAGTTGACCACGACGACGGGGTTCGAGTCCGGTGAAGAACATTGCCAGAAAGCAGGTGAGACAAAAACAGAATCCAAAAAATAAAATAAACAAGTAAATAACAGGGTGAGAATGTGGTAAAATCTGAAAGTGTGGTAAAAATCAGACAAGGGCTTTTCTTTTTCTGGATTGCTTTTGAAAATTGTTGTTTGGGTTTACGGAAGTGGGTGGGCGGGTCAATCAATAAAATTGGTTGGGTTTAGGGAAGGAGGAGGGTGAGTCAGTAGATTGGTCAGTCAGTCAGTCAAACAGTCAGTCAACAGCGGGTGCGAATGGCACTCGCAAGAGAAATTTGAGATCTCAAAAAACGTACACAGCGCCCTCTCTTGCATTCGTGAAAACAAAAACTGCAAAAAACATACCTCCTAGGGCGTATTTCATGGTTTCCAGAAATGTATATAGAGGTACGTTTTCAGAATAAGCCAGGGTTGCATTTTTTCTAATGGCCCGTACAGTACGGTACAGGTCAGTACAGGTCACCTTCATCAGGCTTGCGTTTCCACTGCCTAAAGGGTACTAATGGAACTCATTTGGTGGGCGTGGTTTACGACAGAATGTTTCAGTCAACGTCATTCCCACTCGAGGAAATCACGCTCAAAGTAAAGCTCATTCACATATCATATGAGAAGCACTTCTTACTAAACAGATGCTTTATATACATAAATACTTGTGTATAAATGTCCATTACTAACTTTTCTATGAACATAATTTGATTATAATTGCAGGTCAAAAATAAATAATCCTAGATATCCTACTGTAACGTCTGCATTTATAAAAAATAAATAGATAAATGCAACATATATGAACACATACAGACCTATACAGTCTCTGACATGTTACCAATTACAGAAAAACTACACACAGCATACATTTAGTCCTTAATTGGCTTCAAAAACAACACACAACATATAGCCCACAGTCAGTGCAAACCTCTCATCTGTATCTTTAATTTTCTCCAGCACGTTACCTCTGTTAGAAAGTAATTTCAGCATTCCGAGTCCAAAAGGTGATGATAATAGTTAAACATGGCTGTTTGTTCATGTTTTAGGTTGATGAAACAATCATTTGCTCTTTTATTTTTTTCCGACTTCTCCTTTGTTTTCACGTTTGTCCATTTCTGAAAGGATCGGATATCAGAAGCACTTCGATAATCACACGCATGTTATTATCGTCAGCTCAAGAAGTTCGTTATTTTAAATATAGATGCTCGGCGAGCGTAAGCGAGAAAGCACAACCGATTGCGCTTTAGACGGCCTTGTAAACAACTACAGGGCACAGGGTAGATTCTGCTGTTCTTGGCTTTGTGGCTGATCATGAAGATCATGACAAGGTTTGTTTTGACCATGGCTCATTAATGTATATATTATTATGGTGTAATGTTGTCTCGGCTGTGTTTTTAAAAATGGAGGTTTCTTTGTTTTTATTCTCCTGCTTGTCCATGAGAAAGTGATGTATCTCTGTAAAGCAATAGCGTTCAGCTGCGTGTCTTGCTCTGCCTTTTGGTACACTTTTGTCTATGTACCCTTTACAAAGAGTAAACAAAAAGTTGCATGGTACAGTTTGCTTTTAGGTACCTTTTGACAATGGAAGCGGTCATAAAAGCGTATCCAACCAAACCGTACCACTCAGTGGAAACGATCAATTTATGTATACTCTCAAACGACATGAACCACAATTTGTGCAAGGCCCAATAATCATGACATCCAGCAAGGCATTCTATGCTGTCAATATTTAAAAAAGAAATGGTTAAAACATCTTTAATTATTGATATTTTTTGAATTATTAACTATTATTTTGAATCTTAACTGTTACGTTTAACTTCAGCTTTTTAAAAATCAATTGTACTACAGAAACATGAAAATATCACATATTAATCAGACAAAACCTAGATTGAAAAAGAAAGAGAGGGAGGCTGTTTAAAAATAGAACTCTGATAGGACCGTGGGGACTGACACATGTTCATGAATATTAATGAACCTCACACATGTTCCAGCATTCTAAACAGACAGTAATCTTTCTCTATCTTCATTTCCCTTGATCTGTCTCTTTCCCACTTTCCCACTGATAAAAATGAATTAGAAATTAAATTACTGGGCAAGTATCTGTTCTCTTTAGCTTGTATTTAATCTTCATTCTTAATAAGTGCGCTTCAACTAAGACCGAAGTCACACACAAAAAAAGGTACAAAATGAGAAACAGTTGTCGTTTTCAAATGATCAGTAAATATACACCACAAAATTATCATGGTCCTCCTGTTGACTATTTATTTGTTTCAGTTACACATGCTGGGGTGAGAATTAGAGGTTATCTGGACTAATGAATTAATAATGAGCTGGCCCTCCCCTTTCCCCTCCCCACCTCTTACATTCCTTAGGGATTCCTCCCTCATTAATAATTCATCTTCTGTCAACTCCAATATTCCTGCCTTCAACGATGCGACAGTTACGCGCATGGGTATGTTCGTGTCTAACACAGACGCTTCCATCACTGTCTACTTATATACACTCCTTTACACTGATGTGTGTGTTTCTTCTCGTCCACCCAATCTAATATGGACCATGCTGTTATTTAGGTCATTCTAGGTGTCAAGAAGGTCATTATCTAGGTCATAATGGTTATTTGTGAGGTAATGACTCTTTTTTTTTCATTTCATGTGTTGTAGACAAACACCTGCTGTGTCCACACTTGGCCAATCTGAGGTGAGATGCAATGCCAGAGGGGTAAAATCCGGAATAGTGCCAGATTTCTTGCATGATTGAAATTCACACACAGTTACACTCTGTAACTTGTCTGTTTTATTTGTGCCAGAGCACACAAGGGTTCACAAAAACAAGTGGATTAAAGGGCTGGTGGGTATTGTGCTTTTTTGCCCCAAAAATATATATCTTATATTAATCTTGAGTACCAGTGGAGTAGTACTGCATCCATCTTTTTTTCCCCAAAAAAGTCTTTCATTTTTAAGAGATATAAGTAAAAGTAACAGCTTTTTGAATTTCCTTTTAAAAAATAAATTAAAGCTCAGCACATGCATGCTGTGGCCTGATCTACTGAGTTAAATCTGCACTGGTGCAGTGTAGCCTCTACATAGCAATTGACTATACAGAGGGAAAACTTTGTAATCCTAACACTGACATATATAATCACAGCGGTTTGATCAGTTTAGGCTGGTCCCTGGAGCATATGATTAGAGCAACCCAGGCATATTCTGAAAACGTACCGCTATATATATTTCTGAAGACCATGAAATATGTCCCAGGAGGTATGGTTTTTTTGCAGTTTTTATTTTCACAAATCCACGAGAGGTTGCTGTGTACACTTTTTGTGATCTCAAATTTCTCTCGCGAGTGCCATTCGCGCCTGCTGTTCTCGCATAAATCCACCAGAGGCCGCTGTTGACTGACTGTTTGACTGACCAATTGACTGTCCCACCCTCCTACTTCCCTAAACCCAACCAATTTTATTGATTGACTTGAAATGTATTATGAAATGTAGCCATTACTGGCTAAATAATTTGCTGTCTCCATAAACGTATATAGGGCTACATTTTCAGAATGAGCCTAAGTTGGATTAGAGCGTTTAATGTGTTTGTGATCAGCTGCTAAATTTAAATCTGATTTCCCATGCTAGCTGGTGCTAAACTATAGAAAAATGAGTGCAATACAGCAATTTTCAAAGTTCAAAATATCTCAGTGTTTTTAATTAAATACTAAGTTTAGGTTGCAGACATTTAATACGTTCAAAACATAAAATTTGTGCTTTGTAAACGCATGCTGATGTCTATCGTAGACGGCAATTGTAATCCTTTTGTAATTTGACACACTGTTTACTCTGTTTTTCTTCAAGTAAAAAAGTCACTTCATGTATTTTGGCTGAAATTGATGAATTTATGTCAAATTTTCTTTACTATAAATAACACATTTTTGGCAACATAGGCTCAATCTAAAAATGTAGCCCTATATACATTTCTGGAGATCACGAATTATGTAGCCAGAAGTATGTATGGTTGCATTTCGTCTTTAAAACGAACTCTATGGAGTGGTATGACATCGTTCCTTTTCACGCTTACCAGCTGACAGCTTACCTCCATATGGAGAGCTTTCCTGTTGTTACCAGTTTGTCCAGTTAGCTCACCATGTTCGTCGGCAGACTTGAGACTCAGAGAGGAGTTAACCATGATCATGGGGTTAGAGTCTGCCAAAGAACGATTCCAGGGGTCCGTTCTTCATCCGTGGATTACTCAATTAGCTGGATTTGGTTATTGACGATTTGACACGATCCAGGATTGTCTCGTTCTTCAAAACTCATCCGAGAGTTGTTGTCATTCTGGTAGCATTCAGTTCTGGTAGCTCAAACCTGCTTGGGAGCAGGCTAATTTCATATAAACAGGATTAGATCGGTCATTTCAAGCAAAGGTAATACTGAAAGTATGTACTGAATTCTGATATTTTCTTACAGTGGTAGTTATATACACTAGAGAAAATAGTAAATAGTTAAAAAATTATATATGTATTGTATATATAGTGATATAAGTTTTAAAAAATATATAAATAAAACTAATGCAATCTGCACTCCAAAATAAAAGTACAAAGACTGTCACGGGGGGGTTTTCCCCGAGGGGTTCAAAGAGAACATTTATTAATATGGACTTTTTAGATACAAACGCGTACTATTTACGTAAGGTACCAGCTTTAGTATAATTTGTGTATGATAATAGACATGTGGGGTGGCACAGTGGGAAGCACAATCGCCTCACAGCAAGAAGGTCGCTGGTTCGAGCACCGGCTGGGTCAGTTGTCATTTCTCTGTGAAGTTTGCATGTTCTCCCTGTGTTTGCGTGGGTTTCCTCTGGGTGCTCCAGTTTCCCCCACAGTCCAAAGACATGCAGTACAGGTGAATTAAGTAAGCTAAAATTGTCCGTAGTGTATGAGTGTGAATGAGTGTGTATGGATGTTTCCCAGTGATGGGTTGTGGCTGGAAGAGCATCCACTGCGTAAAACATATGCTGGATAAGTTGGCGGTTCATTCCGCTGTGGCGACCCCAGATTAATAAAGGGACTAAGCCGAAAAGAAAATGAATAAATGAATGATAATAGTCATGCACAATATTCATGCTTTTTTTTAAGGAATAATACTTTATGCTGTCATGCACACGTTTTGACAGATAATATGACAGTGATTTGATGCTTCGCTGTAGTTGCAGACAACTTAACCAATATCAAAATGCTTTTTAAAGCAAAATGAATTTAAAAATCCAGTTATTCCTTACTCCGCTTAAGAAGCTTGAATAGACATAGGCTACTATAATAAAGAAAATCCGTTCTAAATGTAAAACTAAATCAATTGCTAAATAGTCACATGAAACATGAAATTGTAAAGCCTGCAGCCCAGAACAGAAGTATCATATTTAACAAACCGTTTACTACAAATTTTATTAAATTTTGCTCACACGAATAATAGAAAATTAATCAATTGAAGTAATTATGCTGCTGTGCCGTCAGCCAATCGTTGCATCGCTGATCATGATTTCAAGGATCGATAGAACAGTCCTTCACAACACATGCAGCGATCTCAGATCAGTTCATCCAGACATTTTAATCTGATTCGCAAATAACTAGAAAAACATGGTAAAAATCAGGAGAGGGCTTTCTGTGATTTTGAAAACACTATTGGTTGGATTTAGGGAAGGAAGAGAGTGAGTCAGTCGATCGGTCAGTCAGTCAGTCAGTCAGTCATTCAGTCATTCAGTCTGTCTGTTAGGATGTACCGGGGTGCAGATGTACAAAACCAGTGACGAGCGATAAATTCAGTCCAAGGTGTTTATTTAAGTGCAAAAAATTGTGGATTCCCAGCAAAACAAAACTCTCTTTTTTTTTTTCTTTTTTCTTCTACAAAATTATATACAAAATTTACAGGATCAATGTGTGTTCTGGCTACGCCAACAGTTAGGCCCAAACACACCATCTATCCACACAAGGGAAAAAAAACTTCCTAAAATGGCCGACATGCAGGAGCCATTTTATAGAGTTTGGCTCCACCCATTTTTTTTAGTACATACCATATGAAAAATTATTCAACTTCTAAAGCAAGTCAAAAATATTTTAAGAGACAACACATATGGTAGTAACATGCAACATAGACATCTCACAAATATCTAAAAAATTGTCTGATTAGTATGATTCATCAAAATAATTGGTTTCCATGATTTATCCCCCCCTATGATGTCATGTAAAATGGTAGAACCCTGATCATTGGGGAAATGGAAACTTTAAAATGGCCGCCTTTCCTGCATACAGGTTTGGCTGTTTGGAGGTGACCCAGAATGTAAGTAGGACAGAAATGTTTGTTTCTTAGTTTTAATAATCAAAAATAAACTATTATGTTTGCAGCAAAGTCTGGTGTGATTTATTTTAAATGTTAAACGAAATAATGAAATGTTACGCTAAAGAAAATAAATAAACAAACAGTAACAATGATTTTGCAGAAATAAATGGAGCATTTCTAATCACACAAAACGGTCAAGTATCCACACAAACAGTACATTTGATTTTTTTCAGCCGGCATCTAAGTTGTGTGTATAGTGGAAACGGTTTGTGTGAGTTAATGCATGCTTACTAGCTTGCCTAAAGAAAAGTCATAGTCACAGCCTATCTGTGACACTGTCAGTCAGCCTCTGGTGGGTTTACGTGAGAACAGCAGGCGCGAATGGCACTCGCGAGAGAAATTTGATATCTGAAAAAGCATACACAGCGGCCTCTGGTGGATTCACGAAAACAAAAACTGCAAAAAAACTTAGCTCCTGGGACATATTTGACGCTCTCCAGAAATGTATTTAGCGGTATGTTTTCAGAATGAGCCTGGGCTGATTTTTGTAGCTAATTTTCAGCAATTTTTGTTCAATGTTGCAGTGACTTCCTTATCCTGAGTGAAGCCTATTAATGAGCTCGCACTCTCGTGGTTGTGTACATGACCATATAAGAAGTTCCTCTCGTCATGACAGCAGCTAGATCCATGTTTGAATAAAAATATATCATGAAAGGGCTCTAACCTGGAAGTATGATATCTGACAACAACTGTGCTCTACAATTTGAATGCACTGAGGGTGAGTAAATTAACAGCAAATTTACATTTTTGGGTGATGTTTCCCTTTAAACAAGCCAGCACACACTGTGTTAAAAACCAAATTGAGGACCTGGCTCCAGTGACACACAAACAATCACCCAGTTGGTGTGTTTTTCTGCAGCTGCTCTGGTTGAATTTGGCATTTAGAACACACTCATTCTGTTTATCTAGCAGCATGAAACACAAATGTCATTAAACTCTCATTCTCTCTGCATATGATTGACCCATGTCTCCTCTACGCAAGGACATTAGTTGTTTGAATGGCTGTGCTAATAGATGCAGTGCAGGTAGATCTGATTATGAGGCAATATGAGCCTGTCATCCGCAGTTCTCAAAAGGAGAGCCTTAGAGATTCAGGGTGGCATTTTTTTTAAAAAGCTTTACATATCCTGGTATTGAACTTAACCTTCTTTAAGACTTGCATTGCAGTCTTTCTCAAAGTTTTTCGTACCTTCAGATGTTATCTGCCTTTAGGCAATCTTTCTGGCCTTCAGTGCGGTCGATCAGTTGCAGGTAGTCATCTTGTTCCTCCCCATTGTCAAGGATGTTCCCTTTATCCAGGTCTAGAAACTTCTTCAGTCTAGTCCAAACAGAAGAAAAACAAATATTATTTGAAGGCAAAATACATTTTTTATTCTTATTTCCACTCTGTATGTTTAAGAATGACACTTAATGACAGTTGTCATAAGCATGGCTGAAATCTCATTCATATATTACATGTGTAACGTGTTGATAAAAAAAGGTCCAATGAATACTCGATCAAGGAAACTGTAAATATGCACGAGTTTACATAAATGCCATTTGGTCACAAGACATGTGAAATCTGATTTTTTTAAGGTTCACATTATCTTAAAGGGCACCTATGATGAAAATGATCTTTTGTAAGCTGTTTGGACAGAACTGTGTGCAGGTATAGTATAGTCAATGAGTCTCTTTTTTTAATTTTCTAACGTTAAAATAAGATCCAAATCCCTCTTATTTTGAGGCCCACTGCAACATGACGTACTGTAGAAGTGCAGTTTCCCCACCCACTGAATTGATTGACAGCCACATATTAACATGTCTTCGTAGTAACGCGTATAATCACATCAACAAGACAGGACGAGCACAAAGCAACCGGGATTAAAAGATCTGTTGAGCTCTCTGTGATCATCAGTCATAATCAAAGTGATCAAGAATGAGTTTTACAAGTTTAAAATGTTTTTAAAACTGGTTTTTCTAGTTTTTCACAATTTTGGGGGATTTATTTTTGCAATAAAAATTTATTTTGTGGGGTAATTCCCAGAAATTTGCGGACAATTTTGCAATAAAAAAAAAAAAAAAAAAAAAAAAAAATATATATATATATATATATATATATATATATATATATATATATATATATATAAATTATATTTACCATATTAGGTAGCCTACTATGTTAGGTATGCAATCTGACACAATGACAATGACACAAATCATAAAAATAAAGCTTCTTTATTTTGGTCTTTTGTCAAGACGAAATCTAAAACAGATCTAAATTGGTAGGGATTAAGCCAAAGGAAGGTTGTATAACTCTTATTTTTATCCACAATCTTACTTTCTCTCAGATTTAATTCCCCAAATCATCTGATATGTACCTCACTCAAGACATGTGTTTGGGCTTCCCCTACCGTAATACACCTAAAACACTGATTGCCGTAAAACTGGTCAATGGCAGGGAATCGTTTCAAAAGAGAAAGAGTTCAATGAAAACATTTATGGATTTTACGCACACCATAATACCAGCCATAGATTCCGTCATTTCCAGCGACCATCATCCTTAAATTAACTTCCACCATTGATGTCTTTTTTCGAGAGACACTCAAATACATTGCGTGCACTGTGTATGCAATGTCTATAAGTCATGTAACAATAAACAATAAATTGTAAACTGAAATAAGTATAATTTGATTATATGGTTTGGAATTTAATGTTTTTTGTGATTATTTAAATGTTTTTGCTATTTTTTTGCGTTTAATTAAGAATTTAGCAGGATTGCAAAAATTTGAGGCTTTTTGTTGATTTTGCATTGGATTCAGCGATCGCTGAATCGAAAAAAAAAAAAACTAGGGGTCTGATGTTAGTAATGAATTACAGCGATTTTACCGTCTTTATCACAGCCACTTCAATCCCAGTTTGTGGACGGTTAATCAGGTTTATTTTGTAGATTAACATAACGGATATCTATACAGCAGTGGATATTAACGTGTATCCTGTCACATTTGCGTGCAAAAACAGTTCAATATTAAAAACGTGTGCTGTGTGTGCGTGTGTGTGAACTTTGTAACAACATCGTGTGTGACTCCTTGTTGCAGAAAGGCTTGAATTAACTCAACACAACAAATACATCAAGTAATCTTCAAGAGTTCACACTTAGCTGATGATTGATTATAAAGCTTGTTTGGCATGCTGTCCCAAGAGAGAGCCCTGAGCTCATAAGATCCTCGAGCCCAGGGCTCCCTCCCGTTGCAAGGCAAGAGGGGAGATTGAGCTCAGGTAGATCTCGAGAACTCCCCTGTCATAGTGGCTGAAGAGCAGATAGTAGTTTCTCTTTAAAGAGATAAGTACTAGGTAGGAGCAAGTCTATGGTGTTGATTTGGATTAGTCAATAAACTTAGGTTGCATGTTTTTGATCGGTGGGAGGAACCCGGGAGAAACCCACATGAGCACGGGGAGAATGTGCAAACTCCACACAGAAACGTCTGCTGGTTTGGTAAAGCCTGGAACCAGAGACGTTCTTGCTGTGAGGCAACAGTGCTAAGCACTGGGCAACTGTGTCACCCATCTAGGAAGGAGAAGGAGTAGGGGTGGAAGGGGGGATTCTTCAAAGCAAAAATAGCGGTGATACATAACCCAGGGTATTTGTAGTAGCTTAGGAATCATCTGATTGGTGCATTGTGAATTGGATAATGCGGGTCCAGCCACTAGCAATCATAAGCACGTGATCCTCTCGAAATTAGTTTATAAATAAACTCCACATTGGGAAAATTCTTATTGCAGTATTTCTCACAAATGTTACATGAGATCTGGTTCCTTCGTGTCTGTCACTGTGCTGTTTATCTGACGCAGCCGAGGAGGAGATTAAGGGCGTACTCACACTATGCTATCCGAACTGTGCCCAGGCCCATTTCCCAGATCGTTTGAGAAGTGTGAGTGCTCTGAACTGGGCTCAGGCACTGTTCACTTGGCCAGCCCTGACCCGGTTGGAAGAGGTGGGCCTGAGCGTGGTTCACTTGGGCTCAGGTGCGGTACGCTTGCAGTGTGAGTGAAACTGAAAGCGATATGTGACTTTTGATGGACAGTTTGATATGGATTAATTAATCATTCGTACTGTTCAATGAATGCAAACTGTCGTTGTTTATTAAAAACGCAAACCCCTCATTGCACGACAGCTGCACCTTTAGCAAACCTCCCAATTCCTGCAGCAGGAGGAGATTATGAGGGTCAAAAGTGGCTGATCTGTTCGGCGAAATATTTGACTGCGTGTCACCGCATCTCAAATGACTTAAACGATATAACTAAAGAAATCTCCACTGGGCTGAGCGAGAGCGCTTACTAAACAGCGCATCATCGATGACGTAAGCGTGCCCAGGCCCGAAAGTAATGTGAGTGCGGGCCACCGGGGGAGACGGGAGGGTGGACAAGCGTACTTTGGCCCGGTTCAACGCAACTGTACATAGTGTGAGTACGCCCTAAGGCACACTCTGACAGGCACGTGGGAGTGGTGGGTGGGGAGACCTAGCATTAAAGACACAAGCAACAAAGACAGCTACATTGAGTTCAATATAGAAAATTCCAATATTCTAAAAGCTAATAAATAATCTGATGGGTGCTTTGAGCTGAAACTTTACAGACACATTCTGGAGACACAAAAGACTTATCTAAATCTTGAAAAAGGGGTAAAAAAAAAGGTGCCCATTAAATCTATAAATGTACAATGACACTATGTATTTCTACATAGAAAACAGCAAATATACGTCCTTTATTTTCTTGCGTGCGTCCAGGAATAACATGCGAATATAAAAGGCATTAGTCTACACTGATGTTTGCTAACATGACAGACTATGCAGATGCTGTTTTGACACAATCATTTAAATGACAAAATGTTTGCAGCACATGTGTTTTGAATGTCATTTTTATCACTTACTGGGTTTAGTGAGTTCACACTGTTTAAGTATGAGCTGATATGTTATGTCGGAGGGTTTATGAGTTATCACGTTTCCCCAAGGGTTTGCCTCTAATTTTCCAGCTTCTGCTCTATTGATTCTCAATTAAAAAAACAACTATTGCCTGAAAACAAGATCATGTCAGAACATTTCACCACTCTCATAGATCACTTCTGATCATGTAAAGCCCGAGGAGCAGTTGGGAGATTCTCTTCAGATGAAACCTTTATTTCTTCTGTATTCAGAGACAAGGTGCAAGTGTGTTTTTCAGCTGCTTTTTGGGTGAAAGCATGACATGCAGTTTTCTACTGTCTAGCATAACCTTTTGTATTAGTCTTCTTCAGATTCATCAGACATTGCTTCTCTTGTTGCCCTTCAACTTAAAAGTATAATAAGAAACAGCACGGTGTGGTCTTGTAGCAGTATTTTGTAGTTGCATTGCTGTAAGAATAGCAATAGGCAGAACCAGTAGCTCATTTGGTGAATCATTTGATGTCAAGCATGTCAGAATGTGGATTTTTTATAGACCATTTTGAGGAATGTAAACAAAAACAATGGTCCCAAGATATTTCCTGTTTTACATTTTTATTTTCTATTACTTCCAAGAATCCAAAAAGAGCCTCATATTGATAAATATTGTTATGATGTTAGCTGTTTTAACATTAAGTTATGATTGAATTGCCTCTTGTTATAGTTAAGAAATAGTTTGATAACAAGCAGGAAATGTTCATGGGCCAATGACATGACCACATTGAAATGGTCCATGCTACCAATTTCAGCGATAGACATTATTTGCATTATATCATGTCATACAAGTCTTAAGCCAAAAAATATGATTAAGAGTTACGATTATAGCTTGACTGTATGAATATGACTCCAATGTCATGCTGTAAGATCTCAGTTGTTATTATGTCAGACTATAAGATAATCAAGATATACAGATTTTAGCTTACAGGGATACAGGAATTTTACTTGAGGGTGTGTGTGTGTATATATACAAGGAGGCCAGGGTTAGTAAATAAAACACTCCTACTAGTTATAAAGCAGATCTTTCACTGACACTGAGGAATGGTAAAGCAAGAGCCGCTATTTCACTACCAGGGAGAAATGCTGTAAAACTCTAACCCCATGCTGTAAACCTCTAACTTGCCAGCGCTTAAAAAGCAAGCGGGATAATATTTACATTAGTTTATTTGTTATGAAGCTTTTATGAATTGCTCGTGCTGTCTTCTGAGCATGTATTGGAGTTTTCATTCACAAAGAGTGTTTTTTTTTGAGCAGGTAAAATTAAAGGTACAGTTTATATATCTTACTGCTTGTATTAAAGGACAAAATTGTATTACAAGTAATTTATAAATATAAACATTTATAGATTTTAATAAAAAAAAAATTCTTGTGTTGTCTAATTATAAAAATCGAATCATGTATGGAAAGCATCGTCAATGCACCGTGATGCACTGAGATATCGAATTGAACCAAATCGATGGCATGATAATCGTAACCGAACCGAACCGTGAGACCAGTGTAGGTTCACACCCCTAATATATACTGTATATCAGTGACCTCACAGATAGCTTAAAACTCATACTGCTCACCAATATATGTGCAGAACTTTTTCCAGAGAAAACTGTACTTGTGGCTGCTCTGAGTCTGTTTTTCTCTTTGGCATTTTATTTCAGTATAGTTTTGCTCTTTGCTGCATCCTCTGATTTAGACTGCAAATCCCAAAAAAAAAAAAAAATTTCTATGCATATCACGACCTTTGCCTCACCAGGAGAAAGATCAAAATGCAAGTGTATTTATGCATAACCTGTGCCCCATTTTTCAAAAGGTGTTTTGTTGATTGTGGTTCAGGTTAGTTGTGTTTGAACTGAGTGAATATTTCTTTACAAATACTGGCTTTACAAATAGTTTACTGGCTTTACATTCTTACTTAAATGTTATATTTCCTCCCTTTTCTGTGTTTTATGTATCATACATTTTTGTTAGTTATTTGTTAGTCATTAAAGGGCACCAATGGTGAAAAATCTACTTTTTGAGCTGTTTGGACAGACATATGTGTAGGTATAGTGTATATACCATCATATTGGGGTGATATAAACACACCCAGTCCTTTTTTCAATTTAACAACATAAAAACGGTGGACCAATTGATGTGGTTTTAAGACCGACCGCAACTTGACGTAGGAGTGCGGTCCCCCCGACCACCGAATTGATTGACAGCTGGGTATTAACATGTCTCCGTAGTAACGCTTATAATCATATCAACAAGACAGGAAGTGCGCAAAGCAACCGGGAAAAAAAGACCTGTTCAGTTTGCTAGGATCATCAATCATCATCAAATGTGATCAAGAGTGAGTTTGACAAGTTTAAAATGTTTTAAAATAGTGCATGTTAATGAATTACAGCGATTTACTTCAGCTTTACATCATCACCACAGCCGCGTGTCAGAACAATTATAAAAGAAGACGCTTCATCAGCTTTAAATCAGGTTTATTTTGTACATTAATATAACAGATATCCATACAGCAGTGGATATTAACCTGTATCCTGTCACATTTGCGTGCAAAAAGAGTGCAAAGCTAAATGCGCACGCTGTCTGTGTGTGTGCGTGTCTGCGCTGTGTGTGTGTGCATCTGTGTGTGTGCGTGAACATTGTAACGACGTTGTGTGTGACTCATTGCTGCAACTCCACAACACATGCATCAAATACTCATTGGTAAAGTTCTTACTGTAGTATATCTCACAAACGTTACGTGAGATCAGCTTACTTTAAGGCCGATTTATACTTCTGCGTCAAGCGCACGCGTATGCTATGGCACAGCCTACGCGTGGACGCATAGCCCCTCACCGTGACCGTCGACGACGTTGACACACACCTCTCAAAAATGTACGCGTAGCTCAAGCTCTGTGATTGGTCAGCTTGGTAGCACTGACGAGTGTGGGGGTAGGTGAGAGCCGCGTGCCTGATGCAGCGAGTGTTTACAAGTGTGGAGTACCGCGAAGGAGCTCCGGATGGAGACTGTTGTTTTGTATTTACCTTATGATTAAAGTTGTTGCACGTACGCCGATTCCAGCCTCTGGAATGAGCGAATTTGAGCCACTTGTACATTAAGGAAGTGTTCAGAAAAAACAAAACACCAGCAAAGAAACTCGACACAGAGAAACATAAACACCTACTGTCAGCTAGTGTTTCGGAAGTGAATTGCAGAGAAACAGAAACAGCGTGCAGAAGTATAAATGCACGGTTATGCGTGAGGCTTGTGCCGTGGGTCACACCGATCACTTGACGCAGAAGTATAAACCAGGCTTTATGTCTGTTTGTTGTCTGACGTAGCCGAGGGAGGAGATTAAGGCACGCTGACAGGCACGTGGAAACGGTGGCCGTGAAGGACTAGCCTTAAAGGCGCAGTACACAAAAACCGCAACCCGCTGCTCAAAGCTATAAATTAGTAACTTATGAAAGGTATAATAAAAAATCTGATGGGTGTTTTGAGCTGAAACTTTACAGACACATTCTGGAGACACAAAATACTTATATTAAATCTGGAAAAAGTGGTCACCTAGGTGCCCTTTAAATCATTTTATACAATGTGCATTGTCTTTGTTTTGTCTCACAGAAAATGTTCACTTCAACGATAAAAGATTTTTTTTTTTTGCTTCCAGTTTTATTAAAATTATTTAAAACTTCTAAAATTATTCACATACTTCACAAGTAGTACTTTACCTTTACCTTTTCAAATAAATAGACATTTAAAGAGTCCACCCAGTCAAGCGGATAAAGTCACTGTTACATTTATTCTGCGACATTTAACTGCGAGTTAAATCTAAATATTCATAATTAAATAATAACTTGTTATTATTAATTATTAATATTCATATTTATGAGCTAATTTTGTTACATAAGCAAATTAGGTAAGAGCCTCCCATTGGATAAATATTGAATGAATGTTTCAGCTGGTAACAAGTTATTTAACCCTACTTACTGTATGCAGAGAGTAGCTTTTGATTTCTTAACCATGTCAGGAAGACACATCCTGCAGTTGCGGAAAAGATGTTAATCTGTTTCCAAAAGGTCAAATTATTGGCATGCATGAAGTAAAGAAAACATCTATGGAGAATTCTGGAAAATTTAAATTTGGTAAGAACTGCCTAACGTATTATTAAAAACTGGAAGGATAATGTGAAATCAATGCAATCTGAGAAAGAAATGTGGTTGGAAAAAATCTTGAGTGATCTAGATTGGTAATAACTTAAACATCTGGTGAAATTAAATAAAATAAAAAACAACAAAAGTAGAACTCACGTTTATGTTTAATAGTGAAAGTAAGAGCATTTCCACATGCACAATGTGAAGTGAACTCAAGGGATTTGGACTAAACAGCTGTGCAGCCTTAAGAAAACCATTAGTGAAGCTAATCAGAAAATATAATTAAATTTGCTAGGGTGGATAAAGATTGGACTATGAAGCAATGAAAGATCGTCATGAGCTCTGTGCAGTCCAGATTTATCCTGTTCCAGAGTAATGGGCTCATCAGGGTAAGGAGACAAACGTATAAAGTGTTGCACTCATCATGCCTAGTGTCTACCATATACGCCTGATGGCATGGGCATATTCCAATATGACAATGCCAGGACTCATCAGGCTCAATCTGTGAAAGAGTGGTTTAGGGAACATGAGACATAATATTTACACATGGATTGGCCCCCACAGAATCCAGACATTAATCATGTTGAGATTATTTGGGATTTGCTGGAGATCGACTCTCCTGACATCAACACAAGATCTTATAAAACATTAATGCAACTCTGGATGTGAATAAATGGTATGACATTACATTTCAGAAGCATATCGAAACAATGCCTTAATTAAAACTAAAGATGAAGATTAGAGTGGATGTATAAATATACGACTAACATATATAGGACTGCTTGTACATATGCATGTATGTGTGTGTGAACCATCCCTTCAATACCAGCTGAGACCCTTCAATACCAAATGAGACCTACAATGTGATTTGATTGTTAACTGACCTTCTAGCAAAGCACATTTTTACCACAGCATGTCCTTCACTATGAGACCTGGCCTTGACCAATCAGCATGGCAGCCAATGGCAGTCAATGAGATCCAGCGTTCACATCACACACAGCTCTTCATTCTCTCTGACAGCCAGTCATTATGTCTTAAACTCACACTCCTCCGGTCCTGACCCAAAACCTGTTTATTAAGCTTTTAGGCAATCTAGCCGATCCCATCCAGAACCAGCAGCCAAGATCTGTCCTTCATTCACACCTGACAGATTGGGCTGTCACATTCTTCCTCTCACTACAGGATGGATGAACCGAACGGACGTCCTTAATGGAGAAACCGTGTTCTCTCTCTCTCACGTGGGCTTTCACCGCCTCACACCACTGTCCATAGAGGACCCTTCTCACAATGAAGACACTTTGAGAGCACAAAAAAAAGTGAGAAAGCATCTTTCCGTCTTCTGTTTTCTCTGCTTAAATGCTTTGAATGTGGCACTTACCATATAGAGCACTGTAATTGCCGGAAAATCGCATCTGTCTTTCTATCTCCTATGAAATATGGTGGAAATGAGTACAATGGTTCTGGAAGGTCTGGGACGGATTAATATTTTATGATTTTTCTCTCTTGATTTGTGAATAAGTGAACAGAAGATCTTCCTTCCTGTTTTTGTAAAGAGGTTTATTTTGCTTATCAGTAGCATCAGTCAAAGCTAGAATATTATAATTACATTTTAAAATAAGTGTTTTGTGCAACCCAGGCTCATTACGATTATGTACCCCTATATACATTTCTGGAGAGAGCAAAATATGTCCCAGGAGCTACTTTTTTTGCAGTTTTTTTGTTTTCACGAATCCGCTGGTGGCCGCTGTGCATGCTTTTTGAGATCTCAAATTTCCGCCCGCCCCCTTCCCGAAACCCAACCGCAGTGTTTTGAAAAGCAATCCAAAAGAGATTTTACCACATTCTCACCCTGTTATTTACTTGTTTATTTAGTTTTTTGACATTTGTTTTTGTCTTGATTGATTTCTGAAACCGTTTTTCGCCAGACTTAAACCCTGTCATCGTGGTCAACTCCGCTCTGCATCTCAAGTCCACCAATGTATGTGTCGAGCTACCGGGCAAACTGGTAACAGCGGAAAAACTGTCCACATGCAGGTAAGCGAGAAAAAGTATGGCGTCACCCGCCCCGTACTGTTGTTTCAAAAATTAAATGCAGACATACGAAGCTCTGGCTACATAATTCGTGATCTCCAGAAACGTGTATAGGGCTACGTTTTTAGAATAAGCCTGTGTTGGTTTTGTACCTTTATTTACGTGATCAGTCAAAGGTTTGGAAACACTATGGCAGCTTGCATTTGATTAAAATGCTATGAAAACAGAAACATTGTGAAATAAAATTTATATTTAGAATACATGTTTTCATTGTGATTCTATATTTAAGATAATATATTACATTTAAAATGTTTTTGCTAAATTTCTTCAGTCTTCAGTGTCACATAATCTAATGTGCCTATCCGACCTATGCATTTGGGGGAAGAAAAAGACAAATGTTTTGTACTTTTGGTTCATGTCAGCACATTCTTTTTGCTGTAACTATTGTTAATGCCATTATTTACATTAAAAGTTGTATTATTTGTCACTTTCTATATCTTTTATTTCATTATTATGTATATTTTTGACCCTGTCACTATTCTGTTGGACTGTGGACGGTTCTGTCATGAAAACAAATTCTTCATGTGTAAACATACCTGGCAATAAAGCTCTTTCTGATTCTGACCAGTGTATCATTGTATGAATTGAAATAGCATGAATTTATTCTTAAACTAACATTAATAAATGCTGCATTCCAAAAGTTAATGTAATTTTTAAAAATAGATTCATATTAATTTAAATATATTTTAACATTCACTCACCGGCGAATTTATTAGGTACACGTGGCCTGGTTGTTGGCGCCAGTCGGGCTGGTCCGATTATTTCAGAAACTGCTGATCTACTGGGATTTTCACGCACAACCATTTCTAGGGTTTCACAGAGAATGGTCAGAAAAAGAGAAAATATCTAGTAAGCGGCAGTTCTGTGGGCGCAAATGCCTTGTTGATGCCAGAGGTCAGAGGAGAATGGCCAGACTGGTTTGAGCTGATAGAAAGGCAATAGTTACTCAAATAACCACTCGCTACAACCAAGGTATGCAAAAGAGCATCTCTGAACGCATAAGACATCCAACCTTGAGGCGTATGGCCTACAGCAGCAGAAAACCACATAGTGTGGCACTCCTGTCAGCTAAGAACAGGAAACTGTGGCTACAATTCCCACAGGCTCACCAAAATTGGACAATAGAAGATTGGAAAAATGTTGCCTGGTCTGATGAGTCTCGATTTCTGCTGCGAAATTCGGATGGTAGGGTCAGAATTTGGAGTCAACAACATGAAAGCATGGATCCATCCTGGCTTGTATCAATTGTTTAGGCTGGTGTAATGGTGTGGGGCATATTTTCTTGGCACAATTTTTGGCCCATTAGTACCAATTGAGCATCGTGTCAATGCCACAGCCTACCTTAGTATTTTTGCTGACCATGTCCATCCCTTTGACCACAGTGCACCCATCTTTCGATGGCTATTTCCAGCAGGATAACATGCCATGTCATAAAGCACGAATCATCTCAGACTGGCTTCTTGGACATGACAATGACTTCATTGTACTCAAATGACCTCCACAGTCGCCAGATCTCAATCCAGTAGAGCACCTTTTGGATGTGGTGGAACGGGAGATTCACATCATGGATGTGCAGCCAACAAATCTGCAGCAACTGCATGATGCTATCATGTCAATATGGATCAAAATCTTTGAGGAATATTTCCAGCACTTTGTTGAATCTATGCCACAAAGGATTAAGGCGGTTCTGAAGGCAAAGATGGGTCCAACCCGGTACTAGTAAGGTGTACCTACTAAAGTGGCCGGTGACTGTATACTACATTGCTTTAGGTTTAGCTTGATAACACATACAGTATCTAAACTTTGAAGACAACCCTACATAGACAGGACAAGCAATAGAGACTGCTAAAATGGCTAAGAAAATGTTGCAGTCTGATGGAATTCCAAAGGCAGGTAAAAAACATAATAGGCCAACTGTTTTGTTTTTTTTTTCTTATTCTTTTTCTTTTAGGTAGTGAAAAGTAGGTGTTACCAGCCCACACAGGTGATAAAATGAAATGGGCTGATATAGTAAGAGGCATTCAGGACATCAGGCAAAAATGGAAAGTCATTTTGGAAAGAGAAAAAAACAGGGTATTTCATTTTGATAAAAGATTTTCGACAGATTACATTTGTGTGCATTTGTAACAACATGCGCCGATTAATCGCGTACAACGAGATCTGGAGCATGCATTAAAGAAAAGTAAATAGGGCCAATTCTGTTTTCAGTCGACTAGAATGTTAATAATATCCTTGAGTTCTTGTGTTGTTGTAATGCATCTCCTTCATCCGGCAACATTATAGAACCATTTTTCAGGATCATAATCGCAGTGCCACGCGCAGTTATAGAAAGCTTAAATTACTGTAGAGAAATAAAAGCTTTTATAATGCCCCGAAGACATTGTCAGCTGTGCACTTTGATGTAGTTTACTTTCAGAAAATTATGAATATTTCAGAGCTTTTGATTTCACAGGCACAAATGTTTACATCAAAGTTGTAGAAGCCCTGTTTAGGATACATCTCCGCATTCCTGAATCAGGTAGTTATTAGTGCGTCTCAAACCAACAAAACAGTATGCTGGTGAATGCTAGTTGAATGCACATCTTATTCTCTCTCTCTCTCTCTCTCTCTTGAATGCACCTTATTTTTCAGCAGAGCATTAAAGAGAAAGGGAGTTAGTATTTGTGCTGAGATTATACTGCCTCATTCTCTTCGACAGAACTGACATCCAGGAGAAAGCACCGCTGGCTATCCATAAATGTATAAACATAATAGTATTCAAGAACACTAATTATGGAAATTAGACTGTGTTCTTTTTGAGAGTGCAGAGTCATATTCATAGTGAAGCAAGTGAAGATAAATCTCCGTTTCTGTGTTGTTACAGAAGCATTCAGTGCTGAAATGTGTCATTAATGCATTAAAAATGAATGAACATGAGATGATTTATGGACCTTGATGGACTTTTGTTGAGGGGCTGTGAGTGGCACAGTTGTTCTGTTGTAGACTTCATCACCGTAGGTCATTTTCTCAATGTTATTTCTAAAGTAAGAGAAAAAGGAATTGTGCTGTTTCTTGTCCTCATTCAGGAGTGGATTGGTCTTCATGGGCCGCTGTTCCAGTTTAGCCATGACCAGGGTCAGACAGAATCTGAAGATATTTTTTTTCCTTTTTCTGTTCAGTTTTTTTTTTTCCCTGCAGATTTAGGATTATTATTTTCAGTGTCCGGGAGCTGAAAACGTGACATAAAAAAAGTTGTAACTTTTAATTAAGGTTTATCATGCAAATCCAGTTTTAAGCGCCACTTGTTTGGTAAACAGAGCTTCAGCAGGTCTCTCGTAATTAATCCACTAAAACCCAAATACTCTAAACAATTTCATTGCAAATTGTTTTGTATGTAAATCTAAACATTTGATTATTATTCAATAATGTCACTGGAATCAATATAAAAACTTCATAAATCTATTAACAAGCATTTAAATAAGTAGATTGAACACCGTCCTAAAAAATCTGCAGAAATTCATTCATTTTCCTTCCGCTTAGTCTCTATTTCAGAGGTTGCCACAGCAGAATAAACTTATCTGCATATGTTTTACACAGCGGATCCCCTTCCAGCTGCAACTCAGTATTGGGAAACACCCATACTCCCTCATTCACACACAGACACTTATACACTACAGACAATTTAGCTTACCCAATTCACTTATAGACCATTTCAATGTGGTCATGTCATCAGCCCATGAACATTTCTGCTTGTTATCAAACTATTTCATAACTGTAACGAGGCAATTCAATCATAACTTAATGTTAAAACAGCTATCATAACATTATTTATCAATATGCGGCTCTTATTGGATTGTCGGAAGCTATACAGTAGAAATTCAAAATGTAAAACAGGAAATAGAAACAGAAACAGAACTTTCTTTCTCTGAACGAAGACAAAACAGAATGTATTGTGTTTGACAGCTCAAACCTGCCTAATGAGTTAACCTCAAATAATTGTAGCTTTTCTCCACATTTTAGCCATGTAGTTAAAAAAATTTGGGAGTGATTTTTTCATTTTCAGTGGCAAGTTCAAAACTGTGAAATACACTTCCTTTAGAACAGGGGTGTCCAAACTCGGTCCTAGAGGGCCAGTGTCCTGCTGAGTTTAGCTCCAACTTGCTTCAAGACACCTGACTGGAAGTTTCTTGTACAGTATATCTAGTAAGAGCTGGATTAGCTGGTTCAGGTGTGTTTAATTAGGGTTGGAGCTAAACTCTCCAGGACACCGGTCCTCCAGGATCGAGTTTGGACACCCCTGCTTTAGAACTTCGCATGATCACAATTGTGACACTGTTTAAAGCAAAACTTAAAACCTATTCATAGACTTGCTTTTGATATTCAGTAGTACAAAATGCTGTTTTATTGTTTTATTGACACTCGAGCTCAGATGCAAAAACCTCTAAGTGCCGTCTGAAATTTCCATCGAAAATGAACGTTTTTCTCTGCCTCCTTTGTTTATGTTGAGATATTTCACTTTAAAGACCAGGAAAAGGACTTATTCTTTGCCATAAAAGTGATATTACTTTAGGCACACAGGAGCCTGATAAAAATGCTCATTTTAGAAGACAATTTCAGATGGCATTTAGAGGTTTTTGCATCTAAACTCCTTACTTGTGTTCTGACAATCTTATGTGTTTTAAGGGTTAATTTTGTTTTTAATACTGTAAAGCACCTTGGGCAGCCTCCTGGTTGTAATGAGGTGCTAAATACTTTAAATAAAGTTTGACTGATTGATTTAAAGGGGTGACGCGGTGGTGCAGTACGTAGGTAGCACGATCGCCCCACAGCAAGAAGGTCGCTGGTTCGAGCCTCGGCTGGGTCAGTTGGCATTTCTGTGTGGAGTTTGCATGTTCTCCCTGTGTTCGGTTTACTCCAGGTGACATGTCCAAAGACATGTAGTACAGGTGAATTGGGTATGCTAAAATTGACCGTAGTGTATGTGTGTGAATGAGTGTGGATGTTTCACACTGATGGGTTGCAGCTGGAAGGGCATCTGCTGCGTAAAACATATGCTGGATAAGTTGGTGGTTCATTCCACTGTGGCGACCCTTGATTAATCAAGGGACAAAGCCGAAAAGAAAATGAATGAATGATTTAAATATCAACCTCTTTTGAGCAATACAATAAAAAATGCTGGGTTGTTGTAAACTAACATTGTGTCAAATAAACACAACATTGGGTTAATTTTGTCAATTAATTTTTAAAGACACTTTTTAACCCAATGGTTGGGTGTGACCACATTGCCCCAACCTTGGGTTACAACAACAACCCAACATATTTATTTTAATATACCCTGTAAAAATAATCTAGTGGTTGTTTAAAATTGTTTATATTCAATCAAATTATCTTGATAGGTTTCACATGCATTAATCTAACTTAGAACATCTTCTATGACTTAAAAACTCAAGTTGAAACATGCTTGACTTGTTTTAATAAGTTATATGAACAAGCATGTTTTGTCATTATTTATTGACAACACTGTAAAAAATGCAGGTTTACACACAATTCCTTAATGTTGTCCCAACACAAATAATTTAAGTTAACTTAATTAGGTAACACTTTAGTTTAGGTCACAATTCATGCTATTAACTACTGGATTATTACCTGTCTATTATTAGGATATGAACTGTTATAAATACACAAATAGTTATACAGTATGATCTTATATTCTGCATGCTTAATCCTACCAAATACCTAAACCCAACTTCTACCTTAGTAACTATTAATAAACGGCTAATTAGAAGGTTATTAAACTATTAGTGTCAGTTAATGGTTTCGTCAGCTTGGAATTATAAGGTTCTATTTGCGTTCTGACTGATTTTGAAATATTGAGCTTCAAAGTTTTTGCATTCCATATAGCAAACAGTATGTGTGTGACATTTGTTTTTAAAATAGAAAGTCTTAAAATGTAAATAACTTATAAAAAAAAACACCTCATAATGTAAATAAGTTGTCATTTAATAAGAATATGTCAATAACTTAATTTTGACAAAAATGTCAGAACCTTATAATTCTAAGGTGACTGTTAATACCATGAAAGTATTAACCTTAATTGTTTTTACAAATTTAAGTTGATTGAACATAAAACAATTAGGTCACCCCCAAAACAAATTCAAGAATTGTGTTGATTCAGCTTATTATAAATAAGTAGTTTGAACTAGCAGCACAAATACTGTAAATATTTGTTTACAGTTTATACTTCATATTGGACCCCTCAATCATCATCAAATATATTGTGTTTTCTTTGAAAGACTGAGGAGGTCCATCTCTATCTGCAATGCTGGGCCCATTGGATCTCCCTGAGCCAGAGGTATCTTCACCCTGACACATCTGAGCATCAGAAGCAAAGCACTCTGGGATGGAAAGGTTTGCTCGCTTTGCTGTGTTTTGTTGAACTCTCAGCGCAGCAGGCTGGCAGAAACTCAGTCAAAGATTACTGCTAGACTCCCTTCTCGTTTTTATTTCGGAGCTTCAGAGAAGGTTTAACTCTGACCCACATTTCACCATTACTGCACTGATCTCAATGCCAAGACACCAGGGATTAAATTAAATGCGACTAAATTACTCACACAAGCTCACACTGCCTGAGAACAGGGAATAGAGCCAACGCTGAGCTGAAGATGCCGCTCGTGCTCCTCGCCGCTGCCTTGTGCCCGATGCAAGACATTTACAGCCTCAGTGAACAAGTAGAGCACCTTGTCCAATTTAAAGGACATACAGATTGTATGTTAACGCACACACGTGCCATTTCTCAGCCTTGTTCTCATGACCTCAGTCCCGCCGGTATTAGCATGTACACTTATAATGTATGAGGAAGAAAAGCAGGACAGAACTGAGACAGAATGAGATCCATTGTGTGAGTGTCATTAAATTGGTGATGGAAGCTCACTGGCTGAAGGTTTTTGGTTCGTAAAGATTCGCTGGAGAATGGTTTTTATTTTGTAACAGTTTGCTAGCTGAAGGTTTTTGTTTTGTAAAGGATCACTGGGGAGAATGGTTTTTAATGTAACAATGTACTAGTTGAAGGTTTTTCTTTTGTAAATATTCACTGGGGAGAATGTTTTTATTTTATTTTATAGCAATGTACTAGCTGAAGATTCACTGCCTGGTGTTTTTTTTTTTGTTTTTTTTTTTTTGTAACTGGCTGAAGGGTGTATTTTTTTTTAGAAATATTGGAAATATTTACTGGCTGCTTTTTATGAAAAAAAAATCACTCTCTGAATGTTTGTTTTGTAAAGATTCACTAGTCACAAAATGAAGGTTTTTGTTTTACAGCCATTGACTGGCTGAAGGATTTGATGGATTTTGTTTCATAAAGATTCACTAGCTGAAGATTTTTGTTTTGTAAATATTGACAGGGGAGAATATATTTTAAAATTTCATAACAATGTACTAGCTGAAGTTTTTTGTTGTTTTAAAGATTTACTGGCTAGAGTCTTTTTTGTAATGCTGGTTGAAGGGTGTATTTTTTGGAAATATTGGAAATATTTACTGGTTGCAGTTTTTGTTTCATAAAAAAAAGGAAAACTCCCAGAATATGTTTGTTTTGTAAAGATTCACTAGTTACTAATTGAAGGTTTTTGTTTTACAACAATTGACTGGCTGAAGAATTCGAAGGATTTTGTTTTGTAAAGGTTCACAAGCAGCTTTCTTGTTTCATTAAAAAAAATCAATGGCTGAAAATGTTTTTTTCGTAAAGAATCACTGGCTGAAGATTTTTGTTCACTGGGGAATTGTTTTTATTTTGTAACAATTTAACAGCTGAATGTTGTTTTGGAAAGATTCACTGGCTGAAAGGTGTCTTTTTTTGGAAATATTTACTGGCTGATTGTGTGTTGTAAAGATTCACTGGCTGCTTTTTGTTTCATAAAAAATCACTCCCAGAATATGTTTGTTTTGTTAAGATTTACTAATCACTAGGTAAATGTTTTGGTTTTGTACGCAACAATTCACTGGCTGGAGGATTTTGTTTTGTAAATATATACTGGGTGATGTTTTGTTTTGTAAATGTACAAACTTATGAAAAAAAAAATCAATGGCTGAAGTGGTTTGTTTTGTAAAGCTTTAATGGCTGATATATTGTAACACTGGCTGAAGGGAGTTTTAGTAAATATTTACTTACTGATGGTTTTGTTTTGTAATGATACAAATGGCTTTTTGTTTCATGAAAAACAGATCACTGACTGAAGATGTTTCGTAAAAATTAACTGGCTGAATATTTTTGTTTTGAAAAGTTGGATAATGGTTTTTGTTTCGCAAAGATTTATTGACTAAATGTTTTTTGTTGTTGTCGTTGTTGTTTTGTTTGTTTGAAAGACTTACTGGCTGATGTTGATGTTTTTAAGATTCAAGAGCTAATTTGTTTTGTTTTTTTACAGATTCATTGCTGAAGACTTTGTTTTGTAAAGATTCCCTGACTAAATGTTTTGTTTGTTTGTTTGTTTGTTTGTTTTGTTTGTTTGTTTGTTTGTTTGTTAAGACTTGCTAACTGCCGTTTTGTGTATGTATTCATTCATTCTTTTTCCTTTGGCGTAGTTCCTTTATTCACCCTCCATTCATCCACAGTAGAATGAACCATCTAACAACATACCAAATAAACTAAATAATAATAAACCAAATACAGTATGTAAGTGTAATGGAATAATGTTTAAGAAAACAAAGGCATGCCATCTAATAGCAATGCAGCTAAAAACAACCTTACATCTTTTCAGCACTTCTTACAAAACAAAAACACAACGTGACAGAACACAACACTTGCATCTCAGCTCATATACTGTTTTTGGGTTTCATAATGAAAACAGAGGATGTTTTGGCCATTAAGCAAAATTAAAAATAGGCAAGACAACTAGAGAAAGCAAAATGTGAAAATGGGGCAAACAACTTTTTCTCTGTAATTACTGCACAGATATATTGTTCCATGTTGTTTTATTGTAAACATTGTTGCAATGTCAACTGTTATACCCTTGTTTTTATGGGATAAAAATATGGAATAAAAACTTTTGCAGACTGTAAATTAATGTAGTGCTGGTTTACCTAAACATTTCATATTGTTCCTATTTATACTTGCTGTGCACACTATTATTACAAAAACATGTTTTATTGTTATTTATTTAGTTTTTTTTTTCTTTTGTTCTGATTAAGTGTGAATCTCCAGTTTCAGCAGCTCTGATAAGAGATTATTTGATTTCCAGCAAATGGTAACATTATTGTAAGAAGAAAAAGTGCTAGATGTCCATTATACATTTTTCTTCTGTGTTAACTCCTAATGCTTATAACTGTCAGATGACTTACAAATTGGTAATGTAAAACCAAGAAAAAATAATAGTGTAATGAAAGGGTCTGCACTCACAGACACAAGCGGACACATGTGATGCTTCTTGAATTCAGTAGATGCCATAAATGGTCTCTTTATCCCTCAAAACAGATTCACATTCTCAAGACTGGAAGTTCTGTGCTGCCCCCTGCAGCCAATCAATGAAAGAGTAGAAGAGTGATCTTTATTTTAGACTCTCACTATACCCCTTTCTAATACTAAAACTTGGTGTTTGAAAAGACAGTACAAAAGCATTAAGATACTAGATTTTCACTTCATAATACTGTGTCTTGGTTTATGTTCAAGTGTTGAATTTAATTGTTTAATAGTTAACAACTTAGGTTTGTTATTGATATTTCTTTGTGATATTCATTTAGAACATTTTAAAATGTATTTGTTTATTTATTTCTAAAAACATTCTTGGTTTACTTGAATGTATTTCCACATTTAGAAATAACAAGTAAAATAATTACAGAGAAATGGCAAGTAACATAATCAAATGTATTTTTTTGTAAAGCAAAAAGACTGAAAGAGGGTATTTTTGTATGCTACACTGTAAAACAGTATATGTTCAATTAGTCATGACAACATATGTTTTTAGTTCATTGTAACTTATTAAAATAAGTTAATCATGTTCTAACTTAACTAACTTAATGTTCTAATTTAACAAACTTGATTTGTTATGCAAGCATGTTTTTTTAGTCAGTTTAACATAATATAAGTTCATTGGACTCATAGGGTTAATTTGATTCAGCTTAAAAATTTAAGACAACCAGGATTTTTTACAGTGTATGCTTTTATATAAGAATAATTATTATCCACATGAAGCTAGCCTTGCTGAATAAAAAAACAGCTTATGCTGGTTTTGATGCTGGTCTTGCTGGTCTCAATGCTGGTCTTATGGTGATCCTCCTGACCAGCATTGAGACTAGCAAGACCAGCATCACATATGAGCGTGTGACATTACTGTAACTCTTCCAATATTATTTTAGCTGTAAAGAATAGCTTGTTATGCTGCTTGATGTTGCAAACAGGTATTTTCTAATTATATAACTAATGTAATAAAAAATGTATTTTTTATTTTATTGTCATGAACACACTGAGTTGTAGAGCAAGCAGTTTGACACTTTAATGACATTTGTTATTCAGTCATTTACCCATATGAAACGGAAGTACATACAAATGTTCAAGCCCACAATTTTATTTTATTTATGTAATTCTCTTGAAGAGCTATTGGTGCGTCCCAAATCACATACTTATGCACTATTCTACGCCATTTTGTAGTATAAATAGTGTAAGTAGTGCGTTCACACTGAAAACTGTATTAATAATAAGTGCACTTTAATTACCTGGATGCTGCACTTAGACTATTCAACTGCTAAAATGAAGTGTGGAGTGATGGACACTTCACGCACTCAGCGGCCGCTGCTTTTTTCACGTAGCGGAAGGTGCGGAGCTATGCGTTACGAAGGCTGCGTCCGAAACCGCCTACTACTCAGTAGGTACTGCATTTAAATTTAAACGTACTACTCAACCGTTTGAAAAGTACGTTCTATAGACAAATTACCATGGTGCGGTAGCATTTAGCCTACAGCGAGTGAATGACATCCAGAGTTATCTGTTATCTTAGAAACAGGCACGTGCACATAGGGCTCACCTTCGTGAAAACCGGGACCCCATCCCAATGAATTTTCTGGCGGGACATCATGGGATAGCGCAGCGTCTATACAATGCGCACTTTAGAATCTTGCCGGAAGAAGTAGGTCATCCGGGTACTTTTCGCATACTGATTTTCGAATTCTATGAATTCGGACATACTACTCGGCTCGCATACTGATTTTAGAGTATATAGTATGGAAGTTTGCGATTTCGGATGCAGCCATAATTTAATTAGGATTGTGAAAGCAAAATCCTCCTATGGGATTATACCGCCTCCCGATGGTGAATGCGGTTATACTCATGGCAGGTATTCTTTGGTAGTTTGGTCATTTATTTCATTAATTCGGCAACCGTCAAACATCATCAGGGAAACGGTTTGAATTTCCGCTTGGTAACACCATACATATACTATGCTGTTGAGTGTTTAAGTGCATAAGTGCATAGTGTATAGTGTGCCATTTGGGAGCAGCTCTAGTCATTATATCACATTTGAGAGTAAGCGGGCCCCCTGGTGGTTAGGTGGCACTATGCAAATAAGGATAATCGGCTCTGTGTAAATGTTCCTGCCATCTTTCAAAGAAAGATTAAAAATACAGGTGAAATACAGTAAAATAAATGGAATGGCAGCAGGACAGAATGATAAAACATGAAAGAATCCCAGAAAAAATGACAGGTATGATGTTCCAGCTGCTCTTTTTATGTAGTTAATGTGGATAGTGGCTATGCCTAAAAAGCATTTTGTAATTAACAGCATGCACATTTCAAAAAGTTCTTCATACAAGGCAGAAGAATTGTTTTTGTACAACTTTTTTTTTTACCTTTATGAAGCTTGAGAGCAAACAATCGACATACATGTAAGCGAGCAATCTTTTAGCTGCGTGCAACAACAAAAACAGATGCACTCAAAAAATCACTACCAACACTAAAGCTTATTCTGAGAGTACTATCATTTTGCACTAAATTGGGATTCAGTCGTAGCAAGTGACTGTATGCATTTTTAGAAGGCGCCTGTGTGTGTGTGAAATCTTGTAAGCTTCTATTTTCACTTCAGGCAGCAAAGTGTGAATCAAAGGGAAATCAAACCTGCAGACAACTCTCACATCATATACATACACTCACTCACTCACACACACACACACATCATGACTCACTGAAACAGAGACACTGCAGAAGAGGAACATTCATCGTCAGTCTTTCCAAAGGAGGTCAAGTGGCACTGATGGAGCTTTGAAGACTCACAGACACACACACAATGTCTGCAACATGAGTTATTATATATTTGCACGTATGAGTGTGTACTACCAACTTCTGTCTTTGCTTGGAAACGTACACTCACCGACCTTTATTAGGTATACCTGTCCAACTGCTCCTTAATGCAAATTTCTAATCAGCTAATCATGGCAGCAACTCAATGCATTTAGGCATGTAGACATGGTCAAGACAATCTGTTGCAGTTCAAACCGAGCATCAGAATGGGAAAGAAAGGAGATTAAAGTGACTTTGAACGTGGCATGGTTGTTGGTGCCAGACAGGCTGGTCTGAGTATTTCAGAAACTGCTGATCTACTGGGATTTCCACGCACAAACATCTCTAGGGTTTACAAAGAATCTGTGGGCACAAATGCCTCGTTCATGCCAGAGGTGAAAGGAGAATGGCCAGACTGGTTTGAGCCGATAGAAAGGCAACAGTAACTCAAATAACCACACCATCTCTGCACACACAATGTGTCGAACCTTGAAGCGGATGGGCTACAACAGCAGAAGACCACACCGGGTGCCACTCCTGTCAGCTAAGAACAGGAAACTGAGGCTACAATTCACACAGGCTCACCAAAATTGGACAATAGAAGATTGAAAAAACATTGCCTGGTCTGATAAGTCTCGATTACTGCTGCGACATTCGGATGGTAGGGTCAGAATTTGCAGTCAATAACATAAAAGCATGGATCCATCCTGTCTTGTATCAACTGTTCAGGCTGGTGGTGATGGTGTAATAGTGTGGGGATATTTTCTTGGCACACTTTCGGCCCATTAATACCAATTAAGCATTGTGTAAACACCACAGCCTACCTGAGTATTGTTGCTGACCATGTCCATCCCTTTATGACAACAGTGTACCCATCTTCTGATGGCTATTTCAAGAAGATAACGCACCATGTCATAAAGCGTGAATCATCTCAGACTGGTTTCTTGAACATGACAATGAGTTCACTGTACTCAAATGGCCTCCACAGTCACCAGATCTCAATCCAATAAAGCACTTTTGGATGTGGTGGAACGGGTGATTCGCATGATGGATGTGCAGCTAACAAATCTGCAGCAACTGCGTGATGCTACCATGTCAATATGGACCAAAATCTCTGAGGAATATTTCCAGCACCTTGTTTAATTTATGCCACGAAGGATTAAGGCAGTTTTATAGGCAAAAAGGGGTCCAACCCGGTACTAGTAAGGTGAACCTAATAAAGTGGCCTGTGAGTGTAATATTAAAAGTCAAAACATAACCATCATTTAGAGGAATTTCAGTGTCTGGTAACTGAAGATTTATTCAAATGCTAGCACGCATACATTGCATCAGTTTTCATCATATCAATCCTATAAGGACTCTTTATTTATTTTTCTTCCATTAAAAATGATAGATACACACCAAAATCAAAAATATTTAGTCTAATTTGGATCATGTTTTTATGCCAAGGGTGTGTTTTAGCTTGAGGTTTGGTGTTTGGTGCAGCACTGGGACACTGATGTAACTGGGATGTTTTTCTTGTTCTGTAATCGAGGATCTGCTTGTTGACCTTTCTTGGACTTAAACTGTTATGTGAATGTTGTGATACAAGTTGTTATTTCTAGACAAGAAATATGATCTGCTCAAACTCAGGAACTTAAATCAATGATTTACAATCTTTTTAACTCTCCTTTTCCAAGAGATAAAAAGTCCCAGACTCCTAAAAATAAAATATTTTTTGCAGTGACATACTGTAGAAAAAACTATTTTGGACACTAAAGGACCTGTCACTGAACAGTTCTTACTGTGCAGAACAATTTAATATCATCCTAAAAAGCCCTTTACACTATGATAGTTCACTATAGTAATCTTCATAGAGGAAATGTGTTCAATATTTCTTTAAACTATGTGGATGACATTTCTTACAAATGTAAAAAAAAAAAATGACAAAAATGTTGATTGTTAATGTTGATAACATTTATTTTTAAACATTTATTTATTTAATTTAATAAAAATCGTGTTTTCATACATGTTTAGATGTATATATAGCATTTTCACTTTAAATGAGCTTGAAATGTTAACTTGAGCTATGAAATCAATACTTGGTTGGATAATTACGATTTTAAGGTTGTCTGGAAAAAACAAATAGCTCTAAATGACAACATTTTTATTATAAATACATTTGTCCAATAAACATCTGTTTAAACCAGCGTAATTAAATTATTTATTCTAAATATTTGAGTTTTAAAATATATTAAAATTGAATTTATTCAACTGAAAGCTTTCCTTCATTCATTCATTTTCCTTCGGCTTAGTCCTTTTATTCATCAGGGGTTGCACAGCGGAATGAACCGCCAACTTTATCCAACATATGTTTTACACAGCGGATGCCCTTCCAGCTGCAACCCAGTACTGGAAAACATCCATACACACTCAGTCACACACATACACTACGTTCAATTTAGTTTAATTAATTCACCTTTAACTCATGTCTTTGGACTGTGGGGGAAACCGGAGTACCTGGAGGAAACCCACGCGAACATGGGGAGAACATGCAAACTTCACACTGAAATGCTAACTTTTGTTGCCAATCTTGCTGTGAGGCAACAGTGCTAACCACTAAGCCACTGTGTCGCCTCAACTGAAAGCATGCCTATTAAATTTGTTTTTCCTATTATGGAAGTCAGTGGTACAGTACAGGTTTTCAGCTTTCGTTAAAACATCTTCTTTGGTTTTAGAATAAATAAAGGTTTGGAACAACTTGAGGACGACTAGTAAACACTGAGTAAATTTTCATTTTTGAGTGAACTATCCCTTTAAGTTTGGATGTAAATCAGTGTGCGTGCGTGCGTGCGTGCGTGCGTGCGTGCGTGCGTGTGTGTGTGTGTGTTTGTGTGCTTTCAGCTGGTGTGCAATAATGATGTCATGACAGTGAATATGGGAGAAAGAGAAGAAAAACAGCTTCACACAGTGAGAGAGTAGAGAAATGGAAAGGGAGACAGTGTGAGAGTGAAAACAAAGGTCTAAAGATCCTGAGTGGAATCTATTAATGTAAAAGCTCTGAGGATGACAGACAAATGGCCTGGTTAGTCGATACTGGCAGCAGCAGTGTCTCCTGTCTGTTTTTATTCCTCCTCATACTGAGTTCACGACCACAAGGGCGACTCATTTGTTTTATCGAATATCTCTTTTCGGTCCTTCTCTCTCACACCATCTCTGTCCCAAAGGAAAGTGGAAAAAAAAGTCATAAAATAAAGCAAAAAGACAAGAGTGTGAAGCAACACACACACACAAAACATAATTCAGTTACTTAGAGAAGTGCTTTTCTAGATATTATCATTACAGATGGACTAAACTGATTCTGACATTCAACAGAATCCAGAATAGCTTATAGAAAAGCATTTGATGTTGATTTCAGATCTTATTTTGCTTTACACACATCCAGAGGCCAGGGTGCAGGGGGAAATATGCACATAAACACATCTCATTTGCATTCATAAATGCATCTTTTTATCCATTTCAGTGCGTCTCAATTGAACCTCAATTCAAAACAATTTCATGCATGAGGAGAGCAGCATGGTGACCACAAGAGCCAGACAAGCCTACACACACAAACCACAAACTCTCATTCAGTCCAACTTAAATAATGTGGAAATACATTTGCAATCTTAATATACAGACAGATAAAAAAAAAAAAAAAAGATGAATCGTGAAACTTATAAAGCTCAATACAAAGTTAATCAAAATCTGTAACTTTTTTGTAGTTTTCCCCAGAATATTTTACATATAAACTTGATAGTATATAATATTTTATCTTAAAATGAAGTTTAATCTGGGGTGAAATTAATGCCATGTTACATGTTTTTTATTATTATTATTACTGCAGTTATATATGTAACAGCAGTGTTCATTTAGCAGTAATAACCACTGTAATTATTAGTGATAGGTTGAAGTATTTTCTATTTGTATTGGTCAATGAAAAAAATGACAAATTTCTCTACTTATGTGAAAATTAAATTTCAAAGCATGTGTGAAATACTGTTCCATTCAGCGTAACAGATGTATTTATGTCAAATTTAAATGACTTACTTATACTTCTTCCCAGGGCCGACTATATCGAAGTTGATATTTAACAGCACCATGTTGGTGTTTCGTAACATCTAATTTTTTACGAGGTGGGTCGTTTGCCCAAAGCTCAACCCCCAACCTGGAGAACCAGTATATACACACATACACTAAGGACAATTTAGCTTACTTAATTCACCTATAGCACATGTCTTTGGACTTGTGGGGGAAACCAGAGGAAACCCACGCAAACACGGGGAGAACATGCAAACTCCACACAGAAATGCCACACAGAAATGCCAACTGACTCAGCCCGGGGCTTGAACCAGCGACCTTCTTGCTGTGCCACCAACTTTCTAATAACACACTTAATGAAATACAGAAAAGAACAAGTGATAATACTTATTAGTAAAATCTAGTGAATTGAAGGGCAGTGGCAAAGTATAAATGTTTATTAATATTTAGTATTAGATTGTATTAGTTAAAGGTGCTGTGAGTGTGTTTTTGACACTAAAGCGTATCAATGTCATAATATGTTTACAGAAGAAGCATGCTAAGTGAACATACTTGTATATCTAAAAACAATGCTAAAGTCAGATATTCTCCTTTGAAAATGTGTGTTCTGTGTCAGAATCTGTGTCACGTTCTGTGTCTTTGTTTTGGTCTCTAGAACTCACCCACTGCCAGTTTACCCAATTATAATTCAGTTTCCTTGGTGGAAAATGCAACATATTTTATTTTAGTCTTGAAGACTGCTTCAATGTACGCAGCTGCAGCCAAAAATGTGACCTCTGCAAGACAGCAGCAGCCTCTGAAATGAGACAGAGATTCGGAGTTATAAGAATCTACATAAGATGTTTTTTAATTAGAAATTAATATAAATATTAAAAATGTAAAAATTAGCTGAGCAGCATACATTGTACCACCCAGAATCTAATTAATACATACAGTATTAAACCAGTCAAACATCCAGTTTCAAATATGTTTATTTCATTTCCAAAATCTGAGGTAAACTCTGCAGCTGTTTTCAGTATGGCAAGAAATGTCATGTAAAATGATATTCTCACATTGGTAGCTTTTAGCACTGAAAAAAGCACATGATTAGTACCTGAGGTTATCATTGTCTCAATATTTATATGCCAGCCATGACAAATAAAAACAATAAAATAGAAATTTTAGGTGATGGTTTGGACAAAAACTCCCTTAACATGGTAAAGATTCCTTTTGTCGCATCACTCACGTGTTGTCGCTTGTAGTGTAGGGTGTAGTGTAGTGTAGTGTGGCTTGGAGTTGTTAAAGTGGCCAGGTGCAGTATTTTGAATTAGCAGTGCAATACCTAGTTTAACCACTGAATGTCAATTCATAATATGCAATGAACAACACAACTAAAGGTGAACAACAACCTTGTTTAGCATTACTTGATCTTTGTTAATGTAAATTTACTTTTGAACAATTATCCGTTGTTGAGGTATTCCGAAGAAATGGAAAATGAAGGTTTAAAAAACTGCAAAGCGTTACACGCACAAGAAATCTTTGTTTTTACAAATTAAGCTTTATTAAATAGAAAAAAAAATTACTTTGCAATAAAAAGAAATAAATAAGTTGCATTAACTAGAGAAATTAAGTATTGTGCTAACTATGAAAAATAGGTTGTATTTAGCAAAAAAGTAACATAATAAGTTGGAGTAACTAAAAATGAGTTGGTGCAACTAGAAAAAATATGTTGGGCCAGCTACAAAATTAAGTTGGAGTAACTAAAAAATTAAGTTGTATTAACTAAAAAAATAAGTAAAGAATTTGGGAATCTAGAAAATCAAGTTAAAACATTTTTATATTGCTGTGTTTCAGTAGTGAAAACGATGGGGTCAGGAAAAATATTCATACACTTTCTGAAAAATACAATATAAGAATTAACAGTTCCTAGGAATAAGTTCCTAGAGATGTCTACATTGTATGTTATACAAATTGCATAAACAAAAAATTTCACGGGGAAAAAAATGAGATTTTTACAACTCTGAATTCAGCACATATAAATTTCTTAATATGCATAGAGCTTGCATTTCTATTAAATATTTATGTTAAGTTTACACTATTTAAAAAAATGAAATTCTACCATAAAATGAAATCAGAAATGGTTCTTCTGTTGCATCACTGTGAAAACAGTGTAATACTGAAATGTAGTTTGGTTTAATCACAAAATCTGTTCCTAGTTGTTGCCACCATAGACTGTAAAAGATGTATTTTCCCCTTGTGTCCATAAGGGGGCGCCAGAGATAAGGTTAAGAGGGGCTCATTAACACTCACTGAAACTCAAATAAAGGCGCATTTATCAGCTCACCTTTACCATGTCAGCGTTAAAAAAACGCAGTCACATTAGAACAACATGACATGTATATTACAGCTGTAACACCCCTGCAAAATAGAATAATAAAGTTATTATTAATATTTAGTTAGTATAAAGAACGAACATGTTTGACATTTTGAAGTCTAAAATCCTGTCATTAATATTTCATGACTGTCCTAAAAAATACCTTTATAAAGAAGAGGTGTGTTCATAAGCAACTATTCAAAATGACAAATGTAAATGTTTTATCGTGACTAATGAAACACGGAGATTTAAACAGTAAGGTGCACAAATCACTACAATATACTGCACGCATGTAAAACAAACAACAGACATTAGACAAAGACACAAAACCGACGCTTATTTAAGTCCTCCCCTGAAGTCCAACATCCAATCAGAACTGACCGTTCCGGATAGTGGTCTCCTCCTATTGGCTGCACGATCTGTCAGTGGCAGCAGTCCATATTTTCGGCCGGGACAGCACAGCAGCAGCTCGGGCAGCAGAGAAAGTGAGAAATAACTCCGTAAACTGGGATATTTGTGATTGTGAGGGCCGATGAGCGAACAAAATCATATATGAAGGTAATTGTTTTAATATTTTACGGAATTATGACTTCTTACGGAAACAATAGACGGTGCGAATGGGATCTGGAGAGCATGCTGCTGTTGAAGAGTCAATCTCAGATCCCAGGATGGATTTCTATGTTATCTCGCTATTATTATGATATCTTCACAACGGTTTCAAAAAAGAAACACGGCTTTTCACAGTTTTATTTCATATTATTATACTTAATAGTACTACACTGCATTTAGTTTAATAAAATTGGCTATAATTAGAGAATTAGGATGGCTATATGATCTTTATAGTTTGTTTATTGAATGTTATAAAACACAATGCTAGTATGAGTATTTGATCCTTGTTTCTATTAGTCCCAAGCTGATGTCAAATGTCTGATCGTTGATGCTTAACATGTTAGAGAAGTGCACTGATTGCTTGTTTAACAGTATGTGAAATTGTCCATATGTTCAGGGTGATTTTTTTACACACTGAAAGGAAAGCTTTGTGTCCAGCAGGAAATCTGATCTCCACAGCAGTGTTTATTTGCTGAACAGTGCTTGAATTTATGGCTCTTATTCCTAATCACACAGCTTATAAAAGATTAACCGTCCTCTGATTCTTGAGGTGTGGGACAAAACTTCACCTGCTATTTAGTTACTAAATGTGGAACATTTCCACTTTGCACCTTCAACCTTTTCTAATTAATAAGTTATGGTATATTGGTATGTGCACCTGTGCCCTTTGAGCATAACTTAACTCATTATGAAATATATAACAGATAAACAACTACATGATCAATTTTAAAAGGTTTGACAGCTGTCATCTACTTTTACTGACCTCCATTAGATATTTACAAAGACATTTATAAACGTATCGTAATTGTATGATTTGTGTTTACTTTAATATGACTCTTTAACATTTAACGCCTTCTGTGAGTTCAGAAACCTCACACAAGTCACTTTAAGGTTGTTTTCTAAGTACCCATAATGGTTTTTTAAATACTACATTTTATGCATTAAAGGGCACCTATTTTGCCCCTTTTACAAGACGCAAGATAAGATTTTGGTGTCTCCAGAATGTGTATGTTAAGTTTCAGCTTAAAATAACCATCAGATAATCTATTACAGCCTCCAGATTCTGCCCATTTTGGTGTCTGAATATACTTTGTAGCTGCTTTTGTAGCCTGTGGCTTTAAATGCAAATGAGCTGCTTCTCCCCGCCCATCGTTTCCACATGGGTGCCTGCTTCTCCTGCGTTACAACAGATAAACAGCAGTCAGTGATAAAGTCAGACACGGATGACTCTGAATCACAGCTCATTAGTCAAAAATACCAAGTAAGTTTATTTTGTATTTTTGTGATGGAGTTTATTCAAGCCTTTCTGAAATGATAAGTCTCACACAAATGCCACTTGCAGTACACACACACATATGCGCGTTTACTGACGTCGTGCCGCCGGGGTGATTATTACATAGCGATTTTACTGTTTTGATTACAAACATGCTCTGTTTTAAGAAAACGTTTTAAACTTATAAAACGTATATAAATCACAGAGAGTTGTAACAAACATTTTAATCCCAGTTTATTTGAAAAAACAATGTTCTGTGGACATGTGTGTACATGTTATTATAGAAACATGGCGCCTGTCAATCAGTTCGGTGGGCGGGGAAAAACCACACTCCTACGTCATGTTGCGGTGGGCCTCAAAATCACTGGGATTTGAATCCTATTTTAACATCAGGAAATTTAACACACACTATACCTACACACAGTTCTGTCCAAACAGTTTCCAAAAGTAGATTTTCATCACAGGTGCCCTAAGAGTGGCAGCTTATCAACGTAAAAGAATAAAGTAAGTTTAATAGATGTTGCATGTACAAAAACATACGATTTTTAAAAGGAGGCATGCACACAAACCCCACCCCAAAATCCTCACTGGAGTATGAGCAAATTGTACTAAAATGTATGAATCGGATGATACAAATTCATATGAATTAGCCAATAAAGCAGTTAGGAGTTGCTGTGAGATTACATTGCAAAATCATGCAGAGAAGCAGTGTTTATTGTCAGGACAAAGTATTAGTGTTACTTCAGCACTCTCATTATAATAATTAAAGCTGCAAAATTAATCTCCTCCTATCTGCTTTTTCTTGCGAAAGCACAGAATTCCATCAGTAAGTGCACACACTCCAGAGATGGCTAATCTTAACATGTCTGATTGGCTATTGTGTTCAGTAGCTTAGCAGAAACGTGTGATTGGGCTGATGCAATAAAAATGTTTACATAATTTTCACATTTCACATCACATTGACATTCATTACAACAGTAGAAGGGGACCACTTTTGAGCTCTCATCGTACATTTGCATGGTATTTTGGTTTATTTTGTTGTTACTTTTTACCACACACCCTTGTTCATTTCTGAATGTTGTGATGGACATACACTTGTTAATGCGGATGTTGGGGAAACAAACAATTGGCCATCTGTGGGCTCACAGAACGGATAGGTTTATAGAAAGAACAGATCTTCAAACTAATTGTTTGAGACTTTGAGAAGGCGGTGGTGTCAAATGTAAAATGTAAAATTCCATTCATTCATTCATTTTCTTGTCAGCTTTGTCCCTTGCGGGGTCGCCACAGCGGAATGAACCGTTAACTTATCCAGCACGATTTTACGCATCAGATGCCCTTCCAGCCGCAACCCATCTCTGGGAACTTCCACACACACATTCACACTCATACACTATGGACAATTTAGCTTACCCAATTCACCTGTACTGCATGTCTTTGGACTGTGGGGGAAACCGGAGCACCCGGAGGAAACCCACGCAAACGCAGGGAGAACATGCAAACTCCACACAGAAACGCCAACTGACCCAGCCCAGCCGAGGTCCGAACCTGCGACCCAGCGACGTTCTTGCTGTGAGGCAACAGCACTACCTACTGCGCCACTAAGTTGCCCCGTAAAAATACATATTTTAAGTAAATTATACTGTTTCACCTTGGATGGGACACCTGAAATGGGAGAACAAAACAAAATTGGAAACCTTTATAAAAAGCATAATTGGTTGGGTACTTATTAAAAATGTATTTATGTTATGTATTTAATGTTTTTTTTCTTGATACTTAAATGTATCTTTCATGTTTTGTTAACAGTTTTGTTCTTGTACTTAAGAATAATCTACACCTACACTTGAGTATCTGTGTTTAATTGTGGCCATCAAATTGATTTGTCAGAGATTTGAATATTAATTTGACTGTGTTTTCTTAGTTCATTATGCGTATTACCTTGAGACAAACAAGCAGTGATTTGAAAGAGCAAAGCTATAAGTGTTTGTCAGTGGTTGAAGGGCAAAAATGCGGTCTAGCCTGTATGCGGTGAAATGTTCTGTTTTGACTGGCATGCCAGAATCAGTCACTTGAGAACTGGGTTGAAGACATTCTCTCGGGTCAAGACGTAATTACACCAAAGAAGAGCTCTTACTGTTCTGCAGATTCTGCTGTGTCTATTGTAGGTCTAAAGTGCTCGTTTAATGTCCAATTTTTCTTGTTTGAGGATGCGGTTCATGTAATATCCTGAATTGAGGATTTAGATTTTCAGTAGCTGTAAGTAAATCCATGCTCTGAAAAACAAATGTATCTGCTAATGAGAAGAAGCTGAAAAAAGTAATGATGTCACTGACATTGCAGAAGTCTGAAAATAGGTTGTCACTTTAGTAACCACTGGATGGTTTGTTTGAGTTCCACTATAAACATATTTAGTTCAGAAATGCAAATTTGCAGCATTGAGGAAGCAAGGCTTACTGAAAACCATAGCACTTCATTTGACTAAAGTTGAGTGGTGAAAAAGGTTGCATTTAGGGTTTAAACAATAGCGACCGCATTCGAACTGGGTGAATGGGTTAGGTTTACATGCCAAATCACTGCAAGTGACTTTATGCAGGTATTGTATTTAGGGGTGTGTGATGTTTATTGTATATATTAATATGGCATTTGTTGTTTTAACAATGCAAAAGCTGAAATGATGCATGTCAGGTACTTTGCAAAAACATAATAAAAAATAAATGTTTTATAAATGTCTAGTTGAAGTTCTGAAAGTTTTTGGGTTCTTAATGTTTTGACATGAATAAATATTATAATGTAATATCACACAAGTAGTGATGTTGTTTTCACAAGTTAATATTAAGTGATTTCAATTTTAAACACTATATCCTCCTAAGGCCCGAGTGTCCACATGCGTGGACAGCACATTTTTAGCTCTTAAGCGGCTATTTAAATACTTTGAATGTTTTATATTTTGTTCAGACATGGAGTATCATCCTGCCACTGTTTTGCAGCATATGAAATGTCCCAAACCCTATTTTTAACTGTCCAAAATGGGAAAACATGTTGTTTTTACTCTCTGATAGTCAAAGCCAGTTCAAAAAAAAATTCTATGTTAAATATGCATAAAAGAAAATTCTGGAAAAAGTGTTTTATGAAAATTCAGACCACGAGTCCACATATATGGACATCATTTTTCTCTAAAAGTACATCATATCAAAAGATGATACTTAGATTTTTATTCTAATTAGGTTCCAATAAGCCCAAATAGCAAAGAGAAATAAAAAATGCATGTAAAAAAACACCTTGGGCCTTAAGAGGATATTTTTCTTTTTTAGAAAACAAACTCGGAGTAGAACATTTGTCTTGTAGCAAAATCTTTGTTTTTTTCCTGAACTAATACATTTTTGAAAGAATTTAATGAGCCAGCGGTTCAGTTATCAATTAATAAAGACAGTCACTTGCTTTGTTTCTAAATCAATCTGCATTTTTGATCACATAATTTGGTAACACTTTATTTTGATGGTCCATTTGAGTATTAGTAGACTCTCAGCTTAATATCTGTTGATACTGACATTTAACAATCCTTCAACAGACATTTAACTGACTATAAGAAACTTTGCAAGTACACGTCAACTTACACTAACCCTAACCCCAACCCCAACCCTAACCCCAACCTAACAACCTACTTATAATCTACTGAGAATTAGTTGCAATGTATCTTAAATTCAACTAACGGACCATCAAAATAAAGTGTGACCCATAATTTAAGCGAATGATTTTTAATCACTTAATCAGCAGACTTGTCACCAACTACTAGTACCTAATGTCAAATTATTTATTTATTTATTTATTTACTTGACATAAAAATAACTATCAATGAAGCATCAAATATGAAATAATATTCAGTTGTAATTCATGTTCTGCTGTAGAGAACTGAGAATAAAATTAATTAATGATTCAGTTGCTCTCTTATTTAGAGTTCACTTGTTTAATTCCTGATTGAATCTGCGTTTTAAAATCACTTGAATGAATGATTCAGTGATATGCAGATTTTAACAGATTGCTTCTCACCACCTATTGCCGTAACAAATCTAACAATTAATACAGCCATTTAAAGCATCAAGTCAAAAGGTGGCTTCTGTGATCATTTGAAACTTTGTAACAGATAACATTACTCTGTGTGGTTAAAATAACTGAAGATAATTCATAACTACGCGTGTCTGTTTCAAAATGGAGATGTGAATATACAGCTGTGATTGTACAATCACTGTCATGCAGGAATAAGAATAAGAATAAACAGGGAAACTATAAAGGTATCATTACTCAGGTCAACTCAATCCCATGTTAATTTCACTCAGCTCAATCTGTTATGAAATGAGTTCAAATCAGCTGTAAACAGCTCTACGAAATACAATAGTGTTATTATTGAGCTCAAGTCCAATGGTCAATACAAATTCGGTTCCTAAAACCTGCGTTTTGTTGTCAATGAACACAGCTTTAGTCGTGAATTAGCACGTCGTTAATAAGATGTGGTGGTGACAGGGGCAGATGCTGGATCAGCTGTTAATATAGTGAAAACATATTAGTATTCATAGTCTCGTCTGAGGTCTCTTGCTGTTAATGTTTGATTAATGTGTGTGTGGGGTGTGAATTCCTGGAATTCCTTTCGGCTGTGTAATCCATATAGTGTTTCTCTTTTTTCCCGCTCTCACACTGTCTGTGGCTGTGTAGAGGTTGTGTTTTGTTGTTGGATAAGGATTTTATTGGGCTTGTGCAGGTTTAACATGAGGTTACAGCATCACAGCAGCGCCGAGAACCACAAACCCATCCGACACATGTCCCGCTCTCTCATTACGGCTAATGATTCATTAAGAAAGCTGACATTAGACTGTGGTTTGGTGTTTCTTTTAAGGCTTGCCCCCCAGCAGCTGTGGGGTATGTCTGAGGTTTAGTGAGTTTTCAGTGAGATGATGGAGGAGGAAAGGTTTGTTTTTACAGTACATAAGAAGGTGCTTTAAAGCAATAGGCTATTCAATGAAAAATGACAATTCTGCCATTATTTCAATCCTATGTAATTTTTCTTTCTTATGTGAAACTTAATAGGAGATTTTTTAAGGATGTGAGTTTTTTTTTTATCCATTTACAACAGTGAACCTGAAGTTTATAAGCATATCATGAAAGTATTCAATACTTTTGAGTCAGATCTTTTCAGTTAATCGTTTAATCATAGTCACACAATTGATATGTTCGTTTTATTTTTAATGTCAGAATAAAGTCTTTTAACTCTCTTTTTATATATTGACTACAAATATGCCGTTCATTGCTTCATCTCTTTTAAAAGACATTAGTAAAGTAAACATTGAGCCTCTATAGCACTGTCAATACATTGTGAATTCTCAATTCAAATCTGTCAATCACACTCCAGCTCGACCATTAGTGAGAGTTTGAGGCGTGGCTATTATAGCAAGGTGGCTGAGCCAGAGGGTGTTTTGTTGTTGTGGGATAAAGACTGGCACATTACATTGGATAAAAAAAATTCAGATTTGACAGAAATGCAGGACAAAATCTGAAGACTTGCTAAAGTACAGAAAAAGAGACAACAAGGTCAAACATTGACAGTGATTTATAAAATGATGGAATTTGATGAGATGGTTGGTTTTCAATCAAGATGCCAATTGGATACTTTCTTTTTGTCAGGAAAGTTATTTGCTCTCAAGCCCTGTAAAATAGTAAACCTGTACAATAGTAAAGATAATGTAAGGTAGGGTGCCTAGATGTCCATGTTTTCAAGGTACAGTCACATTTTTTGTTTTGTCTTATCTGGCTGGAGATGATTAAAAATGAAGTTGTGATTAAAAATGAAAATATACAGAGGGTTGGGCGATGTCGACCAATTTGGCATCGTACAATGTCTAATGTGAAACATTGTGATGGACGATGGCATCGTTGTCATAGGCAGAGGTAAATTAATTATTCATGAATAATTAATTAATTCATAACTAATTAATTATTCGTTATGAATACTACCTCAACTACCTCACCCGCATGGTCTTTGTTTTACCCATGACCAAATCATAAATAAATAAAGATAAGTTACACACAAACTACCACCTGTTAATCACTTTTTCCGCGGGACTCTGGCATGAATAGGCAGAGTGATCTGTGTCGTTATATAGCGTCCACAAACTTGGTTGGTAAAAAAAGTGCATAACCAACAGAAACCAACCAACAGTATCTGAGGTTTTCGCTAAAATTACTAAGTACAAGCGTGAAAGTGAAAGGCTGAAGCAGTGTTGTACTGATGCTGTCACACGTTACCTGATAGATTCAAAAGACAGAAAAGTCGTTAGATAGAGACAAGATTCATTAAACGTCACGTTTAACAACTATAGTGAGACGCCATCCAGCGGTACATCCTTAATAAACTGTCTGACGTGCACTGCTCTCTGGAGCTCAGACAAGCACATGACACTGTGTGTGTGTCTGTGTGGTCACGTGATATGCATTTTCAGCAGACGGAGGGCTGTTCAGAAATGCTAGGTAAGACACGGTGTGAAAGTGGATCATTTTCGTTCTAAAATGCCATTTTAAAACTAAGATGTATTAGTGTAAACGGGGCCTAAGTGTGTATTTTTCGCGAGCGGGTTTGTGATGGAGGCGGGGCGGAGGATCGATGGCATCGTCTTTCGGCCCAACCCTATTACAGATATACAGTTTCAATGCTATTTTGATCACTAAACTAGAAAATGTCCCCAGTTTGCATCTCAGAAATTTGGTCACCACATGAGAAGTAAAATCTTATTGGTCTTAAAACCTGAAAGGCATGCAATATAGAGTATGGGTGTACTCACACTAGGATATGCCAGGCACATTTGACCCCATTTCCCGATACGTTTGACAAGTGTGAGTGATCCGAACCAGGCCCAGGCATGGTTCAGTTGGCCTGCCCTGGCCCGTGATTTGGTTGGGCTTTGGGGTGGTACGCTTGTAGTGTGAGTAATATCTAATACCTGCAGCACAATGACTTTTATGAACATTTATGAGCGACAAAAGTGGGGGATCTGTTCAGCAAAAGATCCAACCCAGGCTCATTCTGAAAACATAGTCCCATGGACGTTTCTGGTGACCGTGAAATACGTCCCGGGAGGTACGTATTTTTGCAGTTTTTGTTTACGCGAATCCGCGAGAGGCCACTGTGTGCGCTTTTTCATATCTCAAATGTCTCTCGCGAGGGCCGTTCGCGCCCGCGCTGTTCTCGCGTAAACCCACCAGAGGCAGCTGTTGACCGACCGTCTGTCTGTCTGTCTGACTGAATGATTGACTGGACGACCGGCCAATCGACTGATCCACCCTCCTCTTTCCCTAAACCCAACCAATTTTACCGATTGACCCAGTCACCCACATACTTCCCTAAACCCAACCAACGGTTTACAAAAGCCGTCCAGAAAAAGAAAAGGCCTCTTCTGATTTTTACCACGTTTTTGGATTTTACCACATTCTCAGCCTGTTGTTCACTCGTTCATTTTATTTTTTTTGGATTCTGTTTTTGTCTTACCTGATTTCTGGAACCGCTCTTGCCCAGACTCGAACCAGGTCGCCGTCATCGTGGTCAACTTCTCTGCAACCAGCTAACGGGAAAAACTGGTTGCGGCAGGAAAGGCCTCCACACGGAGGTAAGCGGTCAGCCGGTAAGCGCCAAAAGGAAAGGCATCATACCGCCCTGTATCGTTCGTTTAAAAAATGAAACGCAGCCATACTTTCCTCTGGCTACATAATTCCCGGTCTCCAGAAACGTCCACGGGACTACGTTTTCAGAATGAGCCTGTGTTGAAAAGATCTGACTGTGTGTCACTGCATATCAAATGACTTAAAATAATACAAAACAATATAAATAAAGCAATCTCCATTGTACAGAGTGAGAGTGATCTCTTCTGTTACACTGAACAGTCGCATCATTGATGATGTAAGCGTGCTCAGGCTTGCGGAAGGCAAAAACAGTTCAAGACAACCATAACTAGTGTGAGTACACCCTATGAGACACTTGTAAAGGTTGTTTGAGAAGTCAGGAGACTTTTAAGTAGTCACTTCACACTTTTTGTGTGAATTTTAATACAGGGGATTTACTTTTTTTTTTGCAAAGCCAGTAACTTTATCTTATGTAGTTTTCACACTGTCTCACTTGCTTTATTATATAAAGCAGTGAAACTGAAACATTATACTGTTAAGTAGCCTTGTTCTTCACTGCAGCTGGTACTGGTTTCACATCATCATGGTTGTGAACTTACACTGTGTAACTAAAAATGAAGGTCAGTCAGTGGCACATTACTGTTGTGCACAGAGTCTTTTCAGTGAATCAGCTGAGCTCACACAACTGCTCTAAATGACCTGATCACAAATAAGACTAAAGTAATGCCAAAGTGATGGCTTAAATTTCAGTCTACTTTCAGCCTGTCAGAACTTGGTGGCTGTGATGAAGATTTGATTGCTGAAATGATTTTTTTTTGTTAGCTGTGTGTTGTTATGAAAGGAAAGAAAAGCATGTATCCATTTTTTTGGAATGCAGTTTTTGGTCAGATGTCATATTTGTGTAATTGTTATTTACAGCCTGGTGTAGGAGGTTGAGGTTCCTTTTAGATGGGATTCTTTAAAACCAGATTTTCTCTCTGACCTGCAGTCAGGGAATGTTTTTTATGGTTTGTTTTTTTGAATGCACACCAACGGGAGTCATATGGGAGCTGTTTAAAAAGGTAATTGCTAATTTTTAACTTCACATTCTGATTTAACTTTTGTTCAGTCATTCACTAAACACTCCACTAGTCATTCTGAAGGGAATAAAGTCTAAATTGAGATTGAAACTTACAAATCTTTTACAATATGTCTTTTATATATATTAGGGCTGCAAAATATATCGTTTCAGCATAGATATGGCAATGTGATCATTCACAACAGTCACATGGCGAGTATATAATGTTGAGTCTGGATTAAAATGTATCATTTTGCAAGTGTTTTGTGTGAGGGTTTTAAAAGCATTCAAGCATAAGAAATTGTACCATTTGTAACTTTGAAAAATTAATAACGATGAATTTTATTGAATAGTTTATAAAATGAAGACTATGCAGTATTATTTTACATTTGATTATTTAATTTCTGTACCTGAATACAGTTAGACTCCACAGAAAACAATAAAACACTTTCTTTATTGAATTTATGTATGCTTGTAGATTATTATATTTTATGCACTCCGCTACAGAATCACCCCAATCAATCTAAAATGGTAAATTCTTTCCAAATAGTTATTCAACTCTTCTAGTGAAATTGTATTGAAGTCAGAATTATTAGCCCCCCCCCCCCTTTTTTTTTTTTTTTAAATAATTCCCTAATGATGTTTAACAGAGCAAGAACATTTTTACAGTATGTCTGTTAATATTTTCTCTTCTGAAAAAAGTCTTATTTGTTTTATTTTAGCTAGAATAAAACCATTTTAAGGTCAAAATTAAATAGCTTTTAAGCTATATTTTTTCAATAGTCTACAGAACAAACCATCATTATACAATAACTTGCCTAATTACCCTAAGCTGCCTCGTTAACCTAATTAACCTAGTTAAGCCTTTAAATGTCACTTTAAGCTGTATAGAAGTGTCTTGAAAAATATCTAGTAAAATATTAATTACCGTCATCATGACAAAGATAAAATAAATCAGTTATTAGAAATGAGTTATTAAAACTATTATGTTTAGAAATGTGTTGAAAAAAATATTTTCTTTGTTAAACAGAAATTGGGGAAAAAATAAACAGGGAGGCTAATAATTTAAAGGGGCTAATAATTCTGACTTAAACTGTATATTTCACAATTCAGACTTCATATCATAAATTTTCAAACAAGTTTTCTTCCATTTCCCTTTTTAAATTTTTTTTTTTGAATAGTGACTTTATTTCTTGCAATTGAGAGTTTATAGACTGTTAAATTAGACATTGTTTCTCTAGATTCCAAGTATATATCTCACAATTTTGACTTATTCTTAGAATTGTGCCTTTATTTCTCATATGCATTTAGGCTTTCTTACAGTTAATTCCTTAATCTCAACTAAATATTTTTAAATAACTGATGAGCAATCATGAACATAAAAATATAATAGTCTGGTGGTACGAGTTTCATTTTGCATGCAAGAGGTTCCATTCTCAACCTAAACTAAGATGTCCATAAAAAAGCACTTTACTGTTTAATTATAATAAAAACTTTATTTTATAAACAGGGAAGGAAGTTGCATTTGAAACCACTCGATTAAAACATTTCCTTATTTAAATGCTGACAGCACCATATTTTATTTAAAATACTTCACAGATCTGTTTGGTTCTGTTGTCGGAAGCCTTTTAGGTCTGTGTTTTATTCCTCTCTCGTCATACCTGTGTTTGTCAAACTCTCACACAAACAATGTAAGTGAGTGGTTTGTACGGGTTCTCTTGAGAGGAAATGAAAGCAGGATGCACTTGTGATGTGCACTGATAGTGTTTTTACCGGAGCCAGCAGGATGAGGATTGGGAATAACGATGCAGTCCGTTTCCTATTTAGATTTAGTCAATAAAGAGTAAACCGAAATGCCAAAACTGAGTTGATTAAATGGAAAAGATGATGTGATTTTGTGTGTTTACAGCCTTTTTAATTACAGTTATTGATGGTTGTTTGTTGATAACTTCTCGCCACACCACTAAAACCAGAGAGAAGCATCAGTCAATGATGTCATTGAAATAAATGTGTAACTCTTAAGCAAACAACTAAGTTTCTGTAACTAATACGGGCGTGACGAGAAACTCATGACACAAGATGATATTTGTTTTATGAGAGGGAAACAAATCAAGAATTTTACAGCCATAAATGGCAAGATTTAATGGCGTGAGATCTCATCACACCAATGACTGTAGTTTAATGCGAATATAGCTGTGTCAAATCAGTGTGTAAGCAGACGAAAACACACAGTCTCCACTGCAAGAGTCATAAAAGTACATTCCTGATTTAGCACACACACATTCTGGCTCTACAAATGGCCCTCATCCGCTGTAATGTGTTAGTAATGTCTGGATGACCTCATTGCCCTGAGATTATATTAAGTCTGGTCGAGCTGACTTTCTATTCAATAGAAGGGGGGAAAACATACTTGTTGCAGTCATCCTAGTAACACATTGATGTGAGGCCAGATTAAACTATGGCAGGACGTGAGCTCATTTTAGGGAGAAACCACGTAAGAAAGCCACATTTAGATCTTTATTCAAATATATATAGGTGATCAAAAGCTGCGTTATGACAGGCTGTGAAGAAATCTGTCCATGTTGAAGTTTATTTCAGAGAGTCCCATTTGAAAGTTTGGGATTAGTATGATTTTTTGTTTTTAAAAGTAATACTTTTAAGCAAATATTTATTAATTAAAATAAAATAAATTAATATTACAAATAGTGGTGAGCCGTTATCGCCGTTGATGTGCTGCGTTAACGCTAGACTCTTATCGGGCGATTTAAAAAAAAAAATATCCCCATTAATCTATTCTCAAAGTTGGGTTGGGAGCAGGATCTATTCTACACAAGCTATGATGACTTTCACCTTGATATTTTAATGCGAATGTATACCTGACCGGTCAGCCATCTGACAAAAAAGTGGCCTTCTGAATCAAATCAGTAGGATACCCTTGTGGATCTTTCACTTTGAAGACACTATTGGCTACGCTTACATGGACATCTGTAATCTAGTTATTTGCCTAATAGACAATAATATATTTAAAGTGTTTACGTGAAATGCTTTCATGTAAGAGTTTCCTGTAATTTTGGGTGACTTTAACTGCAGTTCGGCAGTTCCACTTTCACTCATGAGCATTTCATTCATGCAATGTTTACAGCAGTTTGGAAAAGTCAAGGTTTTAAAATCGCCAAAATGTTCTGTCATACATGATATATGTAAGTTTTGTTTTTATTTTATTTTTAAACTACTTCATTTCGTTTTTTAGCCTTTTAACCACACGTCGTTAAGTGATGCACAGACACAAATTTATTTTTATTTACTTATTATTTGTATTTATTTTTATTAATTAAACCAAAAATATAAAGTATTTTTAGAAACATAAGAAACATTTGCACACACCTTGTAGCTGCCAGCTTCTTGCATCTGTGTTTTCTTTCTCCAGGCAGAAAAAAAAATCCCTTTCTGTGATTGGTCCTGTTTCGTGCTCATTTGTTTTACTGTATTTTGAATTACAGCAAATTAAAAATACTGTATTTTAATAGTGCATGTTTACTGTTCCAATATGTTTTTAATGTTTTTTAAAATAAAATATATTGTGTTCAATGAGGGAAAAAATGTTGTTTTTTACCCAGACAATTAAAAAAAGAATATATTTTAGAGCAGTAATCACAATACCGTGATATTTTTATCCAAGGTTATCACACCGTCAGAATCTCATACCGACCCATGCCTAAGTGTTGGGGAGAGTTACTTATGAAGGTAATACATTATAATATTCAGTTACTCCCCAAAAAGTAACTAGTTGTGTCACCTAAATACTTTTTATAGTAAGTAATGCGTTACATTACTTTTGAGTTACTTTTGAGTTTTTTTATACCTGCCTGAGACTTGATCTCTTTCAGTACTTGCAGGGTATTTTTTGTAATTTTTTTAGAGGGGCTCTGCATTTAACGACACACTGTATAACCTACACCTTCATTTACTTTTTAAGTATGCACATTAAAAAGAGTCATGTGATTTTGTTATAAGAGATAATGTGATGATAAAAACGTGTGAATGGACAAAACAGCAGGCTGAGCACATTGTAAAACATCTACAATGTTATTTTGGTCATTCTAAAACACGTTCATTGTTTCAGTATTAGTGATATTATATTATTAATGACCTCCAGAACAGTCAAGAGAGTCTGCGTCTCACACCTTCAAACGCCACCGCATGTTCACTGCGCATCAGGATTGCCTTCTAAGCTGCAAGTCATTTATTAAATAAAGAAAAGATTCACGCAGCTTCTCCTACCGCAGCAAGTTCCGTTTTTACTGTTGATATTTGCCGCTAGTTAATCAGGAAGTGACGATTTTGTTCTCTTTGACTCATTGGATGGAAACGCTGCTTTATTCGCACGTCTTTTATGTGATATTCCAGTTTTGCTCATAAAGTTAATTCGCATTTTTGGATGGAAACATAGCTAATGACAGTCTGATGTCAACCAACGTGCTGAATCACTGAAATTATATATATAAATTATATATATATTAGTGCTGGGCCGTTAACGGCGTTAACGTGCTGCGTTAACGCGAGACTCTTATCGCGCGATAAAAAAAATATCGCCGTTAATATATTCTCAAAGTTGGGTTGGGAGCTGGGTCTATTTTACGCAAGCTATGATGGCTTTCACCTTGATATATTACCGCGGATGTATACCTGACTGGTGAGCCGTCTGCTCTTTTGAATCAAATCAGCAGAGACTCTAACTGCAGCTTGGCAGTTTCACTTTTCATTTATTCCTTCGTGACAAACTGGGGTATTAGACGCAAATACGGAGTAAGGACAGGTGAGAGAGTTATGGAATTTAATGACGCATGCCAAATGGTAAGAAAACTTCCGCATTTCACGATGTGTGTGTGTGTTTGTGTATGTGTGTGTGCAGTCCTTTCTGACAGCCGCGTGTGGACCTTGTCGGAAAATATAGCGAAAGGTCCTAAAGACAGCGGTGTTTACTTCTATAAGGCCACTAATATCTGCATACTCCACATCTTAATTCCATTTCTGTTTAGTTCAGTGATGACTTAGTCAGATTAAGCTCATCAGAATTCGCTGTTTGAAGCTTATGTAGGCCTACAGTTCAACATTCATGTTTAACTGAATAAACAGTTAGTAAACACAAGTACATCTTAACATCATTTATTTTCATCACTAATTATCATAGTAGAACAGTTTCTCAAGCAGTTTGTGATGCATTTTGGAAACATTTTGGAGATGAGACCCTGGTCTAATGCGACACCCGGCTTGAGAAACCTGTTGTCAAAGACTTATTATTTGGGTAACACACATATTCTAAATACCTTCGGCAGAATTCAAATGAGCCATTTTAATCTAGATTAATCTAGATTAATTTCGAAATTAATCTAGATTAAAAAAATTAATCTATGCCCACCTATAATATATATATATATATATATATATATATATATATATATATATATATATATATATATATATATATATATATATATATATATATATAAATTTAAAATAGGCACTGTCCCAATAAATAAACTGCATAACTGCAATCTTAACAACTACATTCTCGCCTAAAAAAGCCTCAAAAGTATATCATGTTGTCCAACAGCAGCAATATTTGTCAACCTGTAGTGAGTTTATTGATCTGCTGTCACTCTATGTGGGCGGAGTAATACACAAGGGTGAAGAGGCTGTACGAGTGCCGTTGTTGCAAAATATTGCCGGGCTATCAGCCAATCAGATTCGAGAAACAGACAGAACTGTATATGTATAATTTTATTATATACTCGTTACTTGTTATGCATTACCCCCAACACTGAGGATACATAGTCGATATTATACCTCAGATGTGCATTAATTCTCATTAATTATAGTAACACGTTTAAATATCTTTTCTTGTGTTTACTCTGGCGTACTCATGCACCCAAATAAGTTAATCGTCCAAAAGGAATGTGGCAAAATTATATGCAGTTGTCAAAACTGGAACTACTTCATTGCTGGGGCGTTATGACAATTAATCCACACTCCTGCAACCAATCAGAATCAAGCAGTCAGCAATGACTTTGTATGAACTGGCTGTATGATGATGATGATGATGATGCTGTACAGCTGTTAGTTAGAGAATAATTATAGAGAATGAACATAATTAGGACCGTTTTATATATATATATACAGATTAGGGATGCAACGATTAACCGGTTTCACTATTAACCGCGCTTTAATTCTTCACGGTTAATTAATCGTAAAGGCTTCTCAACACCGCGTTTCTGCACGAAACAAAACTGCAGCAACTAAACAGTTATGCAAACTGTGCGCTAGTTTGTACAATGAGACTAAAGGCTGGTTTATACTCGACGCGTCCGCTAGTTCGCTTGAGTGCGCGCGGCGAATGTGACGTCATCGCGGTGTTAGCGGAAGTTCGCTTTGAGTGCGCGCGACATGATTTCGGCTGGCGGTGCGCACGGCATTTTTTGAGACCCAAGCGAACAGTGCGCGCGGCGCCGCGTTTGATTTGAGTTGAATATGAACCACTTTGAAGAGATTTTGACTGAAACAGTACGACTGTACTCATATCTTTATGATCCGTGATCATACAGATAACCTGATGAACAATAATTCTTGGCTAGAAATTGCAACAGCAGTGGGAAAGGAGGAAAGTTTATGTTAAAAGGTTTGGAAAAACCTGAGGGATGAGTTTGTTAAAGCCAAAAGAGGCCATGGCAAAGTGGAGACCCAGATACACAATTAAAGAAACATGTTTATCCACCAGTCATAGGTTTTACACTGATGTATATGTTACAATTTTGAATTTAAAACAATTTAATAACTACAAAACTAAAATGAATTAAGAAATTATTGCTTTGAAAACTGGAAATGAATATTTGAACCTTTCGGTCTACACTGATGCCCGGTTTTTCTTGGCTTTATTGGTGATAATGGTCAGGAATGTTGGACCATTATTACCCTTTTAGCATAAGTAAAGGAGAAACTAGCCAGACAGTTAATATGTGAATTGTGGAGCGGCTAAATCTAAAAATCTAAATCTATTTTTTAGTAAGTGTGCTTTTTTTTTTTGCTTTTATTCTTGCCATAATAAAGAATATATTTGTAGTGCAGCCCATGTTCTCTTGTCATTAATATTTTAATAAACTTTAATAGGCAAAACTGTCTGAGATATGAACAAAAGCAAGTGATGCATCAAATTTGATTAAAAAAATCTTGAATTGTTATAAAGATCCTTATAATCATTAAAATAATTTATAAAAACAATAATAATAATGTTAAAAAATCGTGAATGATATTAATGATATGACGTATGTCCGGAAACTTTCTACCTCTCTGGTTATCTGTCTTTACGGTCAGTTACTTTTGACCGCCCCCTGTCGTTTTAAAGAATATCACAACGGCGAACGCGGCAAGTATAAAAGCCTCGTCCGTTTCGCGAGGTGCGCGCGCAGTCAGCGGAGGTGCGCGATGCGGCGCCAGGCGAAAGTATAAATCCAGCTTAATAACCACGCACACTAGATTAACTATGACTGAGGCTAACTAGGCAAGCCTGTGCACGTTCGTTATTACCAATGGAGGGACATGCGACGCAACGCGCTCACGCTTTTCAGACGCACCTTGTTGAGATGACAGGACAGCGGGCTTTTGTGGCCGCGGGAACTGCAAACGGCTGAAGATAAGATGTGGTGAATGTTGATCCGCCAGCCGAGATCAATCGAGTGATTTCGGAGAGTGCTGTAAGATTCGGAGTGGATTAGCTGTTTAATGGCCTGAATCTCGATGCGTTGCGTCGAGAAAATCTAACACTGTCGCCAAAGTAGCTCGCATTCACTAAGTTTAAAATGAGAATCCTGCTCTGCCCCGCTTATATATTGGGTCAGCTGACTCGCTTGCTTTACTCCACAAACAGAGAGAAATGATGATCAGCTCATAACGAGACTGGGCATTTAAAACGACCAAACCGAAACCAAAACTTTTAAAGAGGTGCAGACGTGAGACTTTTATTACTTTATTTTGTCCATTGTTTCTGTTTATTAAATTGTCATGCATATAAAACAATAGTGCAAAATAAATATTTCTTACTGCAATGCTTAATTTTTATTTGATGCAAACCATAGATTTATTTTTCATAAAGTAACCGTAGGACTTTTTATAGCAGATAACTCTCATTCAAGCACATTCAAGGCAGCATGATAATGAGAAATGTAATTCTTTGTTAGTATTATTGTCATCATAGTCATCATTAATATTTTATAATTATTAGACATTCATTTTGGAATTATTGCACAAATATCAATAAGTCATCACAGAATTAGTTAGATAGTTGTTTCTGGGTTTTTTTTAGTCCTATTGATGTTGTTTTCAAATACAATAAATCTGTTAATACACAATTTGCAGTGGTGCTCATAAATTTTTGGTGGGTGCTCCTACATTTTTTCTGGTGCTTCTACATTTTTTTTTAAGTTGTAAGCACCGGTGCTACCAGGTAAAAAAAGTAAATTTCAAGCTCTGCATTAGACAAATACTGTTTTTTAATTTATTTTAATTTATTTATTCATTGTTCTGTCATTAACTTACAGTGTAAAATTATTTGTTTAAATGTCAAAAACATTCACTTATTTTTAAGCACAAAGAAAGAAATGGACTATTGTTTGTTTCTAATATTATTATGTGCTGTATTAATTGGTTACTGAGCAGCAAAAAAATAACACTTAAAAATATAAGGAGTTTTCATCTTATTTTCTAAACTAGTGGTGTTTGAAATTAATGAATGCATAATAATCGTGATAACCGTGAAACCGTGATTATTTCTCAGACTATAATCGTACAACCAAAATCTATAATCGTTGCATCCCTAATACAGATTGTGTTCAGATGTTTGGCAGGTTTCTTCCTGTCCCTTTGCGCCATCATGAATGAAAATATAAACTCAGACACAACAAGCCAAACCCTAATAACCATCCATTACACTGCAGCTGCATGCAAATCCCTCCATGTCGCTTGCAGTAAACAGAGATATTATTCACAACGGTGTGTGTGCGCGAGTGCTTATGTGTGTTAATAGACTGAGGGAATCCATTACAGAAGGGAAGTTGAACTGGTTCACTAGAGACCTCTGTGCTGATATGCTAATAGCTTCCTGTGTTTATGTGGTCTGAAGGAGAGCCAGACCATAATGCAGAGACGCTGAACACTGCTGTGTGTGTTTTAATCCTCGCGAATGCCAGACTTGCGTAAATGTCATGTCAGATCAATGGAAAATCACTGATGCAACGTGTGGAATTTTATTGCATTTCTAGGCCAGCGAAATTGATCTGTGTGTGGTATGATCCTGTTTCATTGGTCTGGGTACAGTTATGTTATACATGACCTGCTTAAGCATTGTGTGTGTGTGTGTGTGTGTGTGTGTGTTGCCATGCCTGTGGCTCCTGTAAATCAGTGGTTTTGCTTCAGGATCCTGATATTGAATTTTTATGTGTGTGTGTGTGTGTGTGTTTTAGGGCAGCAGGATGAATGTGGAGACTCTCAGTAAAGCTGAACTTCTGATGCTGCTCAGCATTCTGGAAGGAGAACTGGAAGCACAGGATGTGGTCATACACACACTCAGGGTAAGAGTGTTTAAATACATACAGTTGAAGTACGTCAAATTTTAATTCTTTGTGGAACATGACCAAGGAAATGTTCACAGTATTACCTATTATTAGTGGTGTAACGGATCACAAATCTCACGGTTCGGATCACACTACGGTTTTTGAGTCACGGATCGGACCATTTTTCGGATCAGCAAAAAAGGGAGAAGACAATGTCATTTGCTTTTCATTTACACAAAAATATTACTACAAAAACCATAGGTTTTAAGAAACATCGTAATTTTAATAAAAATAAAAATCAAGAAAGAACCTTTTCCAAAAAAAGGAAAATATTCAATACGAAAAGTGATCTTTGGTGCTATTGCTGATAATGCTAAACATAGAAATCTAACATCTTGAACAACAGATCATATTTATCTTCAATTAATGATTCAACAATTCACACGTTTCATTTTAGGCGGATCATTTTGAAAAATCTATTCAGTGATAATTTTGATGGTTGTTTGTCGCCACCCATTGGATACACAATGTAATTGCTACAACATTCACCAGCGTCAAGTTCCATTAAACAGGGATTTTAATCTTTACCATAAACATCAGTGTTTATATCTGAACTATAAACTGTTCTCCCAGCACTTCCGTGTCATTTAATTGTTTGTAATTAACTGAAAAAGTGTAAAAACTGAATCTCTCTCGATCAAACGCAGATTTGAATGCAGCGCTTCGAAGGATTAATAAACATATGCAAACCATTATCATTTATCATTCATGTTGCGCGGGTTTGAATTAAGATCCCGATCTTTTAATGTTTAATCGTGCAGCTTTACACTAAATGCATTAATGCGGGCTAAACAAACAGTGACAGAAAACACTACCTAAGACACTAACACTAACCTTATAAAGTATTTAGGTAGGTCCCACCACAACTTTTTCTGTCATCATTATAGTTTACAGGGAGGCCTAAATGCTTTCATGCATGTGATTTGAATGACGAGGAAGGCGATTTCTCTGCAATTGTTCTAAATGTTGGATTAACCTATAAGTTCAAAAAAGTTATTAATCCTTGGGTTACGTGCGTTACGAAATGTGGGTTGTGATCCGTACGGATCACTGATCCACCGTGATCCGTTATACCCCTACCTATTATATTTATTTTTTTCATATTTATTTTAGTTTGGCTGGAATGAAAGCAGTTTTTAATAATAATAGTTTAAAAAAGGTTACAATTATTGGCCAACTTAAAGAGCCCCTATTATGGTTTTTTAAAAATGACTTTCCATGCAGTGTGTAGCACAGCTCTAAGGTAGGGATGCAACGATTAACCGGTTTCACTATTAAGCGTGCTTTAATTCGTCACGGTTAATTAATCGTGCTTCTCAACACTGCGTTTCTGCACAGAACAAAACTGCAGCAACTAAACAAAGTTATCCAAACTGTGCGCTAGTTTGTACACCGAGGCTAATAACCACGCACACTGGATTAACTATGACTGAGGCTATTATCTAAGGCAAGCTCGTGTGAGTTCATTATTTCCAATGGAGGGACGCGCACGCGATGCAACGCGCTCACGCTTTTCAGGCGCACTAGTTGAGATGGGGCTTTTGTGACCGCGGGAACTGCAAACGGCTGAAGTTTGAGGAAGAATGAACAGTATACAGGTTGGCAAACCCACTTAACGTTAGAAATATTGGCGCCGATGAGAGGATCATGCGGTGAATGTTGATCCCCCAACCGACATCAATCGAGTGATTTCGGAGAGAGTGCTGAAAGACTCGGTGGATCAGCTGTTTAATGGCCCGAACCAAAAATCAAAACCTTTAAAGAATGTTAGAAGTCTTTTCTTCCTTTCTTTTGTCCGATATTTCTGGTTATTATATTGACATGTGTATAAAAACAATAGTGCAAAATGCATATTTCTTACTGCAATGCTTCATTTTTGTTTGATGCAAACCATAAATGTGTTTTTCTTAAAAGTAACAGTAGGACTTTTTATAGCAGATAACTCACATTTAAGGCAGCATGATAATATAATTCATTGTTAGTATTATTGTCATCATTGACATCATTAATATTTTAGAATTATTAGACACTCATTTTGGAATTATTGCACAAATATCAATAAGTCATAACAGAATTAGTTAGTTGTTTCTGGTTATTGTTAGTCCTGATTGATGTTGTTTTCAAATACAATAAATCTGTTAATATACAATTTGCAGAGGTGCTCATTCAGTTACGGTGGGTGCTCCTAAATTTTTTATGGTGCTCTTAAAATTTTTGAATTTGGGAGCACCAGTGCTACCAAGTAAAAAAGTTAATTTCAAGCCCTGCATTTTTTTTATTAATTGTTCTGTCATTTATTTACAGTGTAAAAATGATGTTCAAATGTCAAAAATTTTACTTACTTTTAAGCACAAAGAGAGACATGGACTATTGTTTGTTTTTAACACTTTAAAATATAAGGAGTTTTCATGTGATTTTCTAAACTAGTAGTGTTTTGAAATTAATAAAGGCATAATAATCATGATAACCGTGAAACCGTGATTATTTCTCAGACTATAATCGTACAACCAAAATCTATAATCGTTGCATCCCTACTCTAAGTGGATGAAAACATCCAGCTGGGGTTTAAATCTGATAGTACACCGTGTTTAAAACTTTTAATTCTTAAAGGAAAGAGTCGAACAAATGATTCGTCTTATGTCCCAATCTTTTGCCTGCTCATATCGACGTCTGCAAATATGAAGTGCCGGATCCACTAAAACGTGAACGAGCCCTTCCCTTCAAACACTAACAGAGCGCATGGGATCATGGGATTGATTATGATGCGAAGATTACTCACTGAGTGAATCACTGAGAGATGGCCAGAAATGTGGCTGTGGGAAATAAACAGTTAAAGTTCATTTTCACAACAATACCACAGTATAGCCAACGGTGTGCTATGTTTGTTCCTGTCATTTTTCTGATGATTGATACAATAACCTACCTTGCAACGCGGGATTTACCGGCCGTTTGCTATTAAGGAACAGCAAAGACTATTAATATATTGGACTTTGTCAGACTTTGACAGGGACTTTGTCAGTAACTGTTTATATGGACCACTTTTTTTTCTTCCTCTGAATGATTAAAATAGTTGCTTCGTTTTCTGTAGTTTGCAAAATATGTATTGATTTTGTGTTGTAACTTGTAATCACTCCACGCAGCTTGTAATCACTTATCTATTATAGATCAGTGTTTGTAATGTATCTCTCAGGTTAAATCTGGATGGGCTATTCACATATCGCGTCCAAAATCATGTTGAAAACGCAACGCGTGCTGCTGTTCCTACTCAGACGTGGCGCAGTCAATTTTCAAAATAGTTCAGCTTTTGCCACTGTGTGGATTAATACTGAATGTGTGTCGTTGTTATTACTTGGGGTTATGGTTAAGAATTATAATATGCTGGTGTTTACCTGCATTGCTTTAATGCATTCCTGCATTGGGCTCACACATATACTCTGTACTCTAAGTACTTCATAACCGTGGTGGGTGTTTTTTTCTGTCTCATGCTGAACCCAGTCGACCAATCACAACAGACTGGGTCATCAGACCAATCACCGCAGGTTAGCATCACATAAAGGAGGGGGTTTGGGACAAATGAATCGCTGAACAAATCATATGGTAGTTGTTGGGATAATTAGGTAAAAATAAGACAATAAAAGTGTTTTTTAACTTGCATTTATATCAGCCTGTTGCTGGATAATAGGGGCTCTTTAAAAATGTTTTCTTCAATTGGCTACAGAACAAACCACTGTTGTCCAATAACTTGCCTAAATAACCTAACTTGCCTAGTTAGCCTACTGTAGTTACTTTAAGCCTGTAAATTAAACTTTAAACTGAACACTAGTATCTTGCAAAATAACTAGTGAAAAATTATGTACTGTTATCACTGCAAAGACAAAATAATTTAGCTATTCAAAATTGTGTATTAAAACTATCATGTTGAAAAAAAACGTTAAACATCAGTTGGGAAATATTTAAAAAAGAATTCAAATTTCACAGTAGGGTTAATATTGTGCTTTCAACTCTGTACACACACACACACACACACACACTTGCGCAGCTATGACTTTCCACAGACATACTGTAATGATTTTTATACTGTACACAAACTATATATTCTATTAATACAAATAATACAATGCATATCAGGTTAGGCCTTATTTAAACTGTCTGATTTATTTTAAACTAACAAAAAGTCTTTCTCTTACAAACATTAACTTTGGTGTGCTACAAAAAAACATGTTATTTTTGTTGTTGAACTGTGATTTTACCAAATAACCATAGATTAACCATGGTGGTTGTAGCAAAACTGTGATTAGAAGAATGACTGACAATTTTTCCAAAAACAGGGTTACCACACTTTTATTATAATAAAACCATCATTCATTTTATTAAGGTAAAGATTGAGCAAAGGCTGGTATAAGCTTCTGATGATATGATAACCTTGGATAAAAATATCCCAGTTTCATGGTATCACGGTTAGGCATGGTCCGGTATAAGATTCTGACGGTATGATAACCTGGATAAAAATATCACGGTTCCAGGGTATCGCGATATTGTGCGCTAAAATATATTCTTTTTAAATGTCTGGGTAAAAAAACTAAAACTTTTTTCCCCTTTGAACACCATATATTTTATTTTGAGAAACATTTAAGACATTTTGGAGCAGTAAGCAGTAAAAATGTCAGGCTAAATAATTCAAATCATTCATTGACTTCTGCTGTCTTCATTAGTTTCAAAAACACAGATTTCTTTACAATTTAAAAGTTTTTTTCTGCTGGAGATACTGTTGTCCTAAAAAACAAAAAAAAAAGTAAATAAAAAATCGTACACATACCTTAGAAATGGTATAGCAGAAAATTCTGACGGTTTTAAAACCTTTTCCAAACCGCGATATACCTTGAAAACGGTTATTGTCCCATGCCTAATCACGGTATTGTGATTACTGCTCTATAATAAGTTTTTTATATGTCTGGTTAAAAAAAAACAGAAAAAAATTTTTTCCCATTGAACAAAATACATTTTATAATAATTATAAACATTTATAATATTTTGGAACAGTAAACATGTCAGGCTAAATAATTAAAATAAATCATTGACTTCTGCTCTTTTAAAACAAAACACATTTTAAAAAACACATAAAAAAAAAAAAACCTTGCATATACCTTATGCCAAGTTCAGACTGCATGATTTTAGCCCCGATTTTGACTCGGCGACAGGTTTTGAGAAATCGCGACAAATGCCTGAAATCACAGGCAAATCGGTGCTCGTGCACGCGAGTAACAATCACACAGTGTGAACTATCAAGGACGCGATCTAAGAGAATCGCCGATGAGTCGCCGATGCCCTTCAGATATTTGGCGTGCTAAATATCTGGAGCTGTCGGCGATTCAAATCATGCTGTGTGAAATGAGTTTTGGTTGATAATAACGTCAACGATCACCTACAGCCAATAAGAGAGGGCAGCATTCACTACTGGGTACCTGCAGGCCAGCGGGAGGTTGGGGGAGAAGTTAAAAGCGCTCCTTTTCAGTTTATTTGGACCCAAGAAATGGAGGAAAAACTCCTGGAGCACTGTGTCTGTTTGACGTGTCATCTGATCAATACGCACAACCGGGTAGGAAAATAAAAAAAAGTTTAATAGAAAATGCTCCCTTCAAAGCCAGGTGAGCAAAATAAGTGCATTTTCTACCCCACTAAAGGCGTCTTCCTCATTATGTAGTTAATAACAAGATATTTATTACGAGACCTCGCGTTGTTTTCATGTCTTCTCATGTGTGTTTGGTTGTGAAACGTAGTTTTGACAAAGTTGTCGGCGATTCTTCCTATTTTAAAGTCATGCAGTGTGAACCACCCTGTTGCCGATACATCTTGCAGTGTAAACAAGGCACCGACGGAACGCTAATACAGATAGTCATGCAGTGTGAAAACATCCGTGACACGACTACTTTGAAAATCATGCAGTCTGAACTCGGCATTAGGTACAGTATAGCAGTTTTAAAGCCTTGACTTTTCCAAACCACTGTAAACCTTGAAATTGGTTATCCTCCCATGCCTAATAATGATAAATTCATTTTCGTCCAAAATTCCCTTTTTAAAGATATTAACATAAATGTAAAATATTTTTTTCAAAACACTGCTAGGTATTAATAAGTGGCTCTATTAGGGCATTTTTGCTAATTGCTAATGTTTTAGCGCAATGCTAGCATGATTTTTATCATTTAACTGTTTGAAACAAGCCCACACATATGCTGCATGTTAATGGTTGAACTAATATTGCTCCATTGTGCTTGTCAACAACAGGTTTTTACAAAGACAAAGTACAAAGTTTATTTTTTATTTGTAGGAAAACAACCTTCAATAGCTTACTTTTCATACAAACAAATTAACCAGGGGTTTATTATAGTTAAAGTAACCATGAGATATTTTTTTTTGTCAAATTTATTATGATTTGTTTGACCAGTGTTCAACAAAGGTTATCATGGTTTGACTACATTTTTTTTGTTTGTTCACACCTTTTTTGTTTGTTCATTTAGTAGTACAACCATGGTAAATTTTTGTTTAGCGTAGTTGTGTTCTCTGCCCTGTATGTGTATTGACCTGAGTTATATAACGGGCAGTATGTGATCAGCGTGTTTGGTATGTGCTGGTGGTCAGGAACCACAGGAAGTGTGTGAGAGGAGGTTCTCAGGAAAGAGGCAGAGGGGAGAACAATGACAGGCATACTATTCCTGTAAAACACAAACACACAAGCACACACACCTTGGATCAAAGCAGACCATTTAAATCTTAATTAAATGGTTATTCATCTAAAAATGTAGAATATGTCATTATTTACACTCCTTTACTTTATTCAGAACCGACTTTTCTTATATGGAACTTGAAAACGCATTGAATAATATCACGATCCATAATAGCAAAGTGACATTGGAGTGTCATATACTATAGCTGTAGCATATATACTATAGCTGGAGTCCATGTAATGAAAAAAAAGTGTGTGTGTCAGGTTAAAGTTTTTCATTTTTGGAGTCCTCTTTGCTGTGTTTGCTCAGCAAATTTGTTTCTTATATCAAAACTGTGTCCTGTATGTATGTTCAGATATGACTGGGTAATTTCTAATAAATTGGATAATACATTTCTATATATAACATAAATATTCGTGAGCAAGGCTTCCTCATAATAACAGTAAGTTTAATTTATCAGGATTAGTGCTAGGCATGGGCCGGTGTAAGATTCTGACGGTATGATAACCTTGGATAAAAAATATCACGGTTTCACAGTATTGTGCTCACTGCTCTAAAATGTATTCTTTTTAAATTTCTGGGTAAAAAACTAAAACTTTTTTCACCTTTGAACAACCATATATTTTATTTTGAGAAACATTTAAAATATTTTGGAATAGTAAACATGTCAGCTAAATGAATCATTGACTTCTGCTGTCTTCATTTGTTTCAAAAACTGATTTTTTTTACAATTTAAAACGGCATCTTTGCATATCTTTTCTGCTTGAGAGACTGTTTTCCTAAAAAACGGAGAAAAAAAAAAAACGTAAATAAAAAATCTTACACATACCTTAGGAACGGTATTGCAGAAAATTATGACGGTTTTAAAACCTTTACCAAACCGCAGTATACCTTGAAAACGGTTATTGTTCCATGCCTAATTAGTGCACCAACATCTTCCTTTCATTCATTTTCCTTCGGCTTAGTTCCTTATTTATCAGGGGTCACCACAGCGGAATGAACCACCAACTATTCCAGCATATGTTTTGCGCAGCGGATCCCCTTATTCCAGCCGCAACCCAGTACTAAGAAACCATCTTTCTTTCTGTTATTGTAATTAATATTCATGACCAAAGTCTTCATCGTAGTAGGGCTACATAGGACTGAACGGTTATTAATTATGTAATAATTTGACTACTATTGTAAGTTATTAAAATATAATATTTGTTGTTTTTATACATTTTAAAACAATAATCTGAAATAAAATATATAAATCAATGTTATCATGAACATGTCTTTTACCATGTATCATAACATATCTTGCAAATATTTGTATGTATTAAATCTAAATTAAAAACTTAGGAACTTCACGTAATAGGAATTGATGCAACATTGTCTTATTAGGACATATTATTAATATTAATAATTAAAATGAATAATGATTACCTATTAATAACAAAATGATTGCATATACAAGAATATGAGATTTTTTTACTACTATTAAATTGTTAAAGAGGCCTATCATGTCCTTTTTTAGAAGAAATAATTTAATTCAAGTCTCTAAATCAGAGATTTAGACCCATAGACCCCAGATTTGGCCCATTATATCCTTTGATTTGGACCACCATCCCAACTTAGAGGATAGTGAGAATGATGAAGAGTGATGGGGCGAATGCCTATAACACAGAGATCGTCATTTCTAATTTGATGCTACAGTTTTTGTTAGTACGAGGTCCCTTTCATTGCTGCTTGCAGCTTGAATTTGTTAGTTTTATTGCTGAGCTACAAAAAAGCTAACTGGAATTAAATAATTAAATATTGTAAATAAATCAGATTTTTAAAAATATAAATACTGTCATTCAACAGATAGAAGATTATTGGCAAACAAGTCAAGGCAAAAACTAGTGTAATTTTGTTATGAATGAGATTGTTTTGTTTTTACTGTATTAAAAAATACTGTTTATAAAAATACCCCCGCCCCCCGCTCTTCAGTTCGAGATCGTCTCTCGTCCTCCCCCCGTCCTACTTATATAAAGCAATGTTTTCTAGTCATTTTTAAATATTATTAAATTAATTAGGAATTTACCTATGGCAACTATATTTACCTTCAGCCCAGATTTTTGGCCCTTCATAAGAAAAAGTTTGGGCACCCCTGCTCTAAATGCATCTCAAAAAAAAGTCTCAAAATACATATTAAAATCAGTTTCTAAATCACTTTCAATTAAGTCATTTCTTTTTAGCATCTGCTTGTTCAATCTGTTTTATTATAACACATTGACCTTAAATGATTAAAAATCTACTTAATCCAAGTGCCCGTGAAGAAAAAATGTTGGCATAGAGCCCTGACTTAAAGCTTTCTCTGTGATTTCTCAGTTAATTCTCTGTCTTCCATTTCATTTTATGCTTTGATAAGCACACAAATTAAATCAGCTTTGCTCAATTGAGTCTTTCCTCTTGAAAACTAGAACAAATGTAGTTCATTTTGCCGTCCTGACACACAACAGAAGCCCACAGTCATTCCCTCTGGATATATATATATATATATATATATATATAGTATAGTATGTGTGTTTTATTAGGCCTGTAATTATTCAGTCTGACATTGTAGTTAAAGAGTTAACATGGTGTTAATAACAGAGAGCAGAAGTTGAGGGGCGTGTGTGAGAAAGATGGAAACATGAGATGAGGGGCTCAGCTTTTAAAGCTGCTCCGGTGTCTCACTGTGACCTGCTGATCAACTGCTGACTCTTTTCACTGGACTGGGAGATTAGTTTGTGCCACATAAAAAAACAACAGGGAGAAAAAAAGTTACACCGAGTGATGTGTGTTTGGGTGTCTATTCACATTGCATAGTTTTTGCTTTTATTTGAATTTTGCTGCATCTGTTACATAGATGTGAAATAGGATTTGTTTTCACTTGCACTCAAATCTGAATTGATTTTTAAGGTTGTTGTCAGGATGACTGAGATTTCATATTTAAATAGTTTTAGTATTCACAAACATTAGCCCCGATTTTGATTCATTGATTTAAAATGTGCTTAATGATATTATGAGTGATACATTTTAGGTTATAATACATTATCATAATTTAAGATTGTGTTTTGTTATTATTTTTGTGTTTTCTGCATCACATAAATAACATAATACAGTTGTATAATTTCCAAATGCTGATTTGTGTTGGGACAACATAAATTAAGTTGACTTGTTAGGTTTTTTTTTTTTTACAAATTTAAGTGGATTGAACATAAAACAATTAAGTTGTCACAAAAAAACTCAAGAATCATGTTGTGTCAGCTCATTTTAAATAAGTAGTTTGAACAAAAAGCAAACAATTTTTTGAGTGCAAATCATTTTTATGCATGTAAACTACAAATGGAAACTGAATTCTGGAGCCTCTTTAAGTCTTTTATTTTGCATTTAATTCGTTTTTGCACATACTACTGTTTGAAGGTTTTTGGTCTGTTTTTTATGGAAACCATGATTGAAAAGAAATTTATATGAAATTCAACTTATAATCATTTGAAATACATTTTGCCACAGTTTAACCACACATTTTTTTTTATCAGTAAAAGTGTAAATTTCTTGAAAGTTAATGTCAATTTTACTTTCTCTGGAAACAGATATTATAGTCTAACACTTATTGACACATAAACTATTGAACGTAGGGCTGGGCGATAAAATCGCTATCTGCATTTATTGACCGAACACCATTGTCACCCCAGGGACGTTCAACTTGCACACACATGGGAGCGGCATTTTCCAGGCTCACGTAGTTAAAAAACATGTGAACTTTTCCGAATGCCGCAAGCACATCGTAATTCATGTAAGTAGAACTAACCAATCTGCTTTACACTTTGTATGTAATATACACATTTCAGTAATAAAGGCAGGCTAATTACCTCAGACAAACACAGCGCACCCAAACACTGCAGTGATCTGTACTTTTCTCCAAAACCTTGCATCGGAGCTGCAGCAAAAGTTTGTCCGTTTGTCATCCTCTGAGAAAATGGTTGATGGTCGCCTAGTTACGAGAGACACCAGGGGAGCGCAAGTGCAAAGTGCATTGAAAATGGTGAAGGAAACCACATGCTTGCGCTTGTCACTTCAGGTCAGAATAACAACACATGCGAAAATGAGTGCCGTATAAATAAAAAAATTGTAAATAAAAAAGGATGTAAGGATGTCGCCAAAGTGGCTTTTTGGTTTCTTTTCTTGTGCATCCCAGCCACTAGCTCCTTATCTAAATGATTTTTTAATATAGTCATTTAACTTCACTATTTGCATGTTGCAGTATGTATTTGAATAATGATGGTTAGTTCCTTTACCTGAAAGCTCAGATTTGATTATCATAATTTGTATTGTTTACAGAGTTTGAGGTTTACTATCATTATTATTCACACCTTCCAGATGTTGATTTACCAATGCACACACTTTGTAACATTTTATTTATGAAGTTTAAGAGTCTCTTATGTTTATTTTATTATAAGAGATTATGGAAGTGTTCAGAGAAAACAAAACACCAGCGAAGAAACTCGACACAGAGAAACATAAACACCTACTGCCAGCTAGCGTTTTGGAAGTGTATTGCAGAGAAACAGAAACAGCGCGCAGAAGTATAATTGCACGGCAATGCGCGAGGCTTGCGCCGTGGGTCACGCCGATTACTTGACGCAGAAGTATTAACCAGGCTTAACACTTAAACAAGGAGTCATGGTCTTTAATGACAGCAGTAAATAACTGAATAACTATTTTAACTCTACAACCGTTTGTAAATTATTTATTAACATTTATTTTATATCTTTTTTTATTCACAAACTGTGCAGCTTTTCTCACTGCAATGTATATTTATGGGCTTCTGGTAGAACATTTCCTGAGCCTCTTGGTATGGAAAGTCAGAAATGTCTGGCCCATTTATTGAGACATTTATTAAACATGTCTCTTATAAAAATGTAGGTGTAAACATGTCATGGCCAGAAGCAGCTTTACAGAAAATAACTCATCCATTCATTTTACTTCAGCTTAGTGCCTTATTTATCAGGGGTCACCAAAGCAGAATGAACCGCCACAGACAAATTACAAACAATTAAATATGGAAACATCGCAAATGATGAAAGATGGAAATTAGTTAAAATGCACATCTATAAATGTAATACTTGTTTATTAAATATTGTCATCCTCTGAGAAAATGTTTAAATATTTTAAATGTTTAAATTATTAAATCTTTATGTTAAAAAAGTTATCTAATAATCCCAGACGTTATTAGTGAATTAGTGGACTTACAATATGCACTTGCAATATCTTTACTGCTCCATTTATTTAACCTATCAGATCTGTTCACTTGTTCATTCGCTCTCGTCGCCATGATTTCCGGGTATTTTATTTCATTTTGGGGGATCACGGAGCTGGTATGAATTTGTGGAAGACACGCAGAGCCTCTGGGAGAGGTCATAACTAGACACTAGATAGAGGAGATCGCTCTGCTGTCATCACCGATCACAGCATGGGATGTGTGCGCGATGTATCTGAAGAGCGGGGAGGGATGCGGAACGTATTTGAGGACCGGGCGAGAGACGCACGATTTCCGGGAGATTATCATTCGTTTGCGGGCATCCGGGAGTCTCTATGCATTTGCGGGAGACTCCCGGAATTTTTGAGAGACTTGGGATGTCTGCATCTGCATATATTTTAGCTGCAGTGAGTGACGCGAGCACAGAACAGAAATGACATGCTGTTGTGTAAATAAGATATTACATATGGCTATTTAGCTTGTTTATTAAAAAAAAGTTGTGATTGGCGCTATACAGATAATACAATTAACGTGACTTCAAGGGGGGCGGGTAGAGCCGTTGGGAGGGCGGGGTGCCCCCCTTATATAATGGTAGGGGAAACACTGGAATGATATGAAACATGATATCGTGATAATATTGCCCAGCCCTAACTGAATGCTTCACGAAAATACCTGATTATTATCAGATTTCAAACCACACATGGGTGTGGTTTGAAATGCGTTCATGAACAGCAGATTTCTTCTTGTTTGGTGCTCAGACTACTTATAGAATGGATTTGAGGCACATTTTTGAAATCAGATTTTTGCTTCCTGTCTGAACAAAGCCTCAGTGTGTTTGTGTATTTGTGACTCAGTCTCTTTCTTTTAGGCTCACGCTTATTTTTCTTGTACTGCTCAGCCCCAGGCAGGATGCTAAGTGAGTGTGTGAGTTTGTGTCTTTGTGTGTGTGTGTAATAGTGTCTTTACAGCTTCATTTGACTTCTTCCTGACCAGTAAGGCCTTTATTCACAGAGGGAGCCCAAGAGGTCTTTGGAGCCTCTGAGTCTTTGATCATAAGTAGTCTGTGTGTGTGTGTGTGTGTGTGTGTGTGTGTGTGTGTGTGTGTGTGTGTGTGTGTGTGTGTGTGTGTGTGTGTGTGTGTGTGTGTGTGTGTGTGTGTGTGTGTGTGTGTGTGTGTGTGTGTGTGTGTGTGTGTGTGTTTTATTTTAATGCCTTCAGAAATGCCTGTATATCCTGGAAGTGGTAAAGCGGTGCATGCTGGGATAACAGTGTCAGTTACATTAGATGTTCTGGAAGCTTTCAGATGAGCTCCAGAAACAGCAGCTCACTTTGTGCTCCTCCTTTTTGAGTTATTTTCCCATGGCTCATTCTGATGTAATGGAGGAACCGATATCCTGAGGGCTGGCGGTTAAACCGGGGAAGAGTCCGTTAATATGACTCACTCGCTGTTTCATCATCTAAGCCTTATAAAGAAAAAATCAGGTCTGTTCACAGGTCTCCGAACAGGGAATTTGATGAATAGGGAATTCCATGTTAAATCACTAACTGAACAAGCCAGTTTGTTCTGTCCTAATAGAGAGCTGTTTTACTTTATAAATCTGCCTCATTTCACACACACACACACACACACACAATCACAGAGAAAAGCAATGTGGTTCCTCACTCTTCTGAGCTCCTGGAGTGTGTGTCTGTGTGTTGATTAGAGGGATGGAGGATTCCTTCTGTGTGAACTTCCTTCCAGGAAGTCTCCTGATTCTTCTCTGTCTCCGACGGAGAGCCTCAGATCAGCAAGAGCTTGATTAAAAACAGCAACAGCACAAACGACATGCACATTCATTACAACTTGCTTGATTCTGATTGGCTGATGAATAGCTAAGGTGTGCCATTATTTTCAGGCAAACACACTGCTGAAATAGTTCAAGGCAGGTCTTGACTGCAGTCAAAGCTCAAATCAAAACAAGACTGGATGATTTGCGTAATAAACTAGTCCTAGACACAGCAGTGGTTTGATGGTAAAAAACATGTCTTTAGGTGTGGTAACCGACTGAGTCAGATCTATTGAATTATTAGAGAATAGTACACTTTGTGAACTTTCAGTCAACCTGATTTTGAAGCTGGTTATTCAGACAATATCATGGTTCACTTACACTCACTTTTTATAGGTACACTCTGCAAGTACCTTATGGTTCGTTTCCACTGAGTGGTACGGTACAGTACAGTACGGTTCTGTATGCTTTTATGGCCATTTCCACTGTCAAAAGGGTTCCAAAATGCAGAGCTAGATGCACAGATGAATGCTATTGGTTTCATTAGCGCGTGCAACAAGCTAGGAGAATGAAAACAAAGGAACCACCATGTTTAAATACACAGCTGAGACATTACAACGTAATAATATATACATATAATAATGAGCCATGGTCACCCCGAGCTCAAACAAACCTTGTCGTCGTCTTAATAAACAGCCACAAAGCCAAGAAGAAGAGTAAAATCTAACCTGTGCCCCGTAGTTGTTTACTAGGCCGTCTAAAGCGCGAGCGGTCTATATTTGTAATAACAAACTTTTTGAGCTGATGATAATAACGTGTGCGTGATTGCTGAAGTGCTTTTAACATCCTTTCAGAAATGGACAAATGCAAGATTGACGCGCGAAAAAACATAGCAGCAAATGATTGTTTCAGCAACCTAAACATGGACAAACTGCCATGTTTAACTACTGTATTATCATCGCCTTTTGGACTTTTATGAACTCGGAATGACAGAATTACTTTCTAACAGAGGTAACATGTGCTGGTGAAGATTAAAGAAACAGATAAGAGGTTTGCACTGACTGTGGGCTATATGTTGTGTGTTGTTTTTGAACCCAAATAAGGACTATATGTATGCTGTGTGTATCAGAGACTGGAAGGGTCTGTATGTGTTCATATATGTTGCATTTATTTATTTATTTCATATAATTGCAGATGCTACAGTAGGCTATTTTACCCTATCATTGATCTGCAGTTATAATCAAATCCTGTTCATAGAAAGGTTAGTAATGAACATTTATACACAAGTATTTATGTGTATAAAGCGTCTGTTTTGTGAGAAGGGCTTCTCATATGATATGTGTACGACCCGTACAACTTTACTTTGACATTTCCTCAAGCAAGATTGACGTTGACTGTAACTTTCTGTCAAACACCACGCCCACAAGTGGAAACGCAAGCCTGATAAAGGTTACCCGTACCGTTCCATACTGTGCCACTCAGTGGAAATGGGCCATTAAATCATCATAACAGATTCAGCAAGGTGCTGGATCTTTCCTCATAGATGTTAGTCCATATTAACATGATAGCATCAAACTATTTTAAGGGATGCACATCCAATTGTTTGATGTTCAAGAAACCAGATTGAGATGGTTTGTGTTTTTTTTACATGTCACATCATCTTGTTGTAATTGGCCATCACAAGATGGGTCAAATGTGGTCATAAAGGGATGGACATGATCGTTTTTTCTTGCAGGATTCCAGCAGGATATTTCGTATGGGTTAATAACTAAGTACCCAAATAATGTTGATTAATGAAAGTACAGAAAAGACTAAAAACATAACATGCTGGAACAGGGTTATATATTTTTTCTTACATTAATCCACATTATTTTGGGTCCTAAAAAATCCTCCTGGAATCCTGTAAGAAAAATTTAGCAGGATTCCACATACCACATACCTGTCCGTTTCTACAGGACTCTTACAGGGAATGAACATGCAAGATTCCTACAGGAATCATATAGGGATTATGCATGACTCCTGCAAGCATCCTATAGTGAACATGTAGGACTCCTGCATGAATCATGTAGGACTCCTGCATGAATCATGGAGGACTTCTGCAGGAATCATAAAGGGAGCATGCAGGACCCCTGCAGGAATCCTAGAGGGAACGTGCAGGAATATTACCATACATTTTTACATTAGATGTCACCTACACTGTTATTGTCTATTGGAAGGGATGCGTCAATAGAGCTGCCATTTTAGTACAGGGTAGCCCTCCTTTGAAATGAATGTGGGACCAAGGTGTAATGGAGGACTGGCCATCCGGAGCCCAAGATATGTAAACATTTATACATATATCTATGATCGGGAGTTTTCCAGGTGGTCAGTATGCAATTTTTTTTAAATTACGAAAATTATAATTTGACATCACTTTTCTGCATCGATGGATAAGTGACCGCCTGGGCATTGCCGACAAAGAGCGTGTGTTTGTGTGCATGGGAATGTATTATCTCCCTCCCCGTTAAATTTGATCTAATCCATGTCCTGAAACACACTCCCTCTCCCGCTTTCATTTCTAATTCTAACGTAGGGAGTGATTCGTTTGTGAATTAATCTCCATTATGAACGATTCGTGTGAACCATAACGTGACTTGTTTAGCACAAAAGTTCGTAACATACAAAAACCTAAAAAAGCTAAATCTTTCCTATGAATGTAATGCTTTTATGCTTTGTTTCCTTTGTTTGCTCGTTACAACACCCGTACGCAGCACAAAAGTCAAGCATCTTCAGGGTGAACGGTTGAACTGTTGAACTGTTGTCCTGTACAAATGTGGCGGCGGTATTGACGCATGCTTAGGGCCCGTATGCGATATCTGGTGGATATATCTATGGAATATTACAAGGGACATTCAGGGCCCCTATCAGGAACATTCAGAACTTCTATAGGGAACATTTAGGGCTCCTATAGGGAACATTCAGGACTCTTATAGGGAACATGCAGGACTTCTATAGGAAACATTCAGGATTCCTATAGGGAATAGTCAGGACTCCTATATGGGAACATTCAGGACTCTTATAGGGAACATTCAGGACTTCTATAGGGAACATTCAGGACTTCTATAGGAAATATTCAGGATTCCTATAGGGAATATTCAGGACTCCTTAAGGGAACATTCAGGACTCCTATAGGGAACATCCAGAATTCCTATAGGGAACATTCTGGCTCCTATAGGTAACATTCAGGACTCTTATAGGGAACATTCGGGACTCATATAGGGAACATTCAGGACTTCTATAGGGAACATTCAGGACTTCTATAGAAAACATTTAGGGCTCCTATAGGGAACATTCAGGACTCTTATAGGGAACATGCAGGACTTCTATAGGAAACATTCAGGATTCCTATAGGGAATAGTCAGGACTCCTGTATGGGAACATTCAGGACTCTTATAGGGAACATTCAGGACTTCTATAGGGAACATTCAGGACTTCTATAGGAAATATTCAGGATTCCTATAGGGAATATTCAGGACTCCTTAAGGGAACATTCAGGACTCCTATAGGGAACATCCAGAATTCCTATAGGGAACATTCTGGCTCCTATAGGTAACATTCAGGACTCTTATAGGGAACATTCGGGACTCATATAGGGAACATTCAGGACTTCTATAGGGAACATTCAGGACTTCTATAGAAAACATTTAGGGTTCCTATAGGGAACATTCAGGACTTCTATAGAAAACATTTAGGATTCCTATATAGGGAACATTCAGGACTCCTATAGCGAACATTCAGGACTCCTATAGCGAACATTCAGGACTCCTATAGCGAACATTCAGGACTCCTATAGGGAACATTCAGAACTCCTATAGGGAACATTCAGGACTCCTATAGGGAACATTCAGGACTCCTATAGGGGACATTCAGGACTCCTATAGGGGACATTCAGGACTCCTATAGGGAACATTCAGGACTCCTATAGGGGACATTCAGGACTTCTATAAGGAACATTCAGAACTCCTATACTCCTAACTATAATAAAATGTTGTACTTGTGTTATTTTTATTTGCTATTTCATAGCAATGTGTCTAGCATGAGTTTCATGTCATACACAGTACAGTATATATTTATATTTTTACCTTTATTTTGCCTGTGTAAGTGGATGTTGCACTAGTTGTGTGCTGCCTCCGCGCTGCCAGTGAAGACACCCATTGAAAATGAACTAGATGCGACTGCACCATCCTGAAACAACCATTGGGAGAACATGTTTTCCTCACGCACATATATTGTGTCAGTCTGAAGCGACAATAGCTTTCACACGTCTTTCCAAATCAAAATCATGCATCACAGGAACACCACAACCTGCTCAAAACAGTTAGTTGAAATACATCAGGTCACCATCCATGATGAACCATGATGATCTGTCGGATGTGAAGACTACAACACCCATAATAATTAATTACATTTATATAGTAAAATATTACTGACCATTTATCAGTAATGCCTTAAACTACAGTGTTACAGCAAAAAAATAATAAGTTACTGTAATGCTTTACTTCCCTAATGCGTTACACCCAACACTGGCAATAGTAATAATGTTTGCCTTTCCGTTGTCTGATCAGTTTTTCTCTTTGTGTCTCTCTCATCTCTAGAGCAGGTCATTCAGAGGCCACAGATTGAGGCCTCTAGGGCTGGAAATTGACTGCAATTTACTGTAATGATGTTAAGTAGTATGCAGTGCTGCTTAAGGCTAATGTTAAAAAAATAAACTATTCAGCCTGCTGGTCTGAGACAAACTTACACTCACATGGCTTCATTACAGATGTACTGTACATTGTGGATGTTTTATCGTGGTTACAGAATCAGGATTGTGCTGATCGTGCTCACACCCATTACACTCCACACCCTCTGTCATTCTCTGTTACTGAAACACTTTGAGTTCCAGATTTAATGATTAGAAGATAATAACCTGCAAAAGGTGGAGGCTGCGTCTCTTGAAGTCTGCTTGGTTAAAAACTGCATTGTTCCCGCGTGTGTTGTGATCTAGCAGATAAAAAAATCAATTTGTGTGTTGTGTTTGTGTGTTTAAGGAGGACACAAAAGGTGTGCTCAAAAAAAATTTTATACATTAGCTGATGAGATTATTTTTTTGGCTGTATTTTGTTCAGGGAAGGATAATGTATCGGTACTATATTGCATATTTTATATTTTTTTTGTGTTAAAGTAATAGTATTTCATAATAATTATGGTCACACTTTATTTTGATGGTCCGTTTGTTGAATTTAAGTTACATTGCATCTACATGCCAACTAATTCTCATTATATTATAAGTAGACTGTTAGGTTGAGGTTAGGGTTAGTGTAAGTTGACACGTACTTGCAAAGTTTCTTATAGTCAGTTAAATGTCTGTTGAAGGAGCAGTATCAACAGATATTAAGCAGACAGTCTACTAATACTCAAATGGACCATCAAAATAAAGTGTTACCATAATTATTAATCTAGTAAATTCTTTAATTGTTTGTTAATCCAGCATTAAAGGGATAGTTCACCCTTTAATGATTTTATTTCTTTATTCTGTTGAAAAAAGCTATAAACCAGTAACCATTGAATTCTATAGTATGTGTTCCTTCGTATATAGAAGTCAATGCTTACAGGTTTTTAGCTTTTTTTCAACAGAATAAAGAAACTCAAAAAGGTTTGTCATAGATATATACACTAGATATCACACACTGACTGTGAGCATGCGTCAATGCAGCCGCCATATTTGTACAGTGTTCCCAGGACAAAAGTCATTCAACCGCACTAGTCTAAAGCAAATCTGAAGATGCTGAACTTTTGCGTTGCGTACGGGTGTAGTAATAAGCAAACAAAAAAAAAAACTAAACATAAAGGCAGAACATTTCATATAGATTTCGTTTTTTATGATTTTGTATGTTACGAACTTTTTTGCTCAACGAGTAATGTTATTGGTGATAACAGAAGTCACTTACTGAATTGACCATAAGGCAAAGTAGCACCCACTTGCACTAAATACTAGGCTTATGCTTGTTTTGTTGAATAAAATCAGCAAAAATGTAAATTAAATATGATAACAGGATGCTGCGGTGCCAGAAACGTGTATTGTTGTCGGCTAAGTGAAGTATTGGCTAATTTTTAAAGTAACTTATAAGGGTGCCTGATAACAGAACAGTGCCTGTGCCTCAATGTGCATACTGTCCACCATAAATGATTGAATCCGCTTGTTAGGTGGTGACGTGTTTGTGACGTATGTAATACTGTTTCCGGGTCCAAGCCGCCACTCATTTGAATTGACAAAATATTCGTTTATGATCGCTTTTTATTCATATCACACATTAAAGTGAATTTTATATAAGGTCATAGTGTACACAACAATCACTGGCCTTGCTGCATCACAAATACCAAAATTTTAACAATTTATAAAAAATTAATCACTTTCTGGCTATCAGATATTAGGCATGGACATATATATTGCCATCGTGATTTTCGAAAGTATTACAGCGCTTTATAAACGTTTATTATTATCATTTGATGAGTCTCCTCATTCAGTCCAGAGCGCTTGGACCCGGAAGCCCCTTTGCGTGACGTCACACTTAACAAGCGGATATTACAAATGTTATATACCATTTAAATCAGAAAGGTGGATGTGCACATTGAGACGCAGGGATGTCGATGGTTCACTTGAACCATCATAACGGAGATTCATTCACAAACGAATTGCTCTCTCTGTTAGAATTAAATGTGAAAGCAGGAGAGGGGGTGTGTTTTAGGACATGGATTAGATCTAATTTAACAGGGAGGGAGGATAATACATTTCCATGCACACAAACACGCATTCTTTGTCGGCAATGCCTGTGCGGTCACTTATCCATCAATGTAGAAAAGTGATGTCAAATTATAATTTTCAAAATTTAAAAAAGTGTTTGCATATTGACCACCGGGAAAACTCCCGATCATAGATATATGTGTATATGTGTATATATCTTGGCTCCGGATGGACAGTGCTACACTGCACTTTGGTCCCACATTCATTTCAAAGGAGCGCTATACCCTGTACTAAAATGGCTGCTCTTATTGATGCATTCCTTCCAATATGCAGCAACAGCGTAGGCGACATCTAATGTAAATATCTATGAAGGTTTGTAACCACTTGAATGTGAGTAAATTTTCATTTTTGAATGAACTATCCCTTTAAATGAAAATGTATTATATCTAGTTATAAATGTGTGTTGTTATTTTAAACTGGATTTATGTGTTATTTTATTTTATGATCTTTGTGATTTGTGATAGTGTTATATTTAAAAGAACATTATTTAATTTTAAAGTTAAATATTCTTTTCTGTAGTGATATATGACAACTTTTCCAATCATTCAGTGCAGTCAAATCTAAAAATACACTACAAAAATGAGGTGTGCTGTTTGTTCAAAACATAGACTGTAAAAGATATGGACGTAGTATCCGTGACATCACCCATAGGTTTCTGAATAATGCAAAAAAAGCTACACGTAGGCGTGGCCAACCGTCGCAATTTTGTTCATGCGTCATCGCACCGACTGCGGGATAACAAACAAGGGCAAAGAGGCGGAGCGTGAGCGGAGCTACAGACAGCTGTCAGCATTTTGCTTAGACAGGCTTTTCTTTGGGAGAAACGCTTAATACTTCATTACCTGTGACTTGTTTGTGTTCTGACCATATGTGCTTGGTTGTACACTATATCAATAAAGTGTTTAGACTTTTAAAAACACTGTTGTAATACACTGAACCACTAAGTATTGTTCGATGACTAAGTATTGTTAAATGCGAATTACTTTCAAACGCTTCAAATATAGTCTGTGTTAGTAAATGCAAGGCTATTTATGAAATCCAGGCTTAACACTGTATGACAACGTTTTAGATGACTGTTTTATAGCCTACAGCTAATCAATCTGTCAGATTCTGGAGTGCTTTACAGGTCTAAAGAAAATGCATTCATTCATTCATTTTTTTTTTGGCTTATTAATCTGAGGTCGCCACAGCGGAATGAACCGCCAACTTATCCAGCATATGTTTTTACGCAGTGGATACCCTTCCAGTTGCAACCTATCACTGGGAAACATCCATACACACTCATTCACACACACACTCAGACACTACGGTCAATTTTAGCATACCCAATTCACTTGTACCTCATGTCTTTGGACTTGTGGGGGAAACCGGATCACCCGGAGGAAACCCACGCGAACACGGGGAGAACATGCAAACTCCACACAGAAATGCCAACTGACCCTGTCGAGGGTCGACCCAGTGACCTTCTTGCTGTGAGGCGAACATGCTACCCACTGCGCCACTGTGTCGCCCTAAAGAAAATAATAAATGATCTTAAATAAAACAAATACATTTATAGATCTGGTATATAAGTATATAATTTCACTCACCTGGCAAATGGAGGCAACTTGAATGGTTTGTGAGCACAATTAAGTGCACACAGCATGCTGTAGTATCTGATAATTGCAGGAAATAATTCCAAAAGGCACATTAAACAAAACCAGGGCTTGACGCTTACTTTTTTCAGGAGTAGCACATGCGCTCCTAAGTTGAAAAATTTAGGAGCACATTAAAGAATTTTAGGAGCGCAGTGAAAATATATAAAATAGTGTTTTTGCTTAATAAATGTACACGAGGAGATCTTTAGAAGCAAAGCAGTTTCATTCATTTGAACACAATAAGTACAATAGGTTTTACTTAATAACCGCTTAAATAGTATTTGATAATTATTTATAATTTAAGCTGGGGCAACGTGGTGGCGCAGTGGGTAGCACGTACGCCTCACAGCAAGAAGGTCACTGGTTCAAGCCTCGGCTGGGTCAGTTGCCGTTTCTGTGTGGAGTTTGCATGTTCTCCCTGTGTTGGCGTGGGTTTCCTCCGGGTGCTCCGGTTTCCCCCACAGTCCAAACACATGCGGTACAGGTAAATTGGGTAAGCTAAATTGTCCGTGCGTGTGGATGAGTATGTAGGGATGTTTCCCAGTGATACAACATTGTATACAAAACAATGTAAAGACCGCTTGACGTGAAGTAAATAAACCAGTAGGGATGTGCTGTTGTTGATGGCGTCAGCATGTGCTACAGTCACAATAGATTTCCACCATAAGTTAGTGTGAAGAGCATGTTGTTTTACCGTGGCCGAGGGAATTAAGTCATCAATCGAGCTTATTAAAAAAGAAAATCGCACATGTGCGACTAAATAATTTTCCAGTTCGCACACGTCTATTTTTAGTCGCAAATGCGAGCAAAATGGTCGCACTGTTGAGCCCTGAAAACAAAAATACGATGTATCTGGCGAGTTCAGCGGCTAATCAGCCGGAATCAGCTGAGGTGACGAGACAGCGAGCAGCGAGATTTAGCTGTCACTTAAGTGGCCACGCCCTTAATTATGCAGACTTAATATAAACAAAACGGATGAGTTATAAAAAAATTCACCCCTCTCACAGTTCTAATGAAGGCACCAAATCCATCTTTTGTAGCAGGCTGTAAACATGTTTTTATCAGATGTAAAACTGGCCAGTTTACCATGCAGTCAGAAATCATCTGAATTTTCTGGAGCCAGCCCCTAAAGGCTTCAATGAAAATTCAATGAATTGCAGTTTTAGTTACTTCCCTATTGGCCTCCCGAGGGAGAGCGGGAGGTTGCCGCTTGGTCCAAACTACTTACTTAAATTGAGCTAAAACAACACAATTCTTGAGTTCAACTTAATTGTTTTATGTTCAATCCACTTAAATTTGTAAAAACAAATAAGTTAACTTAATTCCTTCACATTGTCCCAACACAAATCGATTGTGTGGAACTCAACGGTGTATGTATGTATTTTGTTTAGTTTGCTGCAAGCTTGCATTTAGATCTTTCATCATCCAATCAACAAACAAGGAGAAGAACCAAGTTTCACACACACACACAAATGAAGTACGATTCAAAGACAGAAGAATGTAGTGACCTCAAGAACAGCATGAAGAGACTGAGAGAAATAAGAAATACTGCAGGATACAGCATGTCTGTCGCCCAGAACATAAACCACATGTCTATTCCAGTCCTTCATTTAGTATGTGTTAGTGTGTGTGTATATATGTGTGTGTGCGCCTCCCATCTGCTGATCTATTTAGTGAGACCACCCCATCCCTTCTAAATTAGTCACACTGCCCCCAATTGCAGCCCTCACACAAGCACAAACATGCACAATGAGTAGCGAACAACACCCCCCACAGCTGGGCCTTTTGTGGCATGAGCCCCCTCTCTCCATCCTTTCGGCCCAGGGGAGGTTTAACACCTGCCTGCAGAGGAGGGGTCAGGGCTGCTATTAGATTGAGAAAATGAATCTGATAGAGGCCAGCTGTATTTGCATCAGTGTGTGCTTAAAAATCTGTTACCCATCACTTATTAACATTCATTTTCAGTGATTTGTTCATAAGTGGTCGGTCGAGACATGGTAATAAAGGAGAGTTCACACACAAATGAAAATGTACTCAATATTTACTAACCCTCAAGTGGTTATAAACATTTATGATATGTAAGCATTGACTCCCATAGTAGAAAAAACAAATACTATACTAACATACTTCTTCTGTGAACATTTTTGGGTGTTTTGTTCAGATCTTTTTCAACTACCTCAATATTAAATAGGGTTGGGTATGATTTTGGTTTTTGTACAATACTGGTTCCAAACTGATACTTTTAAAACAGTACCCAGCAAACAATTTTGTGTTTAATAGACGTCTAATAGACATCTAAACGTAGACAGCTTGGCTAAAACAAGGCTAAAGTTGGGCTGTCAGTGAAAGTCTAATAGACATCTAAGAATATACCCAAACTAGACTACGTAGTTGTCAAATAGACTGATTAGACAGACTTTATCTGTAGTCATTCATTTCTGTTTATTTGATGACTAGTCTAGTTTTGGCCTATTCTTAGACGTCTATTAGATTTTCACTGACAGTCCAAAATTAGCCTTGTTTTAGCCAAGATGACTATGTTTAGTCGTCTATTAGACATCTATTAAAAACAAAAACAAATGCTTGGGCCTAAAACCTTGATCACCTAAACCAACTATAATAATTTAACATTAATAACATTTGCAGAACTAGTAGCAGCAAGGTAGTTTGCTGTTCTTGTTGTGCCACAAACCAGCTTCACATTTCAGATTTCTTTGGTGGAAATATGACCCTATATGCCTTCTGTGGCAAAATATGACACTTCTCCTGACTTACTGCATGTCCTGCCCTTTCAAAAGATATTTTAAAATGATGGAGTGCACAGTACATTTCACTGTAAATATATCTTCAGAAAAAAGTTTTAAGTCTGACGTCATTCCTTCCAAGTCACAGTCTGTCATGCAGTAACTTGCCATGTCTGCACTTTCTCATGAATGTTGTGACTGATAAAATGTCGTTGTAGTTTAAACCGGTATTGTTTATATCATCCTTTTGTAATGGTGTTTGTCAGGGGTCGCCACAGCAGAGTGAACCGCCGATTGCCAAAACAAATAAGCAAAAAGAGATGAACATGTACACATAGACATCACCTATGTACTGTGTAACTGTTAACTATGTTTATATATAATAACTATAACTGTTAAAAGCTATTAGTTACAAGTTAGTTAGTAAAGTTATTAGTAATACATTTATGATAACTAATAACCTTAACTTTTCTAAATTTGATTGTAATGCAATAATGTGCACTTTTTGTAGCGCTGCTTTGAAACAATAGTTATAAAGAAAAGCGCTATAAAAACAAACTTGAATTGAATTAATGGGACTGACGAGTCTTAAAAGTATCCCAGCCGGCACAAATGTCATAAGACGTTAATATTAGGTTAGATTTAGGTTGTGATGTCAGGTGACCAAAATTCAATGTCTAGCCAGTGTCAAAGGACGATGATATTTTGACATCCAATAACGACGTCGAATGACGTTGATATTTGGTTGATTTTAGGTTGTGTTGGAAAGTGACCAAAATCCAACGTCGAACCAACATCTTAAACCAACGTAACATTGACGTCAAATATTGACATTTATTTGTCAGGTATGGCAACCAAAATACAGCGTCTGATAGACGTCATCGTGGTAACATCCACTAAGTTGTAACATCATTAGACGTTGATATTTGGTTGATTTTAGGTTGGACGTTGGACATTAACGTCGACCTGACGTTGAGTTCTGACATCAACCCAATTTTCATTTCCAAACAAAATGCAACGTCACCACGATGTGGGATACAACGTCAATCTGACATCATGTTGACGTCCTGTGTCTGCTGGGAAAGTTCAGTCAAAATGACTGACAATTCTGTCATTGTTTACTTACCCCTAATAATCATGTTCGACTTTCTTTTGTTCAACACAAGACAAATTATTTTGAAGAAAGATGTAACCATCGACTTCCATAATTTTTTTTTTCCTAATATGGATGTCAATGGCTACAATTTTTTAAAAGCTTTCTTCAAAATATATTCTTTAGTGCAGGGGTTCTCAAACTTTTCAGCCCGTGACCCCCAAAATAGCAATGCCAGTGACTCGCGACCCCCAATATCCTCTGAGGTGGTTATAAATACAGAAACCTTGCATGCAATGGCGCACACACACCAATAGACCCAAGTCTATTCTTCGTTTAATTTTTTTTAATGTATGTCAGTGCTGTAAATGTGCCAGAAAGTTTAACCTGGTGTTATAAAATCAATCTGCTGCATCTGACGCCATTTCTGTGTCTTTAATATAATGTAATTCCCCCAGGGGTCGCAATACAATAGAACTAGTAACTATATAGTATATAGTAACTGTAAACGACTATTTTTTTTTCTGTAGGTTATGGATAAAATATGGTAGCTCTTATGGTTTAATAAAAATAAATAGATTTTTGGAAATGACCAGGCGACCCCCCTTTATTGTCCTGCGACCCCTCGGGGGGTCCCGACCCCCACTTTGAGAACCACTGCTTTAGTGGAACCACTTGATGGAAACTAGCCAGTAAGTAAAATGTAAAATGAAAGTAAAAAGTGGTGACACATTGGCGCAGTAGGTAGTGCTGTCGCCTCACAGCAAGAAGGTCGCTGGTTCGAGCCTCGGTCAGTTGGCGTTAATGTGTGGAGTTTGCATGTTCTCCCTGCGTTCGCGTGGGTTTCCTCTGGGTGCTCCGAGTTTCCCCCACAGTCCAAAGACATGCGGTCCATGTGAATTGGGTAGGCTAAATTGTCCGTAGTGTATGAGTGTGTGTGGATGTTTCCCAGAGATGGGTTGCGGTTGCGCTGCATAAAAACGTGCTGGATAAGTTGGTGGTTCATTCCGCTGTGGCAACCCCGGATTAATAAAGGGATTAAACCGATAAGAAAATGAATGAATGAAAGTAAAATGTCGTTTTAAGTTTTTGGTGAACTATCCTTTTAAGTTTCTTTAAGTCTTTTAACTATCCTATAAGCAAGTATAATGGAAGACATTTATCCTAAGATGTAATTTTTATTAACGACACCTCATAGTAAAGCAGTTACTTATTGCTAACTTTTCCTGTCTACCTTCTACATTTTTTTCAGGCACAACAGAGAAACACATTTGTACAGGAGAGATATGGACAGTATGACCTCAGCGACCCGTTTGTAGCACTGCTGAGGGACAGCGAGCTGTCGCAGGCTCAGGATGATGGAAGTCAGAGTCCCATGTGTCTGAATCCGCTGGGTGTGTTGAAGCTGGTAATGGCCCACTGCACCAACATGAAGGAGAAACTGTTAAAACAGCTTGCTGCTGCAGAGAGGAGACACAGACGGGTGAGAAGCAAGCAATTTACGTGGATTTACTAATCCAGTAGCTATACAATTTATGTCAATCACTTCCATACATACTCAGCCAAATAAATGTGTCCTGTTAGAATGAGGTGACTTTTTGATTTGAGTTTTTAAATTTTATATTGCTGTGGTTTTGTAATATTTTTTAGGGTTAAAATTTGGTCATGCATAATATATATACACACACACACACACACACACACACACACACACACACACACACACACACACACACACACACACACACACACACACACACACACTCTCACCGGTCATAGAACTACCTTAATCCTTCGTAGTATAGATTCAACAAGGTGCTGGAAATATTCCTCAGAGATTTTGGTCTGTATTGACATGATAGCATCACGCAGTTGCTGCAGATTTGTCAGCTGCACATCCATGATGCGAATCTCCCGTTCCACCACATCCCAAAGGTGCTCTATTGGATTGAGATCTGGTAACTGTGGCATTATCCTGCTGGAAGTAGCCATCAGAAGATGGGTACATTGTGATTATAAAGGGATGGGCATGATCAGCAACATTACTCAGGTAGGCTGTGGCATTGACACAATGTTCAACGGGTACTAAATGACCATGTCATTAACGCTAAATTCTGTCCCTATTATCCGAATGTTGCAGCAGAAATCGAGACTCATCAGACCAAGCAATGTTTTTCCAATCTTCTATTGTCCAATTTTGGTGAGCCTGTGCAAATTGTAGCCTCAGTTTCCTGTTCTTAGCTGACAGGAGTGGCACCCGGTGTGGCCTTCTGCTGCTGTAGACCATACGCCTCAAGGTTAGACGTGTTGAGCATTCAGAGATGCTCTTCTGTATACATCAGTTGTAGCGAGTGGTTATTTGACTGTTGCCTTTCTATCAGCTCAAACCAGTCTGGCCATTCTCCTCTGACCTCTGGCATCAAAAAGGCATTTGCGCCCACAGAACTGCTGCTCACTGGATATTTTCTCTTTTTCGGACCATTCTCTGTAAACCCTAGAGATGGTTGTGCGTGAAAATCCCAGTAGATCAGCAGTTTCTGAAATACTCAGACCAGCCCGTATGGCACCAACACCCATGCCACGTTCAAATCACCTTTCTTTCCCATTCTGATGCTCGGTTTTTGAACTGCAGCAGATCATCTTGACCATGTCTACACACACACACACACACACACACACACACACACACACACACACACATACATACATACATACATACATATACTGTATATATATATATATATATATTCTTTTTTTTATATATCATTTTTTTTACTATAACTTATGTTTCCATCTAAAGTTGCGAATTGAATTAGTGCACAGGTTTTGAACATCACAAAACATTTGCAAATAAAGCAGTTTCCTATTATGCATTGCATGTTAACGTAGGAAAGACTAGAAAAAAACTTGAGTGTGTGTGTGTGTATTGAAGATTTGAAGAAGTTTTTAAGAGCTGCTTGCTTATGGGATTGGTCCATTCAGTTTGATAGTCAAATAAAAAAATCCTCAACTCATTGTATGGAAGATTAATCCTAAATTCAACACAACTATTCTTTCAGTGAATTGTGCGAGTCATATTCTGAAAGGGTGCAGATGTTTGAATTACAGGGTTTGATTCACAAACCAATTTGATGAAACTCTTTTTTTTATATGTTTCATAAAGGCAAGAAAAATGCATTGTTGAAGTCACAACTGACACCCATTGTATTGTGCAGAAATCATAATATCTTATTGTATGTTTCATGGGAAAAAAGTAAGTCATACAGGTTACGGAATGCAAGTCAATAATGCCACAATTTAAATGTGTCATTTTGTAAAGAGATCATTGTCATTTCACTAATGAATGTGACCAAAATAAACAGATTAACTCAAATTATTATTCATAATTTCAATTACATCAATTATTATTGATTGGGACAATTAAATCATAATTAGGTAATGATGTTTGAATGTGTTTGTGTATGGCGGCAGGTAATAGCTGACTTAGAAGAAGAGAAACGAAGACGTGCTCAAGACGCCGCTGCTGGTGATGACATCACTGACATGCTAGAAAGGGAACGAGACAGATTATTGCAGCAGGTAACCTGGCAACATTGCCACATCACATATAAACACTGTACACACACACACACTGTACCGCTATAAATGCATCTTAAACTACAAACAAGAAAACAATGGTATACTGTGCCTGAGGATTTTGTGTGATTGTTGTGTAACAGTGTTGGGGCAGTTTCCTCTTCTACAGAGGAAAGCCTCCATTGTTTTTATGAACTGTGGTGCATGAGAGATTCAGTGTGTGTGTGTGTGTGTGTGCGCGCAATCTAAGGCATTCCATTGTTTGCTTGTGTTTTTATAAGGCACAAATAAGGTAATGGTAAGGTCAAAGTACAGACTGCAGTATTATGTAAAAGGTCTTTCCTGTCCGGTCCTTGGTTACACACACACACACTTTATTCTCTCTCTTTATGCACTCAAGAACAGTTGTATACTCATCTTCGATGTTCTTATAAAGCATAATGTTCTTCCATCTGACTCTGCTTGCTTGTTTTGAATTTTGACATCTCTTGCTTTTCTTCACAGTTGGAGTCTGAGAGGGCTCAGCTCGAGCGATTGGAACGTGAGCGGTCAGTCCTGTCGAGTCAAGCTGTGGAAGACTTAGCAGAGCAACAGCAGTTATCCTCAACCTTAGCTAAAGAATGTCAGAAGGCTACAGCCCGAGCCGAGGAGGAGAGCCAGCGTGTTGCACAGCTCAGCCGCCAGCTTGAAGAAGAAAGCAGTGCTATAGAAAGCCTAAAGGGGGAGCTAGAGAGCGAACGCACTCGTGCTCAGCAGATAGAGGCGAGAACTGAGCGAAAGCTGGCTGAATTTGATACAGAGCGTGAGCAGATGAGAGGGAAACTACTGAAGGAGGAAAAACGATACCAGGAGCTATTGGAGCAGTTCAATAGTCTAAAGAAAGAGTTGGATGAAATGAAAGAAAGAGAAAAGGCAGGGTTGGACAATGAAGAGAAGCTAAAAATCCCACATAAAGCATCTTCAGGTATCACACCTCCTGTTAGTCAAGTAGAAGCTGATGGCAAAATCGCTACACCTAAAGCATCTCCACAACATAAACAAAATGGTCACCACACTCCTCGAGAACCAGAATTTCCAGCAGAAGAAAGGTGCAAGGAAGAGGGATTGGCAGACAATGGGGTAGTACTCCCTGGTGGAAGTGGAGCCTTTCAATGTCTCTCCCCCAGCAGTCCTGCCTCGTCCTCCCTTAGCTCATCTCCTTGCTCTTCTCCTGTACTGACCAAGCGTTTGGCCTCTCTAGGTTGCTCTAGTCCGACCTATCCTTCTTCTTACCAGGCCGGCATAAACCAACGATTCCAAGCAGCACGCCACAAGTTTCAACAGCAAGCTGAGGCAGAGCAGCAACACGGAGGAAGTGTTGTCCACTCGCCTCGAGACCTCTCTCCAACTGCCTGCACTCCAACCCCTCCAGACAATTCTACTGCAAAGCAGATCGCCCGCAACACTGTCACTCAGGTGCTGTCACGGTTCACAAACCCAGCCTCAAGTAAACTCCCTCAGTCCAACAGTTCACCCTTTGGCACTGATTACCGCAACCTGACCGCTGCCTCTTCACCAACAGTGAAGAGTCCAGGGATTCTCTCACCAGGGATCCGCTCCCCAATCATTCCTAGAGCAGAGAAGTTTCATGCCCCACCTGTTCCTGCCAAAAAACAAGGGATCAATCAGTCTCCTAACTCACCGGTTCCTTCTAGCAGGGTCAGCCACTTCCCCGAGCTTACCGGGAGCTGTGGTCTCACCAGTGGTCAGGAAGATGCTAAAGAGCTTGACTTGGTTGTGTCTTCATCTAGTTAACCAGCCTAGAGCAAACAGCCAATTCTTAGCTTTCTCCATTCCCTCCAGTGGCATGTAAAGCACTCTGGGTTTAGTATGTGGGTCAAACTCAAGGTTATCTTATTCTTTTGTTATTTTGCTGTGATGGTCTGGTCCTGGAGAGCTTAGTTCCAACCCAAATCAAACACACCTGAACCAGCTAATCAAGCTCTTACTAGATATACTAGAAACTTCATAGCAGGTGTGTTGAAGCAAGTTGGAGCTAAACTCAGCTGGATACCAGCCCTCAAGGACAGAGTTTAAACAGCCCTGGTCTAGTGCTGATTCTTTGAAACACATATTAAGACACCTGAGAGGATTCTGTCACTCCAACTTGAGGTCCAAACTTAGAATCAAAACATAGGAGATCCAAAAAGGTCATTGGGGGGGCACTTATTCAAAATCCCATCTAAACCCTTGGAAACCTAACAACAAACACACAGTGGTGGAAGTGAAACCTCTCAGGTTTCATTTAAACATCTAAGCTATGGTTTTAAAGAGTAACCAAAGTCTTAGATTGACATCAAGTTAAATAATGACAGAATTAGTATGTTTAAATTTAGCTAATTTAAGATACCTTCTTTATCTGACACATTTCAGAGGCCTCGTTTATAAAATGTTGTGCAGAAACCGCTTTAAATTTGTTCTATGATAAATTAGCTAAAGTGCGATTCAGAGAAAACGAATGTGCTCACAAAAAAACCTGCTGTCAGATCTCCACCTTGTAAAAGCTCACTAATCATATCATTACCATTCAAAGACACAGCAATATCCGAATATCTATGTTTTGAGAATGATTAGCACAAAGAAAAAAATCAACTTTTTTTTAGAGTCTGAAATTGAGGTCCTGCTGGCGGAGGTAGAGGCTCAAGATAGCAGTTTATTTATTCTGGATATATTTTGATTGTTTATTTATTGTGGATTTTACTCATTGGGAATCAAGACTTTGCAAATTCAATTGTCAAATAAAATTAAAAACAACAACATGGAATAAACTGTGTAGCCTACAGCATGCGAGCAAAGCACCCACATTTAGGCTATTAAAAGCTCAGCTTAATCTTCCAAACAGATCTGACAACTCTGCACAATTAATCTCCCACACTGCAACTTTGTTGTTTATGATAAATTTGCTGCACATACACCACTTTTATTAGATGTTCAAATCGCTTCTGTAATATCACTTGCCACAGGAAACACAGTACATTAAATACTTTTCCACGTTAAAGACAAAGTTGGGGCGACATGGTGGCACAGTGGTTAGCACTCACAGCAAGAAGGTCGCTGGTTCGAGTCCTGGCTGGGTCAGTTGGCATTTCTGTGTGGAGTTTGCATGTTGTCACTGTTTTGGCGTGGGTTTGCTCCAGGTGCTCTGATTACACACAATTCATAAATGAGGCCCCGGGTCTTGAAAATGATTAACAAAAAGACATCCAGGTTGTGAAGTGCTGTGATGTTCTATGATGGAGAACCATTGATCTTGTGCCTGGGGTGGGCAGCTCAAGTCCAGGAATGCTACTGTTTGTTTAAGGTTTAGCGCCAAACCTAATCAAACACACCTTTCTTTATTTTCAAGCAAACCTTATCCACATTTTCCTAAGCCCCATGCTGCTTTGTGTGAATTATGGGAGTAACTTATGTTAAACTGTAATCAATCAAGGGGCGACACGGTGGCACAGTGGGTAGCATGTTCACCTCACAGCAAGAAGGTTGCTGGTTCGAGCCTCGGCTGGGTCAGTTGGCGTTTCTGTGTGGAGTTGCATATTCTGCCCGTGTTCGCGTGGGTTTCCCCCACAAGTCCATGGGTATAGGTGAAGTGGGTGAGCTAAATTGTCCGTAGTGTATGTGCGTAAAACATGTGCTGGATAAGTTGGCCTACTAAGCCGAAAAGAAAATGAATGAATGAATGTAATCAATCAGTGAGTGTTTGTAAAAGAACCTGGGTATGACATGGTGGCTGCTAATTGGAATTAAATTAATTTCAGCAGATGTGCAAAAAAAGCTGTATTGGTAATCTTTTTCATGTGCTAAACTCTAAGGACAGTAAGTGAGCCTTCAGCACCAGAGATACCCCCTCCTCCTGGTCTAGTAAAAATAGCCAGTTGTTTTTGCTGGCAAACTTGGTTACTTGCTTCAGTATTTGCTTTTTCAGTTTAAACGAAAAACACCTGGACCAAGGTGATAAGGATTAGTTTGAAGATGAAGGCAAGTTGTGTTGGACAGAGCTGGAACTGAAATCTGCAGGAAGGTAGATCTCTAGGATTAGGCTTGGCAGTGGTTCCCAATCCAACACCTGGAGTACCTCCAAATATGCATATTTTTATGCCTCACACCTGATTCATACTCATCAAGACTTCAGGAATTGAAATGGTTGTGTCGGAAATCCATAATGTACTTTTGGGGATCCTCCAGAACCAGATTTATGTACTTTCAGTAATTAAACATAACAAGACAGCTATATAAGGTCTTCAGGATTGCAAGAAATAACCTGGTATGTGTCAGAGGTAGAGCAAACGTTTTTGGACGGTGGGTTTTCCAGGAACACGATCTGACATCCCTACTATACTACAGAAAGTACACAAAGAGCTGATCCCGTATTGAAATTTTTGATATACAGTACCTGAACAACTAGTCTGAGCCCAACTGTGTAAAATACTACTTTTTTATATTTTGTTACTGTTTTTATTACAAACAATATTTGTATTTATCCTACAATTTTATTGATGTCAGTTTTCTGATGACCTGCTCATGTAGAAGTTTAAGTATGTAAAGTAAAAACTTTACTGTTTAAGATGGAATACTGATCAGATTTGACCAACCTACTAATGGGTAACTTCTCAATCAGTCTGGTGAAAGTGTGTTGTATATTAAGCTCATGGTTACCTTTTTTTTTTTTTTTTTTTTTTTGTCGAGCAGTCATATATATATATGATGTGCAGTTGCTGTACATTTCTTGAGTCCACGTCAAACCAACTACTGGAGATATTTTCTGAGGAACTGATAAGAAACTGTCATGGAAATCTCTGCGTCCTACTGTATTGCACCATGACCACATCATCTAGTGTCATTCTGCTCAGGAAGCTGCCACCTGGTGGTCAGGCAGCATTAAACAACAGCCAAACCTGAAATCCTTCTCTGTAAATGATTGAAAATGCTTGTTTTAATGATTGTAAACTATATTCAGAATTAAGTTGACATTTTATGTTCTGAGAATGAATTCAATAACATCTGGTTGTATCACGTATTATATGTTTATACTGGACAGCCTTATATTTAAAATATTAACCATAAATATTAGGTAGAACCTATAGTACCAGTTTACATGATTCACAACCATGGTTAAGCACAAATGTCATAATTTAATTAATACCTTGGGACTTTTTCTTGTCTTACCCGTGTCCTTTTTAAAAAGTATTTTAAGGTTTAAACTTGACAAGTATGTAAACAGAATTTATGCTTGTGTAAACATCTTTCTGGCATGAAGGTATTGCTCAGATGAATACAGCAGCATACAGTCTTACCTTGCTTAAGCAAGGACCAAGGATGTTGGCTTGTATGAGTAAATGTGATGCATGTATCTGTCCTTTCCTACATAGATTCCAGCTGCTGTACTGTCATTTATTTCTGTATTTAAATACCTCACCATTTCTCCTACTGAATTGAAACCTCTTTAAGTAGCAGTTTAGATTTTCACTACTGGCAGGTTTATTATTATTTTTAATTCTTTTTGGAAATTTTATATTCTTACCAGGGACTTGGACAGACCAGTTTCTAAAGTTTTAGCTAGTTGTATGAAAATACAGTTTGTTAAATTAGTTGCATTTTTCCAGATTATTTTTACAGGAATCTAATTACTTTAAATGAATTTAAGACCAACTGTATTTTCCCCTAAGCTAATAAAATTTTGTTTAAAAGTTTAAAACTTGTTTTTAATTTTTTTTAATGCAGTCATAATGTATCGAATATACTTATACTTAAAAATATAAAGTCATTTTCCATACAGGAGTTACCTGTGTTGTTCATATTAAAAATGGAAATGTTCATTTCAAAATTATTATTTATTTGTTTATTGTTTTTTTTTTTTTTCTCTCCAAGAGAATTTTGCTATTCATTTTCCTTCAGCTTAGTCCCTTTATTCATCAGAAGTTGGGCACAGCGGAATGAACCGACAGCTGGGACTCAGCGACCTTCTTGCTGTGAAGCAACAGTGCTAACCACTGAGTCGTGTCGCCCCCGAATTTTGTTATGCTAAACAATAATATTTGAATTGAGCCATTTATTTCTATAAAACATGAATATTATTCTGTTTTATTAAGTTAAAAGAGAGGAAAGTACTTAAAGGAAAACTCTACTTTAAAAAAAATAAATAAAGGCTCATTTTACTCTCCCCCAGGATTAATCAGCCTGATCTCACAAGGAAACTTAACTATTTTACAGTTTGTCATGTTAGTGGCTAATTCATACGAGTTCAGCCATACAAAAATGTACGATTTTAAAAAGGAGGCGTGGCACCCAACCCCACCCCCAATCCCAACCATCATTGGGGGATAAGCAAATTGTACAAAAGATATTGTACGAATTCATACGAATCAGCCATTAAATCAAAAATTACTACGAATTGCTGTGAGATAGTGTTGGATTTAACCTTTTTACAGTCTATTCAACCAATCTCTGGGTTAGCATAGATTAGCTTAGCATAGATCACTGAATCAGATTAAAGTTAAAACTACTAGAATCTCTCTCAAAAATGACCAGAGTTGATAATTTTCCTATTTAAAGCTTGAGTCTTTTACAGTTAGATCATGTACTAAGACCAACGGAAAATTAAAAGTTTTTTTTTTTTTTTTTTTTTTAGGTCATATGACTTTCAATCCACTCATTCCATCATAATAATCAAGGAACTTTGCAGCATACAACAGCTTCAGCAGGTGCAATGATTTTACACAGCACCTGAAACTTGGCTTACTTCCGTCAATTCTGTGACCAAGGGAACTATTTTCAGTACATGAGGTAACCACAGAAGAGGCAAGCTTTAAATAGGACACTTGTCAAAACGCTTAGGTCATTTTTGAGCAAGATGCTAATGTTTTTTTCAGATTAAATTATCTATGCTAAGCTCAAAGCGCTCCCATCAGACCAATTCAACAGTTTAACTCTAGCGGAGATGTAAAATTTGTTATCACTCTATACTGTATAGTTCTACACTGTAAAACCTAACAGTGAAAAATCACTAAATGAAATAAGTTAAACTTATAATTAAAAAAAAAAAAAAATTTACTTTGACTTAATGAAAACGTTAAGTCATAAACTAATAATATTAAGCAGACCTTAAACCTGAGTTATTAATTAATTATATTTTTTGTGTTAACTGATTTGGTATTGCTTCTAGCATTAGAGTTGAGTAGCTGTATAGTTGTTTGGACTCTGTTTTGTTCTAATAACTGAACTCATACCGATTTCATAAATGAATTTAAAATTTTAAATTACTATTACTCTATATTAGACCAAATCAACAAATAATATATGTCTATATGACTCAATATATATAGTTGAAGTCGGAATTATTAAACCCCCTGAATTATGAGCCCGCCTGTTTATTTTTTTTTCCCAATTTCTGTTTAACGGAGAGAAACTTTTTTTCAAAACATGTCTAAACATAATAGTTTTAATAACTCATTTCTAATAACTGATTTATTTTGTCTTTGCCATGATGACAGTAAATAATATTTGACTAGATATTTTTCAAGACACTTCTATACAGTTTAAAGTGACATTTAAGGGCTTAAATAGGTTAATTAGGTTAACTAGGTAGGTTAGGGTAATTAGGCAAGTTTTTTATAATGATGGTTTGTTCTGTAGACTCTCGATACAAAATATAGCTTAAAAGGGCTAATAATGTTGACCTTAAAATGGGTTTTAAAAAATTAAAAACTGCTTTTATTCCAGTCGAAATAAAACAAATAAGAATTTTCCCAGAAGAAAAAATATTATCAGACACACTGAAAATTTCCTTGCTCTGTTAAACATCATTTGGGAAATATTTAAAAAAGAAAAACAATTCTAAGGGGGCTAATAAGTCTGACTTCAACTGTATACATATATACAAGTTTACAGTACTCAAACCATTTTGTGTCAAAACTTAAATGGTTTCCTGCAATCAGTTTCCTCAAACAGTTTGAGTTAACTTATTGGGTTTTACCATGTAAAAATAAATACAAGGTGGTGTAAGTTACCTATACGTGTTTTCCAGAAATAATTATGTACTTTTGTTATATAGTTTTGTAATTAGCAAATTCAAATTCAGCAGTGAACTGTTGATCTGAAGATTCCAATGACATTTTAGAGAAAGTGGCTTAGACATCAGCACAGACTTGACTACAAACACAACAGCCGATTTTCAAAAATAAAGGCTCAGCAGTAACCATTTAGTCATTTTTGTTCCGTTTACTGAGTAGACGTTACGTTTGCATGATTTAAAATTTGAAAAAATAAAGATAATGAGAGACAGATAATGTGCTAGTTTTACACGAGGAGTGTATTTTACAGAGGATCTCTAAAAGAGCAGTATAGACAAACAAATCTAAGGTTAATGTGAAAGCAGTGTGGCAGAAACATGCAATCGCAACAGTGATGGAGCCTTCAGGATTCTGGACGAGAGAGAGAGATTCAGATTTACCGTGAAGATTGTGGATTTATCGCATAACAGTGTGCGGATACCCCAAATGCATCACAAGTACCTTGTACAAACAGCCTAAACCACTATCTGCTGTACAAATAAAAAATAACAATAATAATCAAGACTTAATGTTGACATGTTTGCCACCAAAGAGGGTTATCCATGGATTTATTTATTCTGCCTTTTTGGTTATTAAAACCGTTTAAGTTAGACTGTGAGTCACTGTTAGACAAAGATACGGTGAGAGCAGTTAAGACAGATGGCTATCCCAAACCCGAACACACAGCCCGTTCCCCTCCTCACCCCCGACCTCATCCTTTCCTTGGTACAGCCTGTATAGTTGTGGAAGGACAGCAGGAAATCTCATCGCTCCATGATGTCAGTAGGCGGAGGAGGAGGAGGGTGGGGTTGTCGTCTGATTTGGGTTTGGAGATACAGTGAGTGAGGCATTACTTATCCACCGTTTTAAACACACAAAACGTTTTTGCACAAGCATTGCAGCTGTCACAGTTCACAAAAAAAGACAAAAAAAAATCAAAACAATACAAACTCTTTGAGTGACCTGTGAGTGGGTAAACATGAGAAAAGCAACAATTGCCGATAATTTAGATCCATGATTCCCTCAAGTTCTCATTTGAACCTCTTCCACAGCGGAGACCCATCAAAGTCATTAATGACAGAAGTGAATGGATCGCACCCGCTTTTTTATTTAAACAGAAAAAGTTTTGACTTTTTTTTTTCTTAATTTCATTTTTGGGGAGACTTCTTCATGCTGAGCGGACAGTGTTGTGAGTACCGACTCTGCACTTGAACAGGAGGAAGAGGAAGTGGGTCGTTTCTAAGCGTTTTGCATCTCTTTACCGATCTTGTAGCTGAGGATCTTGTTCCAGTCGATCTTGGTACGGGTGACGGGCAGCTGTCTGCGCAGAGCTTTGAAGGTGGTGTCTGACATCGTCTGGTAGTTCTCACTGATGGCCGTCTAGAAAAAAAAAAACATTTAAACAAAATAAAAGTTTAACTGGATTCTGTCAAATTTGGGCTAGAGATGCACTAACCATAAAGAATCTCAAGATTTACACTTCTAGCTCTTACCTGGTAATCGTTTTCCGCATTTTCAATGATTTTTGCAAACTCCTTGGCAGTCTGGACTTCATTCTGGAGATAAAACAGCACAAATTTACTTGAAATCATCTTTGAAATCTTAAAGGAAGAACTTACACCTGTATAAAGTGTAATGAGGAATGACTACGTTTTCATGGACACCAATAACTCGATTTTAATGTAATTAAGACAATACTTTGATTAAGAGTCTACCATGTAAACAGCGATTTTTGATTGATTTAATCAGATTAAGGTCATAATCGAACTAAAGAGAAATTGAATTAAGACATGTGGAGTATGCCGATCTTAGTCGCATTATTGAAGTGCAGTACAGACATGTAAACACCTTAATCGAACTATTTCCATAATGTAGGACTTTAAGCCGCTTTTTGCAACAGGGTAGTCCACACACACACACACACACACACACACACGCATGGCTGATTGACACTTTTGCACCTACCGAGTCAGTGCAGACCAGACACCTGCATTGTGAAATGCGGAGTTTTTTTTTTTTCTTCCATTTAGCATGCGGTATGAACTTCCATTAAAACAACTCTTCCAGCAGTTCATAGTTGCATCCAATATCTCGTTTGTCACGGTGGGCATGCATGAAATCTTCGTGAATGAAAGTGAAAGTGCCAAACTGTAGTTAAACTCGACATATTAAAAATGAAACACCCGAAATTACATGAAACTCCGGAGGAAATTAATTATGTGCTATAACATGTAAAACAGGTTTTCATGAAAGGAACATTAAAAAAGCAACTCATGTAAACACCTTAGTCTTATTATTATCTTAATTAGATTAAAGCAAATAATTTGATTACTGATGTCCATGTAAACGTAGTGATTGTGTAAAAGTGAAACCCTTTTGGCAAAGTGTTATTAAAAGGATTGACCAAATTTGATCAAAGAAATTACTATTGGATCCTAAGATTTTTATCCTGGTATATGAACCTGTCAGCCCTCACAAAGCAAAGAGGTCAGATTCATAGAAATGTGTATTTTACAAGCTAAACGCATTATTGCTCTTAATTGGAAAAATATAAACGAACCTAGAATTGGAAAGTGGATTAAAAAAATGGTGTCACATATGTCAATGGAAAAGAGCACATATATTGTCTAAAAGAAACAAAATGTGTTTGAAGATATCTGGAGACCTTTTAATAACTTCCTAAAGTACAATGTAAATGTTGGCAGTCTGCTACAACAAGAACAAGTTCTGAGGGAGTAGGGTAGTATCACGGTCTAAACATAGACTTGGGAAACACTCTTTACCTGATTTAAACATGTCGCCCCTTTTTTGTTCTTGTTTGGTTTAGTTCTTGTTTTGTTTTTTAGAGAATGGGTTGATGAGAGGGAGAATAGGTTGTAAAATGTTTGCTGTATCTACATGATTATTATTCTGTAACTGTAATCTGTTGAGATATGCAGACAGGAAAAAAGTAATAAATATATTGTACAAAAAAAAGGAGAGCCTACTCCCAAAAAATAGAAATTTAGGTCATCATTTACTATGCCTAGAGTTGATCTATTGCCCTATGCCTATATTCTTTTTTTATGTACTACTAAAAATTTTTTTTTTAAAAGTCTCCTGCATGCATTTGTACAGTATTGTCGATTAGTGCTGTATGCAGTGAATAGTGAATAGAGACCAGATAAAGTTTCAGATAATGGTCTCATATATTCTGGGGAGTTACAATATTTCCTAAAAGCACTGAAACAGATTGTGTTATTTTATGAATATTCTGACACTAGCTGTTTCCATCCAAAAATGTTAATTAAATTTATTCACAAAACTGGAATATTGCAAAAATATTGCTGGAAGATCTGTGAATAAATTACTGTACTATCCAAGGAGAACCTTCATTCATCTTCTGAACACAAACTAAGATACTTTACACCCCATACTGACACTGAGAAGAAAAAAAAACTGTTGAATGAAGGTATTATTTTTGTATTATGTGCACAAAAGTAATTCTAAGAGGTTTATAATATTCCAACAAAACCACTGAAGTCACATGGACTGTGTTGACTATGTTTTTAGTTATCTTTTCTGACTTTGAGTCAGGACTAAAGCTGTCTATAGAGGACCAGGTAGCTCTTATTAATTCAAATAACTAATAACTCAAAATAAAAACCCTACAACTAAAGTTCAGATGAATACATTTGTTTTCACTTACAGTCACTACAATGGATTCCTCCACCTCCTTATGGCTCACCAGTTGAACATTACCATCTTCATAGTAATGCACCTACAAAAAAAAAAAATCAAAAGATTTACCACAAATTCTTTTTCGTCACACTTCCTACTTCAGCTAGCCCTTGGAGTCTCACCTGGATCTTCAATACTCCCACCACCTGAGCTGATGACTGACTAATGTTGAACTTCCACTCTGACCTGCACCGACCATTCCTGACAGAAAAACAGACGACAAGATCAAAACAGACCAGTTTAATTATTAGACAGAAATTCTCCTCATGACGCAACTAGATTTTATAAATCAATAACAGCAACATTACTTACCAGAAGTTTTTGGGCTCAAACTTATGACCCTCAATACAAGCAATGATTGTTTGCTGACCATCCACAGTTTTCCCATAGACCTGCAAAAGAAACATTAGTACATATGAATCACAATTTCACAAACAATGGCTGTGATGGATGATATTCTCATGGAGAGAACACATACCGTGCAGACTCCGCTGGGATAGTGCTCCTTGACATAAGCACTGAGTGCTTCATCACAAGCGTCTCTCCAGGACCGCAGGGCGCTCTCTCCCTCATACGGCTGAGGATCGCTTGCTTCCTTCCGGAGGTGATCGAAACGAAATGACACACGCTTCCGTGGGTCGAAGAACCGCCCCTGACCCAGATCTCCATGCTCCGTAATCAGAACCTGCAGGAACAGAATTAATCACACTCAGAGATCAGATCGACAGCAGCGAACACTCACAGTACAATGATCACACCTGTCCTGATCATACACTGAGTACACAAAGCTCTACAAAGAGCAGAGTTTACACCCAGCTTGAATAAATACCGTGTCAACACTGTGCTCTCGATTCAAAACCTAACAAAGAGTATTAAAGCAGCACATCAACTAAACACACATGCACATTTACAAAACGCCCTGAAATAACTTAGGAATCCAGACAAACATTTGAGAGCAGAGAACATTTCTAGAGCAGATCTACAGGCATTTTTCATTTGCCAAATTACTTCGAAATTAAATTAATATTATTAATAAAAAAATGTTTAGGCATATTTTGATAAAAATAAAAAATATATAAAAAATAAGTATGAAATGACTAAAATGTAAAATAAAATCAAAGAATATATACAAACAAATTAGCACTTATCATAAAATCAGTAGTTAATAGATACTTAAACATTACATAAAACTACACATAAAATAACTAAATTAACAAAATAATATATAAAAACAAAAACTGATATGGCCCAACTAAAACACTCTAACTTCTTGAATACAAGAATCATATTATTATATTATTAATATGTCTGAGTTAATAATATGATCAAATGCAGCATGAATATCCCGGTTTGTGCTACTAGCCAATCCATTTCAAATGTTGCTGGGTTTCGGATTGCAAAACCTTCTAAATGAATCGAAGCAGCACAACACTTCTCGTGTTTTCTGTAAGCGCTCTTGAGAAGTGATGGTTCATTTTACTTTAAACTAGGCACTTGTGTTTTATACTGAAGACCTCCTTATTGCATGTAGCATTGTTTTAACAAAGGTAACATGATCAAAGCAAGCTCACATTCAATCTAAGGTCATGCTAAACATTTTTATTTTTTACTTTTGCTGTTTAATGTTTCTCATACATAACATAATTGCCATTTTTTTTCAGTTAGGCAAATTGGGAGTGGCACCAGTGAGACCTCTAACAAAATCAAGACACACTGACATGAAAATGAGGTCATTTAGTGGCCGTCTGGAGGCCTGTGACTGCATCTGTGAGTCATCAAATCATGAACTTACAGACTCCTCACTGCCATCCAGTTTGACAGGGGTGAACTGATCCATGTTATACTGAGCAAAGGCACTGTGAAACAGAAAGAAACAATTCTTCTCATAAAAACATTTTTTATAATTCATACACAGAATTTCAAGACTTAAAATAAATACATAGTGGGTTATTTAAAAACATTAGCAGCTAAATATTATTAAAGTACATAATATACAACAGATTTTATCTGTATTCTTTTATTTATTTAATATTTTTGTTTAACACCTTTGTAATCATTTGGAAATGTTAGAAAGATTAAGGTTTATCTATATAGCACAATTCACACACACTGACAATTCAGTTTATCTAATTTCTCCAGTAATGCAACATCAAATGTTAATGGCTCGCACTAGTATATGCTCTTCTGATTGTTTTCTACTGGAGTTTGCTTTGAAATACTGGTGGGTGTGGGTCGTTACGTGACTGAAAACTATTGAAAAAAAGAACCCACCGCCCCTCGCTTCAGTGTAATTTTAGCATCCAACTATTCAACACATTTTAAATCAGACAGAGATTAAATAGTTTAGCTGGTAGCTGGTAGCCTTTATTTGAATTAATAATGAGAGATTTTGTGTGTGTATGTAGCATAATTATAATAATAGTTGAAAGTAAGTTTACTATAAAAATGACTACATCGTTGTAGCTTTTTAGTATGCTATTGAAGCTTTTATAAGAATAATATAATTTTTGTAGCACTGATAACAAGATATCTGGGTATCTGAATGTGTGTGTGTGATGTCTGTGTGAGTGATGTGTGTTTGTGCTTTAATGCTGTGCATCAATATACTGTTCAGGGGTGCGTTTCCGAAAACCATCGTTAGCAAACTCAGTTTGTCAAATTGGCGTTTCCCACATCCGTCATTCCAACGAACATTCGCAAACTGCATCGCAAACTTGTACGCTTGCAACTACACCTCTAGAGCTGAAGTTAGTAGCATAGTTCCTGGTTGTGTTATATTCCCAGTTATCCCCCCTATACCCTATTCATTTAAAACATTCTAACATTTAAAAAAAATTTATTGAAGTCATCTCTATTAGGTGCAATTTGCTTTTAAAGTATTTTTACATTTCAGTTTTAGCAATCATCATATTGACAATTGCGTTCCCTTCGTAGTGCACTTAGAAAACATTTATGCCATTTTAAACACTATTGAAAGCTATAGGTGACCTATTAATTAAAAGTGGAAATTAGGCTATGTTGCATCTTTAAAGCTTGTGAAAACAAATTATATATATATATATATATATATATATATATATATATATAATCTATCTATCTATCTATCTATCTATCTATCTATATATATATATCTATATATATATATATCGCATACGCTAATGGTTTTAATTTATAGTAGGTTATTTATTAAGAAATGTATCTGTACTGTATATGACATGGGCCTGTTGGTTAGAACATTTTGAATGTGTCAAATTGTAAAAGTTGATTTTTCAAAAAAAAAATTAAAATAAAATAGATAAACAATGTCCTACTTAATAATAATAATAATAATTATTATTATTATTATTATTATTATTATTATTATTATTAAGTAGGATTTTTTTCGTTTCTTAACAAATAGCCTACTGTAAATTAGGCCTACAACCATTAACGATTTGTATGATTTACATATGAAATTAGAATACGTGTTAGCTAATTGATTATATATGAAATTATCAAAAATATTTGTAAAAGAAACATATATAAGTCCTATACGTGTCGTTTACAAACATTTTAAATAATATGGAAATGATTGCATGTTTTTACCAAAACTAATATTAGATTTTTTTTTTTAAATTATGGGTTTTTTTTCTCTAAAGAAGTAGTTACTCCACCCTGTTTTGAGCGTCATTGTGGATGTTTTATGCTATAAATAACATGGTTCAAACGATGGATCTGTGACAGAGAAACTACAGTTTTGGGAAACACTCGTCACTATACATCGTTCTTTTCCTGAACGACGCATCGTACTATGATTCAGCCATGAGTTATGTCGTTGTTTGGGAAACGCACCCCAGAATGGCAATCACACTAACAGGAAGTGTTCACCATACAGTATGGCAGTCAGTGTTTATATGGTAGCAAGCTATCACAAATAAACCAATGTATGGAAAAAACAAAACCCAACTTGGCATGGCATACGATGCAAAGATCTGCAAAATAACTTACTGTGCTGCCCCTTCCCGAAGGAGGTTGTCATTGTTGAGGAGAAGTCGTACATCTGCAAATAAGAATGCGTAATGATCATTCACAAATCAAGTGAAAATCTAGTGTGATTTAGGTCCAATCCCAATGGCATTTTATATCCCCTACCACTATGCAAACCCCTACATCTTCCTTTTTTTGTGTGTGTGTTTTCCTTGCTCGCTTTTGCAGTCATGTTGCTGCTGAAGCTGGTGTAATCAGGGAAATTTCTTCATTTGAAGGGCTATATAGCAATTCCTCCTACATCCCCAAGCAAAAGAGAATTGGGACATCCCTAACACGCAAAACAGGAAGTGGAAGGGCTAAGGCATAGAAGTGCGATTGGTTCTAATATACAAAACTGGTCCAAAAAAAAATCACGTATGAAGAGAAGCAAAGTGTGTTGCAGCCAATTAAACTGCAAGATACCAAAATATTGTTAAGCTGGAGAAATAAATAAATAAATAGACATCAAACGTCTCTCAGAGCTCCCCACTTTCCCTTTCAGTGATTTCAATGAACACAAGATGTTCATCCATGTTGTTTGGTAATGATGTAAAAAAAAAAAAAAAAAAAAAAAAAAGTAACTTCATTTGGAGGAGAATGATCTTGTTTTTACACACACAGAGCGAAAGTACTGTAAAACTGAGAAAAATCATTACAATTTAATACAACCATTTAGCATTTTAAAATATTGCAAATCTTGATATTTTTCTGAGCCTAATTACAGAAACAACACCAATAAATACATTGAACAAATAGTTTTATTTTATAGCCTTAACTGCAGAAAACAAGACAACTTCAAGAGGACACCTAGATATTAAACTAAAAATTATTAATCATTTTTATGGTATTTTTTAAAATCCCACACTGCTAAAATAAGTATTTAACAGTCAATACCAATATGGCCACCAATATACCATTGATAAAACTTTAAAATATTGTTTCTTCAAATGATGCCACAAGTCATTCCTCCATTTTTTATTAAATCAAAAATTGTAAGCTGTGAACTATTATGCTGCCACTCAAGACCAACACAATTTAAAAACAATGGCCATAAGAGAGCAGCAGAATACACTCACCGTTGAACACTTCATTGAATTCTCCCGGGGGAGCGTGGGTCACAAAGTTAGCTGCGATGCGGACCTGCAGAAATAACACATAATAAATTACAAGTGAGCACATGCTTGCCTTAACAACACACTGTGGCTTCAGCACTACTGAATCAAACCAGGGTTCAACGGGTGATTCCAGAACTCAAATTACCCCATACACACTGAAAATAAGACAACCCAGATCCCAAAATGACCCATAACCAAAACATAAGTGGTTCAAAATTCAAAACCACGTTAACCACAATACTAAATGACCAGAAACATCCCCCTCAAACAAAAAAAGCTTATTCCTGACATCAAAATATACTCTTAAATTTAATCAAAATGTTTTGGGGTTCGAGACCAAGCTAATCTTTTACTGGATTCGCTGTGTGACGTTAAAACTGTCAACAGACCGCATAATTAGTGCCTGTCCAATTTTTTAGCAGTGCAGGATCCTACAGTATTTTTCCAGAAGGATTTAAAGAGTTTTCAATTTTCAACCCATTCAATTATTTTTCATTATTACCCCTGAACCTGATCAACCAACTATGAGGTGAATAATATAATGATAAACTTTTATTTTAAAATTAGACAGAAAGACAAAATGTGCAACACTGTGTATTTACCAGCTTTAATAAGGAACAGAACTATAATCCCATTAGTAATTGAGAATTTAGTTGCATCCATAAAAACAATAATTTTAAAATACACACTAGAGATGCGCGGATCAGCTCAAATGTCATCCGAATCCGCTCCTTCATTCTAATCATCCACCCGCCACCCGCCCGCACATATTATTTCATCTGATATATATATCCGCACCCGACCCGCACCCGATCGCCACTTTAATAATTCTAATTCTTTGTTTTAAGCATGATGATAGGTGTAACTTTCTCCGCAATGTCCGGCGGCAGAGTAACAGCTCGTTAATTCATGCTCGAGCAAATGAGACGGACAAAAGTACTCGATGCATGCCCTTCTTTTACTTATTTCAGAGTTTTCAGGTTCACAGTGCAAAACAGCTCCCGGGTGGAATTACTGAAGTAAACATAAAACAAAACCGGATAAAACTTTCTCCCTCTAATTCACCGCACGCACAGCACACAGCGAGAGCTCAGCCTAAACAGGAGCTATGTTGTGTGTACTTGGCCCTTTTCTTAACACTGCAAAAACAGAATAGCATCTACTGTGCCTGGATTCGGGCGATTCCGCCTCGCCTCCAAAACACGGCTGGCTGCACTAAATGAGCGTTCGCGCGAACCGCTTGTTGCAGGAATGCACAAGCTTCTCCTTGCAAGGCGCTGCAGTCGTGTAAATGGTAAATAAGCGATCTTGTTTCTCCCAGAACAATAGCAGATTTCCCTCTGATGACTCCTCTAACTGAAGTTAGCACAGTACTCTTGCACTTCATGCATTATTTTGGGCGTCTCTCATCTTCACATTCTGCGAAGTCCACTCTCTGCTTTTTTGCTGGTCAACTGCTATGACCCGCTACATCCACCCGCGACCCACCCGCAATTAATCATAATGTATTTTTTTATTACCCGACCCGCCCGACCCGCGGATTATCCGCAGCGCCCGCGGATTTAACCGCCATCCGCGCATCACTAATACACACACATTCATTCATTCATATATATATATATATATATATAAAGCAAGCTGCATGATTTAGAAAAATCTGACATTGCAATATTTTGTATTTCTACGATATATTTCTGCATTTCTTCGCAATGAATACAATTTCACCAGATGAACTGAATGGTTCTATTTGGAAACTAATTATTATTTTCGATTGACTGGCAGGATTTTGTAAGGAAACAAATCATGCATAAAATGTAATAAATTACAAGCATAGCAAAATGCAATACATCAAATATAAAAATTAAATAAACAGCTTTATGGTTTGCAGGGTATAGTCAAATCGTATTCAGGTGCAGGAATTGAAAAAGAAAAATCAAACATAAAACATAAAATAACTTTACTGAGACTTTACTGTTTAAATAGTTCAATAAAATTATTTTCTATTAATGGTAACATTGGTAACACACACACACACACACACACACACACACACACACACACACACACACACATATATATATATATATATATATATATATATATATAAATGCACAGCATAGCAAAAAACATGTAAATATTTATACATAATTAACAAAGACAACAGCCAGATTGAGTTAAAATAAAGAACAATCAATCATCAGCTTATGAGCTATATATTTAATGTTTTTGTTTATATATATTGCTCTGTTGAGAAAATGAAATGTTTACTTCCAGAACCTGACTGTTGTGTTCTATAGCTGCACTATTTTTAGATTAAAATCAAAGAAATGTTACTAATGTAATATTTTACAGCAAAACAAACAACTGTACAAACATACAGGTTTGTAAACATGAGGTGAGCACTGTTATTATTAATATATAAATTTAATTATTGAATTAAATTTTGGGGTGAACTGTTTCTTTAAAGCACAATGAAACGACAAGCCCATAAACACAAAGTAGATTTATGACCAACACATTTAATAAAGTGAAAGAGACTAACATTAAGGGAAGCATCTGTCTAATTAGCATCTAATGGCCTGTCAGGGGAAGTCAGCGGAGTTATATAACTCTGACAGCATGCAGAAAATGACCACAAGTCAGGTAATTAAAGGGAAGAAAACGTGTGGTAGTTAAAAGCAGCTTCAGAGGAGGGACTGAACAAGACAGACAGCACAAATAAATAAATCAGTCACCATTGGTATGAAACTCAAGCCTCCTGTCAGAGTGACCACATTACAGTTCTGGGCACCATTGATAAAAGACGCAATTAAAGGTGAACCACGACACTAAATTCATTTTTTAATACACCACAGAAAGCAAGGCAGAAAGGTTTAAAACAACATGACCGTGCGCAGTGAACATATAAACCGAATTGTCATTTGCATGTGAACTATCGCTTTAAAACCGCAGAGATTGCAGACTTCCAGCCCAAAACAGAGCCGTCCTGCGGTCGTAACTTCATCCGGCCGAGGCTTTCGGCTCAGATGGCTGTCGTGTCAGGCGCATCTGGCATCTGCAGCCCCACACATGTGTAACTCTACCGGAGCACGGCCCGTTTAAGCGCGTCGGCTGAGAGGCTCGGTTCGAAGTAGGTGGATCTGCTTGGATCTATTTCTGAACTCCCTCTGACAGCTAACAAGCTAACAGCTGACGCTCACAACACTGACTCCAAATAACAACACGGCCATACTGGTTCCAACAAAGCAAGCAGAACTTCGAGACTTGCTAAACACTGCATATCGTTCGTGTAGCGCTGTTGTTTAAGTGTCATGTCTTGTGTTTTACGTGAGTGCAAAGCTGCGATTTCACTTCCTCACAGATTAGCACGCAGCTAACCGGCTAGACAGCCTCGCGCTCCTTCCGGGAAGCAGTCTTGCATCCCTCGAGACGCGAAGAGCTGCAATATAAGGGCTTACGAGCACATATATTTGAGCGGTTTGTGTAAGTTAACTAAACGCTTTATTTTTACCTTCTCCTCGTCTGAAAGCGGCTCCTCAAAGTCGGTCATCTTGGCTGTGGCGGAGCCTCACGCCGCGGCGCATGCTGGGTAGCGCGCGCTGTCACGCTCGTGACCATAATAGGGCAAAACGGAGTGCGAGCCACCGCCTCGCTCGGCTCCCTCCCGCCTCCACCGCTCACTCAGTCTGACAGATAGATAAGGAAGACTTCGAGCTGCACTTTATTACTTTTTTAATTTGATTCATAATAGTGACTTGAGCATTTGGGATTAAACTCAGGAGATTCAATGAGTGCTGCAGTGGTTCTTTCTGGAGTTTATGTTTTATACCAGTAGGTGGCGAAAAGTAAGCGTGTTTTTGTCATTGAATCATTCACTCGGCGATTCTTATAAAGGTGTGGCTTTGAGTCATTTAGATAACTACCCAATATGATTATTGGATTATTTTAGTCATGCAAGATAATTGTTTTATTATATTATTATAAATGATGATTTTTAAGTAATCAATTATTAATATGCACAGAGCATCAACATTCATTCATTCATTTTCTTTTCAGCTTAGTCTCTTTATTAATCCGGGGTCGCCACAGCGGAATAAACTGCCAACTTATCCAGCACGTTTTTTACGCAGCGGATGCCCTTCCAGCCACAACCCATCTCTGGGAAACATCCACACACACTCATTCACACTCATACACTATGGACAATTTAGCCTACCCAATTCACCTGTACCGCATGTCTTTGGACTGTGGGGGAAACCGGAGCACCCAGAGGAAACCCACGCGAACGCAGGGAGAACATGCAAACTCCACACAGAAACGCCAACTGACCCAGCCAAGGCTCGAACCAGCAACCTTCTTGCTGTGAGGCGAAAGCGTTACCTACTGCGCCACTGCGTCGCCAGCATCAATATAGTTTTATTATTAATTTATTTAATATAAATGGGTCTAAAATATTTTGAAAAAATATATAGTTTCTATTTTGAAGTGCTGGGTTGTGGCTGGAAGGACTTCCACTGTGTAAAAAAACATATGCCGAAATAGTTGGTGGTTCATTCCGCTGTGGCGACCCCTGTTAAATAAGGGACTAAGCTAAAGAAAAATAAATAAATAAATATAGTTTTAATATCAATATATATCTATCATTTTAGTATATTTTAATTTATTTGTTTACTTTATACTAATTTGTCTTAATCTTATTCTTAAAACGTTTTATCTTATGATTTATTTTAAAATAATTTAATAGTATCTTTATTACTCCCCATGTTCGCGTGGGTTTCCTCAGGGTGCTCCGATTTCCCCCACAGTCCAAAGACATGCGCTATAGATGAATTGAATAATCTAAATTAGCTGTAGTGTGTAGGATGTTTCCCAGTTTCTGGGTTGCAGCAGAAGGGGATCCGTTTTGTAAAACATAGATTGGCGGTTCATTCCGCTGAGGCGTCCCCTGATGAATAAAGGAACTAAGCCGAAAAGAAAATGAATGAATGAATGAATGAATGAATGAATTTTCAAACAATTAAATTATCCAATATTAAATCAATTTTTTACAGTTAGTATAACTATAATTTTAGTATATTTTAATTTATTTGTTACTTTATAATTTGTTTAACTTAAAATGGTTTATATTATGATTTGATTTAAAATTATTTAATATTATCTTAATTAAATGAATTATTTTTAAAACTTATTTTCACTTTATGCTATATGCTTAATATCTGCAAACATTTCTAGACCCCAGAACATTCCTGCAGCCCCTCAACACCAAATTTATAAATGTATAGAAGAAATAATTTTTTTTATAAATGGATCTTATCACTAATTATAGAGCGTGTGATCATGAGCAGATCAATTTTTTTTTTAGCAACTTGTTATACTGAATGTTCTTTCAGAAAAATTCATTCACAAATTTGTTCTTTAAAATCTCAACTTAAAACAATTATATTCCTCAATAATAATAATAATAATAATAATAATACAATATGTATGGCATACTCCAGAAATCCAATACATGTAAATATCTTAGAGTCTGAATTTATTATTCAAAATATTTGAATTCCCATAAATATTTAATTTCCAATAATATGCATGTAAGCCTCAGTACAAACACATTTATTCTAGTCATGAATAACCCCCATTTCAAACAGAACCATCCAAAGAGTACAAATCTGCTCCTAACACATTACTTACAGTGCAGTGCCTATAGAAAGTCTTCATACCCTGTGAAAATACATTACACCCTGCTTTCAAAAGACCTTTGGGGTAGAATTGTAGATTGGCACATGTTAAGAAAAGGCCACAAAAACATTTCAAAGGCTGGAAAAGTTATTTGGAATGCGATTTGATTTTAGTCCGTTTGACAAATAAAGTCATTATTTCAAAGGCATATGATGATTTCCTATAGGCACTGCAATAGCTTTAAAATGAAGTTTTACCTTTAAATGAGGTTCCAGTGCTGTTAATAGTAATAATAAAATGAATGTCAACAATATAATTGATGGAAATCCTAAATGTGATTCTTCTGCCGTCCTGCAGAGAGCAGTGTTTACCCAAAATTTGAATTGCTGTCGAAAAACAAAACACTGCATTGACCAACAGATGGCGCTAATACTCTGCCATTCTCTGTGAGAAACACCTCAACATGAAAAGCAAAGTAAAAAAATAATATTCCATGTCAACACCAAGCACATCTGGGCTCTGTTTTATTTTCAAGAAGGTTTCTGACACACTACTTTACAGTTTACTAAATCAAGGACACAAACAGGCAAAGAAGACATTTTGTATTAAAATAGTTAGTTCAAATATGAAAATGTACTCACCCTCAACTTGTTCACATTTTAGTTTCTTCTACATGCTTGAAAAAGTGTAGAATGAATAAATTGTGAATATATATTAACATTGCCACCTGCTGAAGTAATTGCATGAACATTTTTGTAAGAGGTTTCGAAAACCCATACGAATGTACACATACAGTAAATGCAAGCAGGATATTATGCAAGTGGTTTTCAGGATGATCCATCAGACTTCATTTTAACGTCCTGGAACTAATGCGGCTGCCTGGAGAGAAGTGCACCACAGAGGAGTCTTTACTTTACGCCCGTATTTCCCCCTTTTTCTCTCAGCTTTTCTTCTGAAATCTCCTCTATCATGTTCTTTGTTGAAACTGCATGTTCTGCTGAGCTCCATAATTTTTTTCACTTATTGTCCTGCACAATATTTCAACCTTCAACAGACCTGACTTAAAGGCAAAGTTGATGTCCAGACTTACAAATACTTTCCACAACCAGTTTTCGAACATGGATGTATGATATCTCAACATATAGGACACACTAAGGACACACAAAGAGGAATCTTTTCTTATAGTTTATAAATATGTTAAGAGCATTGCCATGCACTACCTGGCAAAAGTCTTCAGGCACGTAGCCAGCCTGGTCAAAGGGGTGGTTCTTTTTTCTCAAAAAATGGACCTTTTTGGGGTTGTACACCTCATTTTATATTTAATTATGAGATTTAGATAGATTTTAAGCACTATTTTATCTGGATTACGTTGTCGGATGGTCATCAGAACCACACTTTTTGATGTACCAAAAAAATTTGCTAAAGATTTTTAATAAAGAAATATTTATTTTTAAAATACAATTTATTACATCATATATCATTTTTTTTTTTTAAATACCCGTTTTAAATTAAAAAAAAAGCCTATTGTCAATTATTAGGTAAATTATAAATAACAAGCTGGCCAGCACATTCAACTTTACTCAGTCAGAATTTCACCATTTGAAATAAAATTAATTCATTAATTACATTGGAAAATTCATGGAAAACAACAATAGCCAAAATAGTATTCAAATTCATTTTAATATGATCCGCTTTTGGTGATTCACAACTTTTTATTGGTTATTTTTTTTGTTTCAAGAATAAGGTCCAAGATTTAGTAAAAAAAGTTACTTGTAAACTGTTTTCTCTATTTTAAAAACAATATAGTAGTAAAAGATGACGTTCTCTCGCACAGCTGGATATTGGACTCATGAAAAATAATTGTTTGCATTGGTCAAAACTGATTAGCTGAAGTCATGACAGCCAACACAGAATTCGGCTTGGTCTCATAGCCTTTTTGATGGGTTATTTTTACTTATTGTGATGCCATAGCAGTCAAAATAGGACAAATTAGCTCATAGGACAAATTCTGGACCTTTGTCAGTGAGGGGTGGTTCTTTCGAACCACTCGAACCCCCCCTGGCTACGGGCCTGCCTTGTCGCCTATCCAAGTTTTAGGAACAACAAATAATAACTTTACTTCTAGTTGATAATTTGAGATCAGAAGTGGTTTATATGAAAGGTAAAGGTCTCAAGGTTACACCTATTTTACCAAAATAAAATATGATCATGCCTTGATTTTTAATCGTTTAATTAGAACAGTAAGGTCTGACTTTGCTTAGACAAAAAAAGTACAGTTTTTAACTATAGTTAACAGAAATACTGTACAGTATAGAATATAAAGTCATGGTGCAGTGAAAAAGAATTAATTTTGTGCATGACTCCCATGAGCTTGGATGACTGCATCCATTCATCTCTGCAATGACTCAAATAACCTATTAATAAAGTCATCTGGAATGGCAAAGAAAGCGTTCTTGCAGGACTCCCAGAGTTCATCAAGATTCTTTGGATTCATTTTCAGTACCTCCTCCCTCATTTTACTCCAGACATGCTCAATAATGTTCATGTCTGGTGACTGGGCTGGCCAATCCTGGAACACCTTGACCTTATTTGCTTTCAGGAACTTAGATGTGGAGGCTAAAGTATGAGGAGAATGCCTATCCTGCCCTCTTCTGTGGTTTGTAATATAATGAGCAGCACAAATGTCTTGATACCTCAGACGTTGATGTTGCCATCCACTCTGCAGATCTCTCGCATGCCCCCATACTGAATGTAACCCCAAACCATGATTTTTCTTTACCACCCTTGACTAATATCTGTAAGAATCTTGGGTCCATACGGGTTCCAATAGGTCTTCTGCAGTATTTGTTATGATTTGGGATGCAGTTGATTCATTAGAAAAATATACCTTCTGCCACTTTTCAACTGTCAAATTTTAGCATACCCAATTCACCTGTACCACATGTCTTTAAACTTGTGGGGGAGACCGGAGCACCTGGAGGAAACCTACGCCAACACAGGGAAAACATGCAAACTCCACAAAGAAACGCCAACTGACCCAGCCTAGGCTCGAACCAGCGACCTTCTTGCTGTGAGGTGAACGTGCTACCCACTCCGCCACCGTCCAACCTGAACCAATAATAGTATCAATAAAATTTGCATTGCATACTTTATAATTTTATATATGAATATTTCCTCAAAGCTTCCAGTGTTGTTGTGTCTTGCATACAGTATGGAGAGGAGAGATTGTGTCACCTGTGGTTTGTCAAGCCCTAACTCTACCCCATCACAGTGACGTCACTAGCTCCATTGAATTCAGTCCACAGACGGAAGGACATGTAAATTCACATCTGTATAGTTGAATTCAAAAAAAATAAATAAATAAATAAAGTTCACCTCTCTTCAGCAATGAGCATCCCGAGTTTGCAATTTACAGTTTTTATTAATTTTAAGACTGAGGAATACTGGTATGCACATGGGATTAATAATAATAATAATATCTGTTAATTAACAGTTTCCATATTATGTGAAAGGCAGCGCAGTGGCGCAGTAGGTAGTGCTGTCGGCTCACAGCAAGAAGGTCGCTGGTTTGAGCATCGGCTGGGTCAGTTGGCGTTTCTATGTGGAGTTTGCATGTTCTCCCTGCGTTCGTGTGGGTTTCCTCCAGGTGCTCCAGTTTCCCCTACAAAGACATGCGGTACAGGTGAATTGGGTAGGCTAAACTGTCCGTAGTGTATAAATGTGAATTAGTGTGTATGGATGTTTCCCAGAGATAGGACATCCGCTGCGTAAAACTGCATAATGTGCTGGATAAGTTGGTGGTTCATTCCGCTGTGGCGACCCTGGATTAATAAAGGGACTAAGCAGAAAAAAAAAATGAATGAATGAATGAATATTATGTGAAGTGTTTTCCATTTATTTGCTGTTATGAATTGAAATATGGGACGTTGATCTCTGCTCTGTTGAGTTTTGATTGTTGAAATTTAACTCTACAGTTTAACAAAGTGACTTTTATTGGTATTTTAGTAGTTTGAAATAATATAATGTATAAGAAATAATATATAGAGAGAAATAAGTCTGTAAAATAAGAGAAAAAATACGGGCAGTTTATTGTTATTTTTGTACCGCAATATACAGAACAACACCAACGCAGACAATTTATCACTTTAAACTATTAAAAATGTCAATAAAAGTCACTTTTTGCCAAACTTTCAAGGTTAAATGTTGTTGGAAGTTGTTGGACAAGAGTCAATAAATCTGAATAGAAAGTAACTGGCATTATTTTTTTTAAGAGTAACTCAGTTATTCACTTGGAAAAGCAAAATTGATTTTGATTTTGATTTTTTTAACAGAGCAAGGAAATTTTCACAGTATGTCTGATAATATTTTTTCTTCTGGAGAAAGTCTTATTTGTTTTATTTCAGCTAGAATAAAAGCAGTTTTTAAGTTTTAAAAAACATTTTAAGGACAAAATTATTAGCCCCTTTAAGCTATTTTTTTCTACAGAACAAACTATCGTTATATAATAACTTGCCTAGTTACCCTAACCTGCCTAGTTAACCTAATTAACCTAGTTAAGCCTTTAAATGTCACTTTAAGCTGTATAGAAGTGTCTTGAAAAATATCTAGTCAAATATTATTTACTGTCATCATGGCAAAGATAAAATAAATCAGTTATTAGAAATGAGTTATTAAAACTATTATGTTTAGAAATGTGTTGAAAACATCTCTCCATTAAACAGAAATTGGGGAAAAAATAAACAGGGGGGCTAATAATACAGGAGGGCAAATAATTCTGACTTCAACTGTATATATATATATATATATATATATATATATATATATATATATATATATATATATATATATATATATATATATATATATATATATAAATCAGTTCGTTCTGGTTCTTGAATCTGATTGGCTGATAGCCATGTGATATTCTGCAAATAACAGCACTCATACCGCCTCTTCACCCTTCACCCTTGTGTATTGCTCCACCCACATACAGCGACAAGCAGAGAACACTCTACAGTTTGATGAAAATTGCTGGTGTTGGACAACATAATGTACTTTTGAGGGTTTTTTATTCAAGAATGTAGTTGTTTAGATTGCAACTATGCAGTTTATTTATAAGGATAGTGCCCATTTTAAATATTTATAATTTCTGAGAGACAGCACGTCGGCGGCCATTAGCCTGTCTTTGAGCAGAGCAAAGGTGGTTGACATTGTTCATCCACAATATGGCAACAGAGACTGCATATTAGGCTCTTAGAGGATAGAGGATAAACTACAGCTGATCAAATCATTATAAAATTGGTGAGTGACATTCTAAGTCGATCTCTCTCTTTTGTATGTTGTAGTGCTGTATTTATATCATAGTAATTGTAGTCTATTGAGTGTGAGATGGGACTTGCATATCAGGAATGTATGTATTTTGTGTTGGAAACTCTTTGTATAACCCTGACTTATTTTTGGTTGGCCATCTGTTTGTTTCTAATACGTCTCCTGTTTTCGCTACTGCAGACTAGTTCAGTAAAAAGAAGAAAAGAAGAAATGCCTGCATGTGTTTAGTGCTTTTTCTTATCGCAAACACAACAGTAATCTGGGAGTGTTTGCACTGCTCTGGCTTTTTCAGGGTTAATTATTGTGATCACCCGATTGCAACAGAGAAATACTGAGAAATCTCTGTAGACTGATGGCATTTCATGCCGTTCAGCCTTATAATCTTAAAATGTGAGAAAAAATCACATGTTTCACATCACCTTAGACATTATGCTAGAGAATCAATCAAATACTAGCTCTAAAGTGATGTTGGTGAAGTAACAATGGTTTCTGCTGTTCTGACGTCAGCTGCAGATGTGAAATAATGGCGGAAGAAAGTAGTTCCTCATAAAAAAAGATTTTGAGACTCTCCGTGTTTGATTTTCTTTTTTATATACACAATTATGCCGTCGAACTGTTGTATAAACACAGTATCAGACTCGTGGCAGTGTGACATGGCTGTATATTGGCACTGGTGGGACACTAAGGCACGAGGCCACGCACGCCTCCCACCAGTGCCGATATACAGCCACATCGTACTGCTACGAGTGTGATACTGCTCATAAATAAATATCTAGTGTTATACTTTAAATAGTACAAATCTGATTTAAAATAAAGGTTTTACATTAAAATAGGATTCGAAATATAGATGTACTGTACATGAAATATCTCAACAGTATAAAACACATGGGAATCTTTTTTTATGGGAGCATTCCCATAGAGACTACAAATGAACGAAACTGCAAAACACCACTGGAACAAAAGTGTGTGTGTGAACTCTTTAAAGCCTTATCATCACAACACAGCAAAATAGGGGTAGTGAGGGACGAGAGAGTCGAGGGAGAAAGTCATCCATCACTAATGTGTCATCTCTTTGATCATAACCAACATTAGTGTCTGCTGGTTTATATTTCTTGCGATCGTCTTTGGCATTTACCTCCCTCACACTGAGCTTCGCAGTCAAAAAATCATATATGTGTGTGTGTGCGCGTGCATGTGTGTGAGGAAGTGAGGTGTGTTCCCATGACCTATGCGTGTGGTAACCTTACCTCCCTTTGATCCTGCTTTGCCCTGATAGATTCTTCCTCACAGCCACACACACACACACTCACACACACACAGACATGGGAAGGCACTGATGTGATGTGACAGTTGTTAAGGCCTCTGGCTTTGATGTGGAGGGATACGTGGAGGTACTATCCCATCTGTGATCCAATCAAACACACACAGTCTTCTTCCAAACCACACACATGTGCTGTAACTGAGAAGCTTTTGTTATTTCACAGAGGATTTTGCTGTCTGTTGGAATCATTTCTGCATTATTATTATTATTAGTCTGTTTACAAACAGGTTTATTGAATGCTCCATCTTCATTGGTCGACGAAATAGATAAGCACCAGCCTAAAATTATGTTATTGGTGAGCAAACTTAGCTCCTCCTCAAATTTGCATCATTGGTTCTTCCGCTGTGCCACAGCTGTAGAATATTTCAACTTTGTAAATGACTAACTTTTTATTTCACACTTCACTTTACACACTTCACTTCACTTGCTTTTTCTGCAATTCTTAGTTTATCTCATAATGCTTACTTTTTTCTGTGTAGTTCCAAAAATTGCAACCTTAGAAGTTCTTCTCATAAACTTTGAACAGTGAGAAATTAAACTCAAAATATTCTTGCAACTTTGAAAATTTGAGCTTATGTAAATAATTTTACCAATTTTAACTTTTTTGTCTTGGAATTGCAACTGTATTTCTTTCAAATGTAAATGTACATATTGCACTCTTTTTTTTCCTCAGAATTACGAGATATGAACTCTCAATTATAAGTTTAGAAATAAATTATAAATTATAAGTAGGGCCAGACAGAATCAGCAAAAATTTTTGCGGAATCTGTGGATTTAAGCGGGATGATTTTAAGAGTATCATAACTAAAACCTTAATATATGAAATAAAAAACAATACCTTTTAAACTTTTATTTAATATTTACAATGCAAATACAATTAGATCCACTTATTTGGTAAACAAAGCAAGACTTTCATATAATATACAGTATCTACTAAAAGACAGAAAACTGTATTGTAAACAAATCATATGGACATTTTCATATTACTATTATTATATCACAATAATATTTGTGAAATTAATTTAAAAACTGAATAAATATAAATTTACACACATTTACACAAGTATATACATAGACTTAACGATGGGCAAAAATTCTGTGGAAATCGGCAGATTTCTGTGCACGCAGATTCTGCGTGGGCCTAATTATAAGTAAAAGGTCAGTTGCAGGATATAAACTCAGATATTTTTGTCTTTCATTTTAGAGACTATATCTTCATAAAATATGTAGCAATTGCTGGGTCACAATGTTAATATGCTGAAAGTTTTCTCTGAATTGCAGCATTGTTCATTATAATTGGAAGTTAATAGACTCATTCAATGACATTTCTGACTTTATGGCTTAATATTTTTGAATTATATCTCAAAATTTATTGTTTCTCAGAATTATGAGATATTATAATTATTAATATAACCTGTATTTTACCAGAAAAGACACATTGAGATTAAAAATCTCTTTTACAAGCGTGTTCTGGCCAAGATTAGGCAGTATACAAGTCACATGAGTCTAACAGACAACAAACAAAAAACAATTGACAGTTAACATAAATCACTGACAAACAAACTATTCAAAACATCTACAAGCCTGTGTTTCAATTTCTAAATCATTTATTAAAAGCATTTAGTGAAATCAATTCTTTAAACTGCAGCTTTGTTTGTAGATTATTCCATACAAAAGTTGCTGCGTATTTAAAAGCTTTTTTTCCCCATCTCAGTCCACACTTTAGGAGCAGACAGTAAATAAATATCCTATGACTGAAGGCCATAGCTAGGACAGAAGGACAGATATAAACTTACAAATATGAATTAATAACTTCAATTTGGACATTGTGAGAACTGGGAGATATAAACCGGGAGATATAAACATAGAATTTAGAATTTTTCTTGCAAATCTACAATTACTTCTTACAAAATACAATTTCGACGTTAGCTATAATGAGTTTTTAAATAAAATAAATGCACAATTCTAAGTTTCATTCATTTTCTTGTCAGCTTTGTCCCTTGCGGGGTAGCCACAGCGGAATGAACCGCCAACTTATCCAGCACAATTTTACGCAGCGGATGCCCTTCCAGCCGCAACCCATCTCTGGGAACTTCCACACACTCATTCACACTCATACACTATGGACAATTTAGCCTACCCAATTCACCTGTACTGCATGTCTTTGGACTGTGGGGGAAACCGGAGCACCCGGAGGAAACCCACGCGAACGCAGGGAGAACATGCAAACTCCACACAGAAACGCCAACTGACCCAGCCCAGCCGAGGTTCGAACCTGCGACCCAGCGACGTTCTTGCTGTGAGGCAACAGCACTACCTACTGCGCCACTGCGTTGCCCAATTCTAAGTTTATAAACTAAAAAAAAGTCACAATTTCTTTATTCCATGCATAAACCCAACTAAATGTATTATTTAATATTATCTAATATGCACTATACATTTGTCTTGATGATGTGAAGTCAGATGGCTTTTGTCTTAATGTCCTTCTCTCGTGTGTTTAAAAGATGCTGCGATGACATTAAACTTTTCTCATGGACTCAGATTTCACTAAAAAGATACAGTTAAGTATCCCTGCTTTGCCAGAAGTCTTTATTTTCTACTTTAACACCTCAAACCGAGACTGGCAGCTTGTGCATTTAAGACACAAAAACAGTCTGACAGGCAAACAGTCCTTTGAGACATTCAGTTACCCAGATGAAGTGCTCTTAACTTACCACACTGTAAAAAAAAAAATCGTAAAAAAAAGGTAAATGACTGGCAGCTACGGCTGCCAAACAAAAACCATAAAATTACGGTAAAATTTCTTTTGTTGAAATAAAGTGCAAAAATAATAAATCTACAGATATTTTCATTAAAATGTTTACAGAAAAACACTGTTATTTTACAAACTTCTCCTAGATTATTATGATCAAATACGTTTAATAAAGTTACACAATAAGAGTTTTACAGAGAAACACTGTTATTTTACAGACTTTTCCTAGATTATTATTATCAAATCCATTTAATAAAGTTACACAATAAGAGTTTTACAGAGAAACACTGATATTTTACAGACTTTTCCCAGATTATTATTATCAAATCCATTTAATAAAGTTACACAATAAAAGTTTTACAGAGAAACACTGTTATTTTACAGACTTTTCATAGATTATTATTATTAAATCCATTTAATAAAGTTACACAATAAGAGTTTTACAGAGAAACACTGTTATTTTACAGACTTTTCCTAGATTATTACGATCGAACACCATCAATAAAGTGACTGCACTAAAAGTTTAAGAGAAAACAATGTTATTTAAAAGAATTTTCCCTAAATTATTACGATTAAACACCTTTAATAAAATGCCAAGACGTGCTCAAGGTCATAATTTAACGGTTTTATTTTGGATCAAAAAAGTCTAGAAAAAACAACATACAAGAGACAACTGATTAAAATTCTCACAACTTTAAAATTACAGTGGTTACATTTTATTGAATAGTATTTATGTAAAACATGTTGAGATTTAAGTTATATGGAATGACTCAGTTCCAAATCTTAAATGAAACTGTAATGTGAATGGGACACTGACAAAGGAGTGCGGATCCAAATGCAAGTTTATTACACAGAGATGGTCAGGCAAGCAACAGTCAACAGAGGAGCAAACAGATGTATGCAGGGAATCCAGAGTCATGGTCAAATAACAGGCAAATGGTCAGTCCCAGCAGCTACAACAACATAAACAATTAACAAGCAAGAGGAACGCATCATAATGTTCACAGTAACAGTATAACAAGCCTTAGCAATTGGTGCGTGCGTCTGTGCTGCTTTTAAAGTCCATGTAATCAGTTCATAACGATCCTCCGACTGTGTGTGTGTGCAGATCAAACACAGGGTATAAACAATCTTCTTGTGCAATGGCTTTGTGGCTTTAAACGTGATGCTAATAGTCAATAGGCTAATTCTCCTGTGATTGCTGTGTCAAAAACAATCAGGCTGCACTGCTAGATTCTTTCCCCACTGAGGAATCCTGGTTACGACAAGAGTTTTTAGCACACACACATACATGAACATACACACATGTTGGATCTTCATGTCTTATGGGGTCTTCACATAGACATAATGATTTTTATACTGTACAGGCTGTACATTCTGTTCATGCATCCAAGCCCTTCATCCAATCCCCATACTCACAGAAATCATTCTGCAGTTTTACATTTTCAAAATACTTCTGAATATGATTTTTGAGCTGTTTATAAACCGTTGTCCACAATGTTACAAAAAAAAGAAAAACGTCCCCCAGGGTCAAAAATGACTAGCATTTATTGTTATTTCAGAGTTATTTCAATATATATATATATATATATATATATATATATATATATATATATATATATATATATATATATATATAATGGGGGTAGCGCTGTCGCCTCACAGCAAGAAGGCCGCTGGTTTGAACCCACAGTCCAAAGACATGCACTATAGGTGAATTGCTAAATTGTCAGTAGTGCATGTGTATGAATGAGAGTGTATGGGTGTTTTCCAGTGATGGGTTGCAGCTGGAAGAGCATCCGCTGCTTAAAACATATGCTGGATAAGTTTGCAGTTCATTCTGCTGTGGCGACCCCAGATTATCAAAGGGACTTAGCCGAAAAGAAAATGAATAGATGAATGAATGAATGAATGAATGAACCTGGTTAACAGTTAATTTTCATAATATGTGTAGTGAATAGCTGTAAATAATATTTAATAAATAAATAAATAAAAATTTATACTAATAAATAATCAATAACTAAT